>JAPXFY010000014.1:482247-489747 GCA_030674185.1 Monoplex corrugatus | reverse complement strand
ACTTCAAGAATTAAAAGATGCCATTCAGTCCCTTCCAAGTAAAAAAAACGTCAGTTGGACTAGATTCAATTTTCAATGAGATGCTGAAAAATTTACCAGAAAATTTTATAATCTTGCTACATGACATATTTCAAAAATGCTGGAATAGTGGGAAAATGCCTAACAACTGGAAAGAAACAATAGTGGTTCCTGTATTAAAACCAGGTAAATGTAATACCGATTTGAAAAACTACAGGCCAATTGCATTAACATCACATATATGTAAACTAATGGAGAAAATAATCTTAAAGAGACTGATGCACTATTGTGAAAAGAATAAAATAATACCAGTAAATCAGGCAGGATTTCGAAAAGGCAGGTCACCAGTAGAGATCCTAACAAAGCTAACTACTAATATAAAACAACAATTTGCAAGACGTCAATGTGTTTTAGCTACATTTTTTGATATAACGAAAGCATACGATCAAGTGTGGCACTCCCGATTGTTATTCAAATTTAAAAGTATTGGGCTGACAGGTCACATTTTTGGCTATGTTAAGTGTTTCTTAGAAAACAGAGTATTTCAAACGAGGATTGAAAATGTATATTCCACGAAACGAATTCTTCAAATGGGTATCCCTCAGGGATCCGTTATAGCTCCCCTTCTTTTCATGATATTAATGCATGACTTACCCAGTAAAGTATCTAAGCATGTAGTTTTAGCTCAATATGCTGACGATTTATGCATGTGGATGCAGGTAAATATGAAAAGAAAACTCCTTTGCGCTGTATCAATTATACACGCAAATGCTACCAATTAGAACTTGATAAAATAGCGCGATACATGGTAGAAAATGGGTTACATCTATCCCTGGAAAAAACAAAAATAGTTTTATTTAATAATGGAGCTAACCCAGTAAATATTCCCACTTTCAAACTGGGAGATACTCTTCTTCAGTTTAACGAGTCGATTAAATTCTTAGGAGTTTTCCTTACAGCAAAATTATCTTGGAATCAGCATATTGAATACTTATTAACCAAAGGTCAAAAAAGTTTAAATTTCTTAAAAATAGTTCGCAAACAGACATAGGGTCAAGATTCATCAACACTTGTTCATCTTTGTAAATCGCTTGTTAGATCTAAATTAACCTATGCTCAAGAAATCTTCTTCAGTGCACCGAAACACTTACTAAAAAAACTGCAGAGCATAGATTGTAAAGGTTTCAAACTTGCACTGGGTCTTCCAATGCATGCTTCCTGTCTTCGGACATATAATGAAATCAAACTGTTGCCACTTGATGAGCAAAGGAAAGTCGCTTCTACTAAATTTTTGTTAAGAAACACCACCGTAGAAAACATCTCAGAAACAGAAATTAAACTGAGATCAGATACCGACTTTCCAAAACGAGCTAAATCAATATCTTCACAGGTCACACTTGCAACATACACATCTGACGTCATGAAAGGCTCAGGAATTGATCTAGACGTAGATCCTGTATCTATACGACCTTCCTTTTCGCCAGTACCCAGTTGGGAACTCCAAAGAGCACGATTTGACGTACACCACACTAATTTAAAAAAAGGAGACAATATAAACTTACTGGCAAGTCAGGTTAAATGTCATATAGACGACGTGTATTCTGATCATTTGAAAATTTACACTGATGGGTCAGTAATTGAAAGAAAAGCAGGCTCAGCGTTTTTAATACCTGCTCTCAAAATTGAAAAATCTTTCTACATAGGACTTGATAAATCTATCTTTACAGCTGAACTCTTTGCAATATTAATGGCTTTAAACTTTCTGATAAGTCTTCCTAGGACAATTTTTCAGATACTTCTTTGCGTTGATTCAAAATCAGTACTTCAGGCTCTTGAATTATCAAAATTACAAACAAGATCAGAAATGATTCTGGAAATAAGTCACTTGATTCATAATTTATCTTTAAGAGGCACTGATATTACTTTTTGCTGGATATCTTCTCATAGTTCTTTTAGTTATAATAATAAAGTTGACAGGGCTGCCAAACGGGGAGCTAATAACTCACCAGATTCAAACAATATCCAGCTTTCTCTCTCGTTGCACGAGAATTACACTTTAGTGGACAACTACGTCTGGAAGCAGTTCCAATTAAAACAGAAAAAGTATGATAAATGTCACATGAACTTTGAAGTTAGCAAAATACTTAAGCAGCTTCATGCCAGCAGAACTATACAGTCCCTTATGTACAGATGGAAACTTGATGCATTCAAAACAAAATATACCAATAACATAGTGTGTCTGTGTGGAAAGAAGATAACACATAGTCATATTCTTTCTTGCGTTAGGGTAAAACGACATATTCCAACACTATCTGTGAGTACAGTTTCTGACATATTTGCCTCATCATCATTACTGTATGAATTTTTTGTTAGCCTGTCAAAAAGTCCTATAGCGAATTACCTTTAAAATGTTATTTGACTTGTTCATTGTTGTGGTTAGTCAATTATTAGTTTTACTTTTTATTCATTTCTTCCGGATATTTACTAATTTTGTTTGTTAGTTTGTTTGTTTAAATCGATAATTATGGTAACATTATTTGTTAGTTTTACCTTTCCCTCTTCAAAACAGTTGTTTTCTAGATCATCTTTTCTCAAATTCAAAATTGACAATTTTCAAATATCCTCTTCACTCCTCCTCTATCACTCCCCTCCCCCCCCCCCTTTTTTTTTTTTTTTTTTTTTTTTGTCTAAAATCACTTTAGTGAATAGACATTAAATCAAAGACCACCACACATACATACATACATACACACACACGTACACAAACACATACACACACATACACACACACACATACATACACACACAATACACACACACACACACACACACACACACACACACACACACACACACACACACACACACACACACACACCACACACACACAAGCGGTTCATCGAACAGTCAGGACTAAAGTGGAAACACTAAAACTTTTTACAGCCAAAGGGCAACGACGGTGTCATGGCCAAGAGACAGAGACAGACAGAGAGACAGACGAAGACAGAGAGATATATACAGAGAGAGACAGGCAGACAGAGACAAAGAGATACGGACAGACAGACAGACAGACAGACAGACAGACAGAGACAGACAGACAGAGAGACAGAGAGAGATGGAGAGAGAGAGCGGGAGGCAAAGGGAAAGAGAGGGAGAGAGAGGGAAAGAAAAGCAGAGAGACAAAGAGAGACAGACAGGTAAAGAGAGACAGAGAAAGACAGAAGAAAGAAGAGACAGAGAAAGAGATAGAAAGAGAGAGAGACACTGACTGACAGAGAAAGAGAGAGACAGAGAAAGAGAGTGAGACAGACAGAGAAAGAGAGAGTGAAACAGAGAAAGAGAGAGCGAGACAGAGAACGAGACAGAGAGCGAGACAGACCGAGAAAGGCTGTCTGTCAGTCTGCCTCTCTGTCTTTCTGGCTGTCATCCAAAAATACATTCCCAAATCAGTTCTCTGTCTTCTCTGTCTGTCTGTGTGTCTGTCTGTCTATCTTTCTCTGTCTGACAGTCTCTCCCTCTCCATCTGTCTCTCTCTCATCTTTGTCTGTCTGTCAGTCTCTGTCTGTCTGTCTGTCTGTCTCAGTGTTTGTATGTCATTTTGACAGACAGAGAGACATACATACATACATACAGACAGAGACTGAGACAGAGATACATACATACATACAGACAGACAGACAGAACTGAGACAGAGAGACATACATACATATATACATACAGACAGACAGAGACAGAGACATACATACATACATACAGAGACTGAGACAGAGATACATACATACATACAGACAGACAGAGACTGAGACAGAGATACATACATACATACAGACAGACAGAGACTGAGACAGAGATACATACATACATACAGACAGATAGAGACTGAGACAGACATACATACATACAGACAGACAGACAGAGACTGAGACAGAGACAGACACAGACAGAGAGACATACACACATACATACATATATACATACAAACATACAGACAGACAGACACAGAGAGAGCGGGTGTTTTTTCTCCTCCTTCAACAACAACAAAAAACAAAAACAATAACAAATACAACAACAACAAAAACAATAACAACGACAATGACAAGAACAAAAACAAAAACACAAACAACAACAATAACAAATACAATAACAACAACGATAGCAGACGGTCTTAGTTGTACAAAGTCCAGTGTTGATTGTCAGGCGTTTCACTAATCTTTTCTCTGTGTAGTTTTCCGTCACCGGTCGTCTGCGCGGCTGTCTCTGTCACGTGATTACTTCTGTGGCCGCGGTAGCTCAGCTGGTCAGGAGAACGTTGTTAGCTTCTGTGAATGAATTCTTTGATTCCCGCACCCTGTCCACCAGCTTCCTGCATTGTCAACCATGCTGGTAAAACGAACACTTAACCCCTTGACTCCCTCACCCTGTCCACCAGCTTCATACATTGTCAACCATGCTAGTAAAGCAAACACTTAACCCTTTGTCTCCCTCACCCTGTCCACCAGCATGCTGCATTGTCAACCATGCTAGTAAAACAAAAACTTAACCCTTTGACTCCATCACCCTGTCCACCAGCGTCCTGCATTGTCAACCATGCTAGTAAAACAAACACTTAACCCTTTGACTCCATCACCCTGTCCACCAGCTTCCTGCATTGTCAACCATGCTGGTAAAACGAACACTTAACCCTTTGACTCCCTCTCCCTGTCCACCAGCTTCATACATTGTCAACCATGCTAGTAAAGCAAACACTTAACCCTTTGTCTCCCTCACCCTGTCCACCAGCATGCTGCATTGTCAACCATGCTAGTAAAACAAAAACTTAACCCTTTGACTCCCGCACCCTGTCCACCAGCGTACTGCATTGTCAACCATGCTAGTAAAACAAACACTTAACCCTTTGACTCCATCACCCTGTCCACCAGCTTCCTGCAAGAAGCTGGTGGACAGGGTGAGGGAGTCAAAGGGTTAAACTTTTCCTTTGCTGTCATGGTCGACAAAGCACGATGCTGGTGGATGCGGTAAGAAAATCAAAGGGTTAAACTTTTGCTTTGCTGTCGTGGGTGACAAAACAAGATGCTGGTGGCTAGGTTAAAGGAGTCAAGGGGTTAATAAAATGATAACAGTAAAGAGACAAGTGAACATAACAATAATAACAATTGTGTGTTTCATGAAGAGAAAACTTGGTGTCAGAGCAACAAACAGCGGAGTTGTTACAGTGGGAATCACGGCATTTGGGCAGTCCATACACGCTCCATCCAAATGTACCAGCAATCATCTGGCAGACTTGCTGATCATGGGCAAACCTCTCTGTGCTGGCGAGGTCTTAATGGGGACGGGGAAAGAAAGTGCTGTGAAACACTAAGCTGACACCACTATCATCATCATCATCAGGTGCCCTGCCGCTTGGCGTTGATGACCATGGACTTCCATCTGTCTCTATCTCTCGTTGCCCCCAGCACCTCACCCACCCTCCTCATCCCCAGCCATTCTGCAAGTCCTTCCAGCATTCTCTCCCTGGGTCTACCTGGTGCTCTCTTTCCCTCCAGCTTTCCTGTTGTGACCAGGTGCTCCAAATCCCCCTTCCTCATAAAATGGCCTATAAATGTTGCCTGTCTTTTCCTAATCTTCCTTATGAGCGATCTACTTGTGTCTGCCTCCATCAAGACTGTCTCGTTTGTTTTCTTTGCTGTCCATGGAACTCTCAACATTCTTCTGAGAAATCACATCTCGGCTGCCTCGATCTTGTTCTGGCTTTGCTTGCTGACTGTCCACGCCTCGCATCCGTACAACAGTATTGGTTCTATGTAACATTCAAGGACTCTCTTTCTGATGTTAATTGATAGGCATTTGTTGGTAAGAATGCTTGTCATCTTCTTGAATGCTGTTTTGGCTTGGCCGATTCTGCCAGGTATTTCCGATGTGCATCTGCCGTCTGATGAAATGACCGTTCCCAGGTATTTGAACTTATTAACCTGTGTCAAGGTTGTGCCATTTGCTGTTATTTTGCATGAGGGGATTTCATGTTTTTTACTGATCACCATGACTTCAGTCTTCCTAACAGATGTTAATTCCATGGGATGGATTTGTACGAAGGCAAAGCGTGGACAGACAACACGCAAAGTCAGAACAAGATTGAGGCAACTAATGTGGTTTCTAGGAAGAATGTTAAAGAGTTTCATGGAGAGCAAAGAAAACAAACGAGACAATTTTGAAAGATGGGGAAAAAAAATCTCTCTCTCTCTCTCTCTCTCTCTCTCTCTCTCTCTCTCTCTCTCTCTCTCTCTCTCTCTCTCTCTCTCACTCACTCTGTCTCTCTGTGGCCTGCATGTGTGTCTCTCTTGTGTCTCTCTCTGTCTCTCTCTCCCTGTCTCTATCTCTGTGTGTGTGTGTGTTGTGTGTGTGTGTGTGTGTGTGTGTGTGTGTGTGTGTGTGTGTGTGTGTTGTGTGTGTTTCTCTCTATCTCTCTCTCTATCTCTCTCTCTCTCTGTCTCTCTCTCTCTGTCTCTGTGTCTCTCTGTCTGTCTAATGAAAATATACTCCAGTGATATAAAATGAAAGAAATGCGATAGTATATAGGGTAAAGAAAAAAAAAACATTAATGAAGAAGATTAGGAAAAGACAAGCAACATTTATAGGACATTTTATGAAGCAAGAGAAATTAGAGCACCTAGTCACAACAGGAAAGCTGGAGGGAAAAAGAGCACCAGGTAGACCCAGGGAGAAAATATTGGACGGACTTGCAGGGTGGCTGAGGACAGAGAGGGTGGGAGATGTACTTGCAGCAATAAAAGTTAGATTCGTGTGGAGGGTCATGATCACCAACGCCATGCGGCAGGGCACATAATGATGATGATGATGATGACGACGACGACGATAATAATTGATGATGATGATTGATGATGACGATGACGACGACGACGATGATAATTGATGATGGTGATTGATGACGACGACGACAATGATAATTGATGGTGATAATAATTGATGATGATGATTGATGAGGATGAGGATGATGACGACGATGATGATTGATGACGGTGATTGATGATGATGATTGGTTGATTGGTGCTTCTGATTATTATTATGAAATTGACGATTCGTGATGATGATTCATGATGATGACGACGACGACGATGATGATGATGACGATGACGATGACGATGACTTGCATATGCTGTCGTCCTTGACCAAGTTGGAGGTCAGGTATTGAAGTCTGTGGAAACTCACTTACAGGACTCAACAACAACAACCAAGTCTTTCCCTTATCAAAACAGTCACAGGGCACTACACAGTGCAAAATACGTTGTCTTTGTGGACAAAAAACAACAACTAGTCGTCCTTCTTTCTTGTCTTTGGATAAACCAACACATTCCTTTACTTTCTGCTAACACTGTTTCCCATATATTTCAATTGGGCTATTTCTGATGTGCGTCAGCGTCTGTCTCTCTCTCTCTGTTTGTTTGTCTGTCTGTCTCCTCTCTGTCT
>JAPXFY010000014.1:452247-477247 GCA_030674185.1 Monoplex corrugatus | reverse complement strand
TTTACATAATGATGTATAGGCCTAATAAATTGTGTTTGTGTACTAGCGCTGTTCCTCCAAGTTGACTCATATTTTAGTACATTAGTACTGTAGTCAACCATATGTCACTTTCAGTCATATCAGCCATTAGGTTATATAAAACTGAGAGTTGACCCCTGATTGACTTTTGACACCTGTCGCACCTGAATTGCTTCAGGTGTTGGAGCATGCCCAGAAGGAGATGATCAACTACAACAACACAGGTGTCAGTGTGATGGGTGAGTTATTTTGGACTTTGGTGATAATAGAGAGCGAGGGGGGAGGGACAGGTAGAGAATGTGTGGATGTTTGTGAGAGAGAGAGAGAGAGTGTGTGTGTGTGTGTATAAGTTCTGTGATAAATATGTAGGGAGGAGAATAGTTGTATGTGAGTGTTGTGAGAGAGTGTGTGTCACTGTGTGTGTGACTGTGAGTGGCTAAAAATGTCTTCACGATAGGTCACATCTGTTGGAAGGGTACCCACTACCCTTACTGAATATTAAAAATTTTGTTGTATGGAACATTGACAGAAATTGAGAAAGTGTTCGGTGGAATCTTGTTAAAAAAAAAAAAAAATCTTTCTCACATAGTAAGAAATTGGTTTACATATGACGTAAAGTACAGTCTTATGACATCCTGTGTCCAGGCTGCAAAACTTAACCCTTTGACTCCCGCACCTTATCCACAAATTGCAAAACCTTAAGTCTTTGATTTCTGCACCTTATTGGCCAGCTTCCCGCAAGAAACTGGTGGATAGGCTGAGGGAGTCAAAGCGTTACATTTTTTTTTTACTAGCATGGTTGACAATGCAGGATGCTGGTGGACAGGGTGTGGGAGTCAAATGGCGAGCGAGTGCCCCTTGTGATTAGTAATGAGCCTATATTGTTTTGTGTGTTTGGTCATTGCTTAGGTTGCCGTAAGTATTATGAAATTGGTGTACAATATGACAAAAAGTCTTGTCATTGCTCAGGTGTGCCATAAGTATTATGAAATTGGTGTACAATATGACAAAAAGTCTTGTCATTGCTCAGGTGTGCCATAAGTATTATGAAATTGGTGTACAATATGACAAAGTCTTGATGTCATAATATTCATCCAGGCTGCAAAACTTATCTCTTCCCCCCCCCCCCCACACCCTATCTTCTAGCTGCAAAACCTTGACCCATTCACTCCTTCACACTATCCATCAGATTCCTGCAGGGAACTGGTGAACAGGGTGAGGGAGTGAAATGGTAAAGTGTTTGCTTTGCTGTCAAGGTTGACAATGGGGGATGCTGGCATATATGGTAAAGGAGTCAAAGGGTTAAATTTTTGGGAGTCAAAGGGTTAAATTTTTGTTTTACTAGCATGATTGACAATGCAGGATGCTGGTGGGCAGGATGTGGGAGTCAAATTAACAAATGCCCCTTGTGATTAGTAATATATGTATTGTGTATTTGCCACAAAGTTGTCATTGCTCAGCTGTGCAATAAGTGTTACGAAATTGGTGTAGAATATGATTTAAAGTTCAGAGTCCTAATGTCATTGGTTCATCCAGACCGCAGAACTTAACTGTTCCCCTCCTCACCCTGTCTACCAGCTGCATAAATTTGACTTTCACCCCCTCAACAGGAAGCTGGTGGATAGGGTGAGAGAGTGAACTGAAATGGTTATAAATGTTTTTGCTTTACTGTCGTGACTGACAGTGTAGGAAGCTGGTGGACAGGGTGAGGGAGTCAGAGAGTTAAGGAGCACCCTTGGTGATTTGTGATACGTGGTGTTGTTTACAGAGCTGAGTCATCGCTCAGCAGACTTCACCAAGATCATCACGAAAACAGAGGACAACCTGAGGAAGTTGTTGTGAGTATTACATATTGTTGTATATTGTGAATGCTACATTATCATCATGTGCCCTGCTGCGTAGCGTTGGCGATCATGGACCTCCATACTGTCCTTTGTTGCTACAAGTACATCTCCCACCCTCTCTGTTTCATCCACTCTGCAAGCCCGTCCAGTAGGAAGTGAATACTATGCTGAGTATTTATGGTATGAGTACTACATATTTTTTTTGTGTTAATTTTGTACAGATTATTTAGAATTTGAATTATTGTTTTTATTGTTATTTTTGTTCAAAGCCCAGTTGACTACGTAGAACCATGTCAGCTATAACTATTTCAAAACACACAATATTTCAACAAGAAAAAAAAATGGAAAAGAAAATTAAGCACACATATCAAGGTGCATTTGCACACATAATCTAACTGGCATTGACCACTCCATCCAATTTATCACACAGGGGACTTAACAAAACAAACCTGAATGCAAATGTAAACATAACTGGGGACACTAAAACATATAATGGGCCTAAATAGTAAATTACCTAAAATTGCTTCTGCACAGTACATTTGCTTAGAGCCAAAAAATGCACTTATACCTGTACCCAGTTATCAATAGTTATATACCTGTACCCAGTTATCAATCCTGATACTGTTATAGATAAAATGTACGCAAGAGTTTATTGAACACAGACAGATGAATGGACCGGCAAGGCAGAAAATGATAGGAAGAGATGACAGAAAGCAGAGGAACAAGGCAGAAACAAAGACATTGACAGAAAAGAGGAAATTTCTTGCACAGAATTTCCAGAAGGTGACGATAGGATTTAAACTGAAAAAAAAAACAACAAAAACCAGCATCCCTTGGGAGGAGAGTATGTGTACTAGACAATTTATTTATCAGGGCTTAAAACGTTCCGCGTCTGGGTGGAATTCCACGATTTCGGTTTGTGTAAAAAAAAAACAAGAAAAAAAAACCAAAGGAGCAAGGCATCCGTGATCGGCTTGCAAGCGTTCATAGCAACGGCGCTCAAGTTAAAGGGTGATTGTTCATTTTATTATTATGTTTTTAACCCCTTCTCCCCTTTTCCCAAAATATATCTTCCTGTAATAATTATGTGTTTACAGCAATTTTTATGCATTAAATATCTCTTGAAATTATGTCCAGAAAGCACGAAATGGCATAGATTTACACTTGGTTTTTAAAAACTTTTCCCGGGGAGCATGCCCCCACACCCCCTAGTTTCAGTGGGGTTTTTTCCTCCTCCTGTTTTAAGCCCTGATATATAAGAACCAGAAAAACTCACAGGTAGAATCAGAACTGGTATTTAATATTTAAAACAAAATAAGAGGGGGCAAATTTTCAGTCCGCTGGCTTTTGTTAGTATAGAAGACATCATCATCATGTGCCCTGCCATGGCCCTCCATACAATATTTTCTCCCTGGGTCTTCCTGGTGCTCTTTTTTCCCCATTAGCTTTCCTGTTGTGACTAGGTGCTCTAATTTCTCTTGCCTCATGAAATGTCCTCTAAATGTTGCTTGTCTTTTTCTAATCTTCTTAATGTTTCTTTTGTGTCTGCCTCCTTCAGGACTGTCTTGTTTACATGCGTACATGTATATTTACGTGTATTGATATTATTACGTATACTTGTCTTTTCCTAATCTTCTTCATTAATGTTCCTTTTGTATATCAATAGAAATGTAATGTGTCTGACTCCTTCAAGACTGTCTGGTTTACATGCATGTGTGTATGTTTACATGTATTAATAATGTATGATCGCCTTTTCCTAATCTTCATCATTAATGTTCCTTGTATGTCTGCCTCCTTCAAGACTGTCTCGTTTACATGCGTACATGTATGTTAACATGTATTAATTAAAATTAACGATGCATTTCAGAAACATCCCAGACAACTACAAGGTCCTATTTCTTCAAGGCGGAGGGACCGGGCAGTTCTCCGCCATCCCTCTCAACCTGCTGTCACACAAACCGGATCTGGCGGCGGACTACATTGTGACCGGCAGCTGGTCCGCCAAGGCCGCCCAAGAGGCACAGAAGTATGGAAAGATACACGTGGTCACGCCCAAACAGACCAAATACACAGGTGAGAAGGTAGTTTGTTTAACCTTTTAACTCCCCCCAAACAGACCAAATACACAGGTGAGAAGGTAGTTTGTTTAACCCTTTAACTCCCCCCAAACAGACCAAATACACAGGTGAAAAGGTAGTTTGTTTAACCCTTTAACTCCCCCCAAACAGACCAAATACACAGGTGAAAAGGTAGTTTGTTTAACCCTTTAACTCCTGAACCATGTCCACCCGCATCCTACGTTGTCAACCATGCTAGCAAAAACAAAAACTGAAGCCCTCACCCTGTCTACCAGCTAGGTGCAGGAAGCTGATGGAGAAGGTGAGGGGATCAAAGGTTCCAGTTTTTGCAGTTGGTGGACAGGGTGTAGGAGTCAAAGGGTTAAAGGTCTGGCACCCGATGGGAAGGATCAAGTGAGAAGACAGGCTGGGTAACTCTCAGCGGATCCACTGATTTCAGCGGATAAACTGCTAGTTTCAGAGGGAAAAAATTTCTTTTCAGAGGAAATATTACTGAATTATTGTATTCGCCATCAGGAAATGCATCCATAATGTCTCAAAATTACAGAAATTCTTCAGCTTCTGGGGGGCTCCCACCAGCAGGGACGTTGCCCCTGGACCCCGGCCAATTTTCAGAGGAAACTATCTTCTCCTCTTACCCAGCCTGGAAGAGTTCACAGATTTTCATCCCTGCGTGTATGCTGTGCTCCTGTTATTGCAGGGTGGGGCCCTGTAAGGGTTCCATGCTCAGTCACACATGTACATGGGTAGGCCCTACAGTTATACTTTGGTCAAGCTGAAGCTGACAGCGATACGCCTGCAGCCCTATTGCGGTCCCAGAAACGGTGCCACAGACCCAGACATTTATTTTTAGGTCCATGGTGCCAGGCGGGACTTTTGTGTCAGACACCGGCTCCACCATTTCATAGTTCAAATCCGCCCTGATTTGAAGTGTTTCTGTGGATGTGCCAAGGTGGGTGTACAGTGGAAGGTTTTCACCTTTGTGTAAGCCAGCCACTGACATGACTTACAGGATCTTTAACTTTCTCGCTACGAGCGTCGGGATTTCCCGATCATGTCTCAACAACGCTTGTGTACGAGCGTCGGAAAAATCCGACTTGGGTTTTGAAAATTCGCGGGGCTTTCAGTATTTCCGTTAACCGAAACTAATGGCCAGAAATAGATTCTTCGGTCATTCTTAGTCTCATTTCAGGCCATTAGGTCACTGTACTATGCAGTTGGTGTGTAGACAGTGCATAGTTCATGACCCACTAGCTCTGCAGGGAAGCAGACGACGGAAAAGCATATGACTGAATGATACTCAATATCTCGCCACTCCTTCAGTGCACTTGGAGTGTGTGCAAGTTGGATTTTATGAAATGTCATTCAAAATGTGACTGTAGGAACTGATATATCAACCTGACTGTGTATTTTGTAAGACATTTTTCACCTGAAAATTTCTATAATTTTACTTGTACCATTACTCGGCAACCATGAGGGTTAGACATTTGAAATTTCAGCATGTTGTACACCAATCTTTGAATATATGACCTGCGAAATTTCTAAACTCTGTTTTTGTTTGTTTGTATGAGAATTTTTCTCATGACCTATACAAATGGTGCGTATCAGGGGAACGGCAAGGGGCATAACTGCACGTAGCAAGCAAGTTAACGTACCTAGCTTAGTCAGATTACTTATGTACACAAAGGGGCTTTAGGCATTGGTAGATCTGCGCATCCCTTGACCTGTAGATTAGACAAATCCCCACCCTATACCCACCGGGGCAAAGATTTAACCCTTTGACTCCCTCACCCTATCCACCAGCATCCTGCATTGTCAACCATGCTAGCAAAGCAGAAACCTAAACCTTTGACTCCCTCACCCTGTCCACCAGCATCCTGCATTACCAACCATGCTAGCAAAGAAAAAATTTAACCCTTTGACTCCCTCATCCTGTCCACCAGCATCCTGCACTGTCAACCATGCTGGCAAAGCAAAAATTTAACCCTTTGATTCCCTCACCCTGTCCACCAGCTTCCTGCAGGCTTCCTGCAGGCTGAACTCTCACCTGTCTGCCAACAATCTCCTCAATCCTTTCCAGTCAGCCTACCGCCAGTGCCATAGCACTGAAACTGCCCTACTACACATTCTCAACAATTCTCCTCCTTGCAACTGATACTGGCAAAGTCTCTCTCCTCACACTCCTTGATCTGTCTGCAGCCTTTGATACCATTGATCATGGTATTCTCCTTTCTAGACTTCATCATACTTTTGGCATCTCTGACATTGCTCTGTCTTGGTTCACTTCATACCTATCAAACAGAAAACAAACCGTTCTCATCAATGGCACTTACTCTCAACCTGCATACCTGACCTGTGGTGTTCCACAAGGATCTGTCCTTGGCCCTGTTCTTTTCACTCTTTACACCTCCCCCCTGTCCACCATCACCAACTCCCATTCTATAAAACACCCTTTCTATGCTGATGACACCCAACTTCAAGACAGTGACTCACCTGATAATATACAGCGCCTGTTGACTCGCACCACTGAGTGTTACTCGGACATTAAGAACTGGATGACACACAATAGACTTCAGCTTAATGACGACAAAACAGAAGCTATCCTCATTGGCACCCGTCAGAAACTTTCTCAGCTGCCTCCTCTTTCTCTCCCATTATGTAACACATCAGTCCCAATTTCTGATTCAGCTAAAAACCTTGGTGTCTGCATTGACTCTACCCTCTCCATGAACAACTTTGTTTCTCAAACTGCCAGATCCTGCTACTATCATCTCCATCGTATAAAGCTGATCAGGAAGTATCTCTCTGTCGAAACAACTGCAAAACTCGTTCTCTCCTTCATAATGTCTCGCATTGACTATTGCAATTCACTCCTGTCTGGTCTTCCTGCCTCCACCATTCACATCCTACAGCGCATTCAAAACAATGCTGCACGCCTTGTACTCAAAAAGAAAAAAGCTGACCACATATCTCCTCTCCTGGCACAACTTCACTGGCTCCCTGTATCAAAGCGCATACAGTACAAACTAGACACCATGTGCTACAAAAGCCTCAATAACGCAGCCCCCGATTACCTGTCAAGCCTACTTGAGATCTATGTTCCCTCACGTACCCTCCGCTCTGCCTCTGATCCTCTGACTCTTCGCTTTCCACGCACTAAGCTCAATACCTATGGTCCACGAGCCTTCTCTGTTTCTGGTCCACTCTCCTGGAACAAACTTCCTCTCTCAGTCCGTCAGCAACCTACTTTTGTCTCCTTCAAGTCCGCTCTCAAAACTCACCTTTTCTCTCCTGCATAAAATCCTAACCTCACTCAACCCTCCCCTCTGCAGCCTGTCTCCGCTCGGAGGGAACCACATGGTTATAATATATAATTGTATGCTATGCTCTCTATAATTTTCCATTGCTTTTATTCTTGCTTTTATTGCTTTTATTCTTTTTCCCCATTTATAGCCATGCGTGTGTGTGGGTGTGTATGTGTGTGTGTGTGTGTGTGTGTGTCTGTATGTGTGCGTGCGTGTGTGTGCGAGCGTGCGTGCCTGCGTGGTGTGTCTGCTTCAGCGCTTAGATTTGATTTTATCAAGATTTTGCGCTATATAAATATTGTAATTATTATTATTATTATTATAGGCGGATACAGTGAGGGAGTCAAAGGGTCAAGTTTTTGCGGTTGGTGGATGGAACCAAAGGGTTAAGCAGACGGAGACCAAATCAGATTAACAGTAATAACAGGAGTATTGAATAGAGTTAATCTGGCAGACACCTTAAGCCTGCGCTATGTTGTGTGTGCTAGCAAGGTCTTGAACTGTGTGTGTGTGTGTGTGAGACAGAGAGTGTGTGTGTGTGTGTGACACACACACACACATACAGACAGACACACACACACATACACGCACACAGACATAAACACACATGCACACAGACACACACACACAAACACAGACAAACACAGACAGACACAGACACACACTCACACACAGACATAGACATACACGCATACTCAAACGCACGCGCGCACACACACACACACACACACACACACACACACAACACACACACACACACACAACACACACACACACATGCACATGCACACACACACATACACACACACACACACACAAAACACACACACACACAAACACTCTCTCTCTCTCTCTCTCTCTGTCACACACACACACACACACAATCTCTCTCACACACACACACACACACTCTCTCTCTCTCTCTGTCTCCCTCTCTTTGTCACACACACAAACTCTCTCTCTCCACACACACAATGACAGACACACACACACAAAGACAGACAGACAAAGACAGACAGACACACACACACACAGACACACACACAAAGACAGACACATACACAGACACACACACAAAGACAGACACAGACACACACACACACACACACCGCTGGCACAGTGGAAATGGTGACACAGGGATTTGAAGCCTTACACTTGTCACAGTTGACCTATACCTAGGTCGTTTGACCCCTTACTGCACTGTTCCTGTCAACCCTTGAACCCCTCAATCCCCACCACCCCTTCCCTTCTGTCCCCCTGTTTGACCCTCCTCCCCCCCCCCCCCCCCATGGTGAACAGAGAGAGGTCAGTATGTCAAGGTCAGGTTGTGTAGAGGGACTTGGCTCTCTCTCCCTTTCTGTCTCTCTCTGTCTGTTGTTCTGTCTCTGTCTTCCTCACTCTCTCTGTCTGTTCTGTCTGTCTCTCTGTGTCTTTCTCTCGCTCTGTCTGTCTCTTTGTCTGTCTCTTTGTCTGTCTTATTTGTTTCTCTCTGTTTCTCTGTCTCTGTTCTGTCTTGTCTGTTTGTCTCTCTCTGTCTCTGTCTCTCTCTCACTCTGTCTGTCTGTTCTGTCTTGTCTGTCTCTCTGTACCTTCTCTCGCTCTGTCTGTCTGTCTCTTTGTCTGTCTGTCTGTTTGTTTCTCTCTCTCACTCTGTCTGTCTGTTCTGTCTTGTCTGTTTGTCTCTCTCTGTCTCTGTCTCTCTCTCACTCTGTCTGTCTGTTCTGTCTTGTCTGTCTCTCTGTACCTTTCTCTCGCTCTGTCTGTCTGTCTCTTTGTCTGTCTGTCTGTTTGTTCTCTCTCTCACTCTGTCTGTCTGTTCTGTCTTGTCTGTTTGTCTCTCTCTGTCTCTGTCTCTCTCTCACTCTGTCTGTCTGTTCTGTCTTGTCTGTCTCTCTGTACCTTTCTCTCGCTCTGTCTGTCTGTCTCTTTGTCTGTCTGTTTTGTTTCTCTCTCTCACTCTGTCTGTCTGTTCTGTCTTGTCTGTTTGTCTCTCTCTGTCTCTGTCTCTCTCACTGTCTCTCTCACTCTGTCTGTCTGTCTCTCTCTGTGTCTCTGTCTCTCTCTCTCTCTCTGTTTGTCCATGTGTCTCTCTTTGTTTCTCTGTCTCTCTCTGTTTCTCTGTCTGTTCTGTCATGTCTGTCTCTCACTCTGTCTGTCTGTCCGTCTCTCTCTTTCTGTCTGTCTGTCTGTCTGTCTCTCCACACCCAGCGAGTGTTTCACCAAGCATAGGTGCATGATAAATGGTACTTAACCCCCCACTCTATTTGATTTTTAATGGTACTTAACCCCCCCACTCTATTTGATCTTTACCTTGTCTTTGTGCATTTGTCATATTTTTCTTGCCTGCTATTTTCATCTTTCTTTTCCTTCTGTCTTTTTCCCCTCCCCTCTCTCTTTCTCTTCTTTTTCTCTCTTTCAGAGAGAGAAGGAGAAAGACGGAGGTATTGAAAGAGAGAGTTTGTGTGTGTGTATGTGTGTGTGTGTGTGTGTGTGTTAGTGGCAGAGTCCTGCATGTGTGTGTGTGTGTCAAAGTCCTATATGTGTGTGTGTGTGTCAAAGTCCTACATGTGTGTGTGTGTGTCAAAGTCCTACATGTGTGTGTGTGTGTGTAAAGTGTGACAAATTCCAATGTGTTGTGTGTGTGTGTGTGTGTGTGTGCTGGTGGCAAAGTCCAACACAGAGTTCTGTGACACTAACACAATTAAGTAAGAGTATCACGGTATCATCAGGGTATCATCACGTCCTCTGTCATGGGGACCCAGACTGCGTTATGAAACACTGCTGTCTTAGACAAAGGTCAAGTCCTACATATAGCAGGGTTGATGATAAAGTCTTGTCAGTTACACTGCTATTTTTAATCTGTATGGTGAGTTCTCCCCTCCCCCCCCCCCCACACCACACACCCTCCCCCCTCCCCCTCCCCCCTCTCTTTTTCTTTGTATGTCGGCCATGAATATGCACAAAATTATAGTATTAACCGTACGAGGTCGGATTCAAAAATTGTTATCGTCAGTTTTACTGCTATTTGTAAATTGTTCATAGTGAATTTACACCCCCGCCCCCCCCCCCCCCCCCCTTTTTTTTTCTTCTGTTTTATCAGAGCCATGAATATGCTCAAAATGATAGTGACCTCATGTGCTGTTAGATTGAAAAATCTTGTTGGCGACACTGCTGTTTGTAAACTGTTTATAGTGACACCACCACCTCCCCTACCCTTTTTTTTTTTAACTTGAGCCATGAATATGCACACAACTATAGTGACACTATACCAGGGCCAGTCCAAACATCAATATGCACACAATTATAGTGACACTATACCAGGGCCAGTCCAAACATCAATATGCATACAATTATAGTGACACTATACCAGGGCCAGTCCAAACATCAATATGCACACAATTATAGTGACACTATACCAGGGCCAGTCCAAACATCAATATGCACACAATTATAGTGACACTATACCAGGGCCAGTCCAAACATCAACATGCACACAACTATAGTGACACCGTACGAGGGCCAGTCCAAACATGAATATGCACACAATTATAGTGACACCGTACGAGGGCCAGTCCACACATGAATATGCACACAATTATAGTGACACCATACAAGGGCGAGTCCAAACATGAATATGCACACAATTATACATGCACACAATTATAGTGACACCATACGAGGGCCAGTCCAAACATGAGTATTGAATTGAAAAACTTTATTGTCCATATATGTTAACAAACATGGAAATTTTTCTTTGGCAGCACAGCAACGAGTAAAATCCACATGCATATAACACAATTAAAAGTCAGGCCAACTATCCAACGCGTGCACGCATGTACCACACACACACACACACACACACACACACACCACACCACACACACACACACACACCACACACACACACACACACACACACACACACACACACACAGCTTCCGTTAGACCGACATATGCCGGTTTTTACCGGTGAACAGTAGGTTTGAACCGGCAAAAATGCACTGCTTCAGTATCCAGTACCGATAGACTCAAGAATTCGGCCCTAACCATTTGCTTACCCTATTTATCGCTATAGTATCGAGGCAGCATCGCTGATGCCTACAGTTAGACGGCGGTCTAGCCGCCTGTAGAAACCAGGCGCACACTATGCACACAATTATAGTGACACTATACCAGGGCCAGTCCAAACATGAATATGCATACAATTATAGTGACACCATACGAGGGCCAATCCACACATGAATATGCACACAATTATAGTGACACCATACGAGGGCCAGTCCAAACATGAATATGCACACAATTATACATGCACACAATTATACTCTATAGTGACACTATACCAGGGCCAGTCCAAACATCAACATGCACACAATTATACATGCACACAATTATAGTGACACTATACCAGGGCCAGTCCAAACATGACTATGCACACAATTATACATGCACACAGTTATAGTGACACCATACCAGGGCCAGTCCAAACATGACTATGCACACAACTATAGTGACACCATACCAGGGCCAGTCCAAACATGACTATGCACACAATTATAGTGACACGATACCAGGGCCAGTCCAAACATGACTATGCACACAATTATAGTGACACGATGCCAGGGCCAGTCCAAACATGACTATGCACACAATTATAGTGACACCATACCAGGGCCAGTCCAAACATGACTATGCACATAATTATAGTGACACGATGCCAGGGCCAGTCCAAACATCAACATGCACACAATTATACATGCACACAATTATAGTGACACCGTACCAGGGCCAGTCCAAACATGACTATGCACACAACTATAGTGACACCATACCAGGGCCAGTCCAAACATCAACATGCACACAATTATAGTGACACGATACCAGGGCCAGTCCAAACATCAACATGCACACAATTATAGTGACACCATACCAGGGCCAGTCCAAACATGAATATGCATACAATTATAGTGACACCATACCAGGGCCAGTCCAAATATGAATATGCACACAATTATAGTGACACCATACGAGGGCCAGTCCAAATATGAATATGCACACAGTTATAGTGACACCACACCAGGGCCAGTCCAAACATCAATATGCACACAATTATAGTGACACCATACCAGGGCCAGTCCAAATATGAATATGCACACAATATAGTGACACCATACCAGGCCAGTCCAAACATATATGCCACAATTATAGTGACACCATACCAGGGCCAGTCCAAACATGACTATGCACACAATTATACATGCACACAATTATAGTGACACCATACCAGGGCCAGTCCAAACATGACTATGCACACAATTATACATGCACACAATTATAGTGACACCATACCAAGGCCAGTCCAAACATGACTATGCACACAATTATACATGCACACAATTATAGTGACACCGTACCAGGGCCAGTCCAAACATGAATATGCACACAATTATAGTGACACCATACCAGGGCCAGTCCAAATATGAATATGCACACAATTATAGTGACACCATACCAGGGCCAGTCCAAACATGAATATGCACACAATTATAGTGACACCATACCAGGGCCAGTCCAAATATGAATATGCACACAATTATAGTGACACCATACCAGGGCCAGTCCAAATATGAATATGCACACAATTATAGTGACACCATACCAGGGCCAGTCCAAATATGAATATGCACACAATTATAGTGACACCATACCAGGGCCAGTCCAAACATGAATATGCACACAATTATAGTGACACCATACCAGGGCCAGTCCAAAAGTCTGGTCACTTAGGATGCAAGAACTCGACACTTTGACTACCTCACCCTATCCACCAGCTTCCTAAGGTGAAGGAGTCAAAGCAAACTGGTGGACAGGGTGAGGGAGACAGGAAGCTGGTGGATAGGGTGTGGGAGTCAAAGGGTTAAGTTTTTGCAGTTGGTGGATAGGGTAAGGGAGTCAAAGGGTTAAGTTTTTGCAGTTGGTGGATAAGGTGAGGGAGTCAAAGGGTCAAGTTTTTGCTGCTGGTGGATAGGGTAAGGTAGTCAAAGGGTTATGTTTTTGCAGTTGGTGGATAAGGTGAGGGATTGAAAGGGTTAAAACAAGAAGAGAAGAGGAGATGATTGTCATATACCTGAGTGAGGTGTTTACTGTTGTGTGTGCTGTTGGAGCATCATTGTCATATTACCTGAGTGAGGTGTTTACCTGTTGTGTGGTGCTGTGTGGAGCATCATTGTCATATTACCTGAGTGAGGTGTTTACCTGTTGTGTGGTGCTATATGGAGCATCATTGTCATGTTACCTGTTGTGTGGTGTTTACCTGTTGTGTGGTGCTGTGTGGAGCATCATTGTCATGTTACCTGAGTGAGGTGTTTACCTGTTGTGTGGTGTTATGTGGAGCATCATTGTCATGTTACCTGTTGTGTGGTGTTGTGTGGAGCATCATTGTCATATTACCTGAGTGAGGTGTTTACCTGTTGTGTGGTGCTGTGTTCGGCAGACATTCCTGATGCCAGCACATGGAATTTGAACCCTGACGCTTCCTACGTGTACTACTGCGCCAATGAGACCATCCATGGTGAGAGAACTACACGTATACATACACACACATCACATACACACACACAAACACACAAACACACACACACACAAACACACACACACAACATACACACACACACACAACACGCATACACATACACACACACACACGAACGCACATACACACACATACATGAACACGCACATACATACACACACATGGACATGCACGCACGCACCACACACACACACACACACACACACACACACCACACACACACACGCACGCATGCACACACTCGCTCACACACACACACACACACACACACACACACACACCACAACACAAACACACAACAATATATTTGCTTCATACATGAAATACTACATTGACAATGATAATGACAGTAATAATAATGATAATATGATGATGATAACGATGATAAATAATAATGATAATATCAACAATGAATAATAGTAATAACAATAATAAAAATTGATAGTAATTCTATTAATAATGAAATTTTCGCTAATGTAGCACAAACATTCAACAAGCAAAGCCAGAACAAGATTGAGGCAGCTGAGATGTGGATTCTAAGAAGAATGTTGAGAGTTCCGTGGACAGCAAAGAAAACAAACGAGACAGTCTTGATGAAGGCAGACACAAGTAGATCACTCATAAGGAAGATTAGGAAAAGACAGGCAACATTTATAGGCCATTTTATGAGGAAGGGGGATTTGGAGCACCTGGTCACAACGGGAAAGCTGGAGGGAAAGAGAGCAGCAGGTAGACCCAGGGAGAAAATGCTGGACAGACTTGCAGAGTGGCTGGGGACGAGGAGGGTGGGGGAGGTGCTAGGGGCAACGAGAGATAGAGACAGATGGAAGTCCATGATCGCCAACGCCATGCGGCAGGGCACCTGATGATGATGATGAGCACAAAGATTCCATATCAACAGCATGTTGGTTACACCTTATGGTGTAATATGTCAGTCTGACAATACTAAGAATGACAGAACGAGCAGCAACAGTAATGACAGTGATGATAACGACTGTGCTCTCGTTTTGCTTTTATCAACTCCCCCGTGGGGATGCCGGGGGCTCTTTCAGTATAAACAGTATCCCCACCTTCTGGAAATTCTGTGCTAGACCTTTCCTCTTTTCTGTCATTCTCTTTGTTTCTGCCTTGTTCCTTTGCTTTCTGTCATTTCTTCCCATCATTTTTCGCCTTGCTGGTTCATTCACCTATATTTGGTTAATAAAATCTTCCTTACTTTCTCTTAGGATTTATAGTTGGGTACATGTATTAGGTGCATTTTGGGCTGTAGGGTGATGTGATGTGTAGAAGCAATTTTGGGTGAATTGGGCCAGTTTTTGTATATGTTTCAGTCTCCTTAATTATTTTTGAATTTGTATTCAGGTATGTTTTTTAAATCCCCTTTGTCATGAATTGGATGGAGTGGTCAGTGGCGCAGGCATCTCCTAGGATTATGTGTGCACATTCATGGATATGTGTAGGCCTACTTGATTTTCTTTTCCTTTCTTTCCTCTTGAAATATTTGATATATTTTGAAATGGTTATAACCCTGATATGGCTGTATGCAGTCAGCTGGGCTTTAAACAAAAAGAACAATAACTTCGTGAAAAGATTATTCCACTTTCAGTAAATTCCGTATGAACCAGGACCACAGATGATGATGATCATCATCATCAGGTGCCCTGCCGCATGGCGTTGGTGACCATGGACTTCCAACCATCTCTATCTCTCGTTGCCCCCAGCATCTCCCCCACCCTCCTCATCCCCAGCCACTCTGCAAGTCCGTCCAGCATTCTCTCCCTGGGTCTACCTGGTGCTCCCTTTCCCTCCAGCTTTCCCGTTGTGACCAGGTGCTCCAAATCCTCCTTCCTCATAAAATGGCCTATAAATGTTGATGGTAACCAATGATGGTGATAATAGAAATGGTATTGACCCTGGATTAAAGGTTGGAGGGAAAATGATAAAAAACATTCGATACGCAGATGAAAGTGAAAGAGACCTACAAAACCTTGTGAATATACTAGAAATAGAAAGCAAAGGTAAGGGGCTGGAACTAAACAGCAGGAAGACTGAAGTCATGGTGATCAGTAAAAAACATGAAATCCCCTCTTGCAAAATAACAGTAAATGGCACAACCTTGACACAGGTTGATAAATTCAAATTCCTGGGAACAATCATTTCATCAGACGGCAGATGCACATCAGAAATAGCCGGCAGAATCGGCCAAGCCAAAACAGCATTCAAGAAGATGACAAGCATTCTTACCAACAAATGCCTATCAGTTAACATCAGGAAGAGAGTTCTTGAATGTTATATAGAACCTATACTGTTGTACGGATGCGAGGTGTGGACAGTCAACAAACAAAGCCAGAAAAAGATTGAGGCAGCCGAGATGTGGTTTCTAAGAAGAATGCTGAGAGTTCCATGGACAGCAAAGAAAACAAACGAGACAGTCTTGATGGAGGCAGACACAAGTAGATCACTCATAAGGAAGATTAGGAAAAGACAAGCAACATTTATAGGCCATTTTATTAGGAAGGGGGATTTGGAGCACCTGGTCACAACGGGAAAGCTGGAGGGAAAGAGAGCACCTGGTAGACCCAGGGAGAAAATGCTGGACTGACTTGCAGAGTGGCTGGGGACGAGGAGGGTGGGGGAGATGCTAGGGGCAACGAGAGATAGAGACAGATGGAAGTCCATGATCGCCAACGCCATGTGGCAGGGCACCTGATGATGATGATGATTGACAGCAAGTAATACTCATCATCATCATCATGTGCCCTGCCGCATGGCGTTAGCCATCACACCTGTAGAATTCCACTTTATGCAGGTGATGTGGTTCTGTTCACTGACACGTCAGTGATTAAGATGGTGATGATATGTCAGTATGACTATAATTATAATAAATAATAATAATAATAATAATAATTACAATATTTATATAGCGCAAAATCTTGATAAAATCAAATCTAAGCGCTGAAGCAGACACACACGCAGGCACGCACGCTCGCACACACACGCACGCACACATACAGACACACACACACACACACACACACACACACCCACACACACGCATGGCTATAAATGGGGAGAAAGAATAAAAGCAATAAAAGCAAGAATAAAAGCAATGGAAAATTATAGAGAGCATAGCATACAATTATATATTATAACCATGTGATTCCATGTGATAACCATGTGACTGATGATAATGAAGATGATAACAACAACGATGATATTTTCACAGGTGTATCCATTTTATACCTAACACAGGTGATGTGGTTCTGTTCACTGACATGTCAGTGATTAAGATGGTGATGATATGTCAGTATGACTGATGATAATGAGAGCCAGAATTCACAAAAACAGAATCAGAACGCGTATTTAATACAACCAGACAAGACGTCAAAGGTTTGTAAGATCATAAAAGAAGAAACAACAAATACAAAAACTGGGAGAAAAAGACCAAAACTTCTCAGCTACTTTGTCCAGTAGGAGAAAAAGACTCATGTGATGATAATGACAATGATAACAACAACAATGATGATGACTACGTTTACACATGTGTGGAATTCCAGTTTATACCTGAGACAGATGATGTGCCCCTGATTGCTATGATGATATATTAATATAATTATGATAATGATAATGATAATGATGATGACGTTTACACAGGTGTGGAATTCCAGTTTATACCCGAGACAGGTGATGTGCCCCTGATTGCTGTGATGATGATATATTGATATAATAATGATAATGGCAATGATGATGACAATGATGATGATGTTTACACAGGTGTGGAATTCCAGTTTATACCTGAGACAGGTGATGTGCCCCTGATTGCTGTGATGATATATTAATATAATTATGATAATGATAATGACGATGACGTTTACACAGGTGTGGAATTCCAGTTTATACCTGAGACAGGTGATGTGCCCCTGATTGCTGACATGTCTTCAAACATACTGACCAGAAAACTGGACATTACAAAGGTCAGTCTGTGTGTGTGTATGTCTGTGTGTGTATGTCTGTGAGTTGTGTGTGTTCATGAGTGTCTGTATGTTGTGTGTGTCTGTATGTCTGTGAGTATGTGTATCTGGGTGGGTGTGTATGTCTGTGAGTTGTGTGTGTTCATGAGTGTCTTTATGTCTGTGAGTTGTGTGTGTTCATGAGTGTCTGTATGTTGTGTGTGTGTGTCTGTATGTCTGTGAGTTGTGTGTGTTCATGAGTGTCTATATGTTGTGTGTGTGTCTGTATGTCTGTGAGTTGTGTGTGTTCATGAGTGTCTATATGTTGTGTCTGTGAGTTGTGTGTGTTCATGAGTGTCTATATGTTTGTGTGTGTTCTGTGAGTTGTGTGTGTTCATGAGTGTCTATATGTTGTGTGTCTGAGTCTGTGAGTTGTGTGTGTTCATGAGTGTCTATATGTTGTGTGTGTGTCTGAGTCTGTATGTCTGTGAGTTGTGTGTGTTCATGAGTGTCTGTATGTTGTGTCTGTATGTCTGTGAGTTGTGTGTGTTCATGAGTGTCTATATGTTGTGTGTGTGTCTGAGTCTGTATGTCTGTGAGTTGTGTGTGTTCATGAGTGTCTGTATGTTGTCTGTGTCTGTATGTGAGTTGTGTGTGTTCATGAGTGTCTGT
Source organism: Monoplex corrugatus (assembly GCA_030674185.1). Lineage (NCBI taxonomy): Eukaryota > Metazoa > Mollusca > Gastropoda > Littorinimorpha > Ranellidae > Monoplex > Monoplex corrugatus. The sequence goes on along the minus strand of JAPXFY010000014.1, from coordinate 458,788 downwards.
ATGTTGTGTGTGTGTCTGAGTCTGTATGTCTGTGAGTTGTGTGTGTTCATGAGTGTCTGTATGTTGTGTGAGTTGTGTGTGTTCATGAGTGTCTAAATGTTGTGTGTGTGTCTATGTCTGTGAGTTGTGTGTGTTCATGAGTGTCTGTATGTTGTGTGAGTTGTGTGTGTTCATGAGTGTCTGTATGGTGTGTGTGTCTGTGAGTTGTGTGTGTTCATGAGTGTCTGTATGGTCTGTGAGTTGTGTGTGTTCATGAGTGTCTGCATGGTGTGTGTGTCTGTGAGTTGTGTGTGTTCATGAGTGTCTGTATGGTGTCTGTGTCTGTGAGTTGTGTGTGTTCATGAGTGTCTGTATATTATGTATTGTCTGTATGTCTGTGCGTTGTGTGTGTTCATGAGTGTCTGTATGTTGTGTATTGTCTGTGTCTGTATGTCTATGAGTTGTGTGTGTTCATGAGTGTCTGTATGCTGTGTATTGTCTGTGTCTGTGCGTTGTGTGTGTTCATGGGTGTTTGTATGTTGTGTCTGTGTCTGTATGTCTGTGAGTTGTGTGTGTTCATGAGTGTCTGTATGTTGTGTGTGTCTGTGTCTGTATGTCTGTGAGTTGTGTGTTCATGAGTGTCTGCTGCCAGATGTAACCCAGACTGACGACAGTGGGGATGTCAACGACGATTTCTATGGAGTTTCATCTGGGATTGGGTCTGTGTGTGTGTGTTCGTGAGTGTGATGAGGATTCGAGCCCTCAACCTTCCTGTTGGTAGTGCATTGTGCTACCCACTATCACCAAACTAACTGTTGGCTACTTCTGTTTTAATGTTGACAGTCCTGCCACAACATATGCTGTCTGCCGTCTTAATTATTGCCCTTAATCCCTTTAAAACCCGACTTCATGGGAAATAATTATGTAAGAATAAGGGTAGTGTCTTTAAAAAAATTGTAGAAAAAAAATTACTGGTCATAACTACCAGAGGTGGGATTCTTCCATGGATGGAAATCTCAGTGACAGTGACGTCTTCCCTGTTGCAGCAAAAAAGACAAAGCAGAGCTCCATTTCTGGCTTCTTTCGTCATTTGTGAGATGGTTAATTATTGAGCTCCATTTTTGGCTTCTTTCGTCATTTGTGAGATGGTTAATTATTGAGCTCCATTTCTGACTTATTTCGTCATTTGTAAGATGGTTAATTATTGAGCTCCATTTCTGACTTATTTCGTCATTTGTGAGATGGTTAATTATTGAGCTCCATTTCTGGCTTCTTTCGTCATTTGTGAGATGGTTAATTATTGAGCTCCATTTCTGGCTTCTTTCGTCATTTGTGAGATGGTTAATTATTGAGCTCCATTTCTGGCTTCTTTCGTCATTTGTGAGATGGTTAATCATTGAGCTCCATTTCTGGCTTCTTTCGTCATTTGTAAGATGGTTAATTATTGAGCTCCATTTCTGGCTTCTTTAGTCATTTGTAAGATGGTTAATCATTGAGCTCCATTTCTGGCTTCTTTCGTCATTTGTGAGATGGTTAATCATTGAGCTCCATTTCTGGCTTCTTTCGTCATTTGTGAGATGGTTAATTATTGAGCTCCATTTCTGACTTATTTCGTCATTTGTAAGATGGTTAATTATTGAGCTCCATTTCTGGCTTCTTTCGTCATTTGTGAGATGGTTAATTATTGAGCTCCAGTTTGGCTTCTTTCGTCATTTGTAAGATGGTTAATCATTGAGCTCCATTTCTGGCTTCTTTAGTCATTTGTAAGATGGTTAATCATCGAAGTCTTGCTTTGCTAAGCATGCATGATATTGTAAAATGGTTAATCATTGAGGTCTTGCTTTGCTAAGCATGCATGATATTGTAAAATGGTTGATCATCGAAGTCTTGCTTTGCTAAGCATGCATGATATTGTAAAATGGTTAATCATTGAGGTCTTGCTTTGTTAAGCGTGCATGATATTGTAAAATGGTTGATCATTGAAGTCTTGCTTTGCTAAGCATGCATGATATTGTAAAATGGTTGATCATTGAGGTCTTGCTTTGCTAAGCGTGCATGATATTGTAAAATGGTTAATCATCGAGGTCTTGCTTTGCTAAGCGTGCATGATATTGTAAAATGGTTGATCATTGAAGTCTTGCTTTGCTAAGCGTGCATGATATTGTAAAATGGTTAATCATCGAGGTCTTGCTTTGCTAAGCGTGCATGATATTGTAAAATGGTTAATCATCGAGGTCTTGCTTTGCTAAGCGTGCATGATATTGTAAAATGGTTAATCATCGAGGTCTTGCTTTGCTAAGCGTGCATGATATTGTAAAATGGTTAATCATCGAGGTCTTGCTTTGCTAAGCGTGCATGATATTGTAAAATGGTTAATCATTGAGGTCTTGCTTTGCTAAGCGTGCATGATTATGTTTATCTGTTTGACAGAGTTTTTCTTCTTTTCCCACATTTTTTGCCATTAAAATTATTTTTTACACTGACTGTTGTGCATTCCTGCTGCTGCTTTTTTTTCCATTTTGAATACAATTACTATAGTTATATCTTATGAAGTTTGTATGTGAGAAATAACAGTGAGGCAATTTTTATGTAAAATTCAGACAAGATTTAATCGTTTTCTAACTCAATTCAGAGGTGAATTTAGACCCACAAGATGCGCCAGATTGCACAAATTTGCATTTAGATTTCAAAATTTTCCAGGGGAGCATGCCCTCCAGACCCCCCGTAGATTTGGTTCATTTTTCCTCTTGTTTGACTTTCCTCCGATCCCACCCCTGAACTACTTCAAATTGTCATAAAAAATCTATGAATGCATGTTCTTTGATTTACAGGTGTTAATTTATGTATAGGTGGATTTTTTTAGGCATAGGGTGACACACCTGTATTTACCTGTAAAATATACCTGTGTCAGTTACGTAAGGGATAGACAGGTACTACAACACCCATCAACACAACAGTACTTACCAATTAGATGGCAGAGACTCAGGTTCACCTGCTGAAAGAAACTGATGGGTGTTGTGAGGTTATTAGTGGTCATATCAGTCAGTACCGTAGAATGCATGTACAAATTCTGCAACGTTCTGTAATCACGACATTTCCACATAAAAAAAAAATCATAAAAAAAAATCTACTTGTCAGAATCACTTCAAAATTTTAGATAAAATATAGAAGTGCTTGCTGTTTGATCTGCATGAGTTAGTTTGTGTATTTGAGATACTCATGTGTTACCTGTCTGGTGACGCACATACATGTACCGTAATAGTGGTAGTAATATTGGAGATAGACAGGCAGATTTGGGTGGAGCCCTGATGGGAGTTTTCTAGTGCAGTAATAATAATAATAATAATTACAATATTTATATAGCGCAAAATCTCGATAAAAATCAAATCTAAGCGCTGAACATACACTTACGCACGCGCGCACACACACACTTACACATGGCTATAAATGGGGAAAAAGAATAAAAGCAATGGAAAATTATAGAGAGCATATTATATACAAATATATATTACAATGTGATTCCCCTCCGAGCGGAGACAGGCTACAGAGGGGGGGATGAGTGAGGTCAGGATTTTATGCAGAGGAGAAAAGGTGAGTTTTGAGAGCGGACTTGAAGGAGACAAAAGTAGGTTGCTGACGGACAGAGAGAGGAAGTTTGTTCCAGGAAAGTGGACCAGAAACAGAGAAGGCTCGTGGACCATAGGTATTGAGCTTGGTGCGTGGAAAGCGAAAAGTCAGAGGATCGGAGGCAGAGTGGAGGGTATGTGAGGGAACATAGATCTCAAGTAGGCTTGACAGGTAATGGGGGGCTGCGTTATTGAGGCTTTTGTAGCACATGGTGTCTAGTTTGTACTGTATGCGCTTTGATACAGGGAGCCAGTGAAGTTGTGCCAGGAGAGGAGATATGTGGTCAGCTTTTTTCTTTTTGAGTACAAGGCGTGCAGCATTGTTTTGAATGTGCTGTAGGATGTGAATGGTGGAGGCAGGAAGACCAGACAGGAGTGAATTGCAATAGTCAATGCGAGACATTATGAAGGAGAGAACGAGTTTTGCAGTTGTTTCGACAGAGAGATACTTCCTGATCAAGCTTATACGATGGAGGTGATAGTAGCAAGATCTGGTGGTTTGAGAAACAAAGTTGTTCATGGAGAGGGTAGAGTCAATGCAGACACCAAGGTTTTTAGCTGAATCAGAAATTGGGACTGATGTGTTACATAATGGGAGAGAAAGAGGAGGCAGCTGAGAAAGTTTCTGACGGGTGCCAATGAGGATAGCTTCTGTCTTGTCGTCATTAAGCTGAAGTTTGTTGAACGTCATCCAGTTCTTAATGTCCGAGTAACACTCAGTGGTGCGAGTCAAGAGGCGCTGTATATTGTCTGGTGTGTCACTGTCTAGAAGTTGGGTGTCATCAGCATAGAAGTGGTGTTTTATAGAGTGGGAGTTGATGATGGTGGACAGGGGGGAGGTGTAAAGAGTGAAAAGAACAGGGCCAAGGACAGATCCTTGTGGAACACCACAGGTCAGGCATGCAGGTTGAGAGTAAGTGCCATTAATGAGAACAGTTTGTTTTCTGTTTGACAGATATGAAGTGAAAAAGGAGAGAGCAATGTCAGAGATGCCAAAAGTATGATGAAGTCTAGAAAGGAGAATACCATGATCAATGGTATCAAAGGCTGCAGACAGATCAAGGAGTGTGAGGAGAGAGACTTTGCCAGTATCAGTTGCAAGGAGGAGATTGTTGAGAATGTGTAGCAGGGCAGTTTCAGTGCTATGGCACTGGCGGTAGGCTGACTGGAAAGGATTGAGAAGATTGTTGGCAGACAGGTGAGAGTTCAGCTGGTTGAGGACAACTTTTTCAAGCAGTTTTGACAAGAAAGAGAGATTAGAGATAGGCCAGTAATTTTTCAGTTCATTTGGGTCTAAATTGTATTTCTTGAGGAGAGGGTGAACAATAGCAGACTTGAAAGAATCTGGGACAGTTCCAGTTTGAAGAGAAATGTTGATGATATCAGTGATGAATGGGAGGAGAGTAGGGAGACAGTCAGAGTAGAGAGAACCTGGAAGAGGATCCAGTTCGCAGGTTTTGAACGACATGGATCTGATTGTGTTGAGAATTTCTTCTTGTGAGACTGGGGTAAAAGTAGTAAGAGGTGTGCCAGAGAAGGAAGGGTCAGGTGGGCATGGTTGACAGGGTGTCCTGTCAAGCCTGTCACGAAGAGTTTGTATTTTGGTGGTGAAATACTTGGAGAATACAGATGGGAGTTCTTCATTTGTGTGTTTTGTTGGGAGAGGTAAATCTTTTCGTGTGCCAAGGAGATGATTCATGGTTGTAAAGAGTTCTCTTGAAGAAGAGGCATTCAGGATTTTGGTTTGGAAATAGCTTGTTTTTGCAGATGCAATGAGGGTGGATACTTTTGTTTTAGAGGCTTGGAAAAGTTGCCTATGTACAGTAAGTTTGGATTTGCGCCAGCGGCGCTCTGATCTGTGGCGGGCATGTTTTGCACAGGCAATCTCATGAGTGAGCCAGGGGGTAGGGGGGCGGTCAGGTAAAAGACGAGTAGTGGCTGGAGCATGAGTGTCCAGAAGATGGTGAAGAGTAGTATAGAATTCATCGGCAAGGTTGTGTGACTTTTCAGAAAGGAGGCGGGAGGCATCAGATGAAAATGTGGAGAGGTCAATAGATTTGAGATTGCGTCGAGTCACTGTGCGCGTGGTACGGGAAGGAGGAGAAATGTCAAGAGAACAGAGAATTGCAGAGTGGTCAGATGGAAGGGCTGAAGTTAGACAGGTAGAAAGAACTAGGCAGTTGTCAGTAGCTGAATTGTGGTGATCACGAGAAATGATCCAGTCAAGAATGTGACCTTTTTTATGGGTTGGTTCAGAAATATGTTGTGTCATATTGTGATTGGACAGAGAGTTGATGATATGTCTTGTGTCATAACGGTGAGTGTTGTCATAGTGGACATTGATGTCACCTAGAATGGTGAGATTTCCAGGTAAGAAGCAGTAGTAGTCAAGTAGTTGATCAAAGTCAGAGAGAAACATGGATGTGGTGAGCATATTGGCAGAGCTAGGTGGAGGTCGATAGACACAGGAAAAGGTGATGGGGTGAGGGGTGGATTGGAAGGATACTTCAACGTGCTCAAAAGAAGGATGGGAGAAAGGCAGAGACTGCGAGAAAGATAGGCGGGAATGGAGTGAGTCGTTGTAGAGGATGGCGATACCGCCACCTCGGGATGGGCGATGGAAAGAAGCAAGCCTATATCCACTCGGAGTGAGATTCGCATGTATGGGTTCGTGACCAAGGGGGTTAAGCCAAGTTTCGGAGATAAATACAATGTCAATATGCTCGTCTGTGATGAAGTCAGCAATGACATCGGCTTTGCCGTCTTTGCACACTGACTGAGCATTAAACAGACATAATTTCAATTTATCACAGTCACATGGCGGTGGCAGAGGTGGAGATGAAGGCGGTACCGAAGAGACAGAAGATGAAGGCAGCACCAGCGGGAGAAGATGAAGGCAGCACCAGCGGGACAGAAGATGAAGGCAGTACCGACGG
>JAPXFY010000014.1:392483-452147 GCA_030674185.1 Monoplex corrugatus | reverse complement strand
AAATCTTTGTTAATTAGAGTCAGTGTTGGTACTTTGGACCCTAACAGACACTTTCACTTTGTCTTTGAGTTTGAACTTTCGATTTTTGATATGTGTTTGATTTTTTACTTTTCCTTGCAACCATTTTTCAAGGTGCGTCTTATCGACCATGTATGGCTTTACCTTTACCATGACTGAATTACGATTTTTGTTTAAACTAGCGAGCGGAGGTGCGCTTACGATCATCTCCCGTCTTTATCGCGTCAGCGAAAGCGCCCAGTGTTGAGTGAAAACTTAAACGTAATTTTAGAAGGAAAATTTCCTTTTGACCATTTTGGTCTTTTACCAACAGTGCAAAACAAATACTGTGAGAAAATACTTGGCTTGTGTCAGTGTTCATGTTTGTCTATTCATATGTGATGGATCGAGTGGTTAAAGGGGGGGGGGGGGGTAAGGTTGTGATGATTTGTCGCAGTGCCAGGTGAGATGGTGTTTGCGGTGTGGTCAGGTCGTTTGAAAATTGAATCCAGAGCAGAAAGGGAAGTCTCTCAATCAAATGACAAGTCCTCGTTTTGCTACTTGACTCTTTATTATTGAGAAAACACGAGGAAGGAGAAGTGTAAGAAGAAGACGTCAAAGACGACGGGGTAAGAAGACATGTAAGAAGACATGTAAGAAGAAGACATCAAAGAAGACGCCAAAGAAGACAGTGCCTGTAAGACACAAAATAGGTTTCATAAATACAATGACAAAGTACACATTTTGTGAAATACCAATGTCAATGTACAAGAGTGAACTACTACATTCTAACAGAAGATGTCTACATTTACAAACACAAGCACTAGCATTTGTAAACATGCAACAAATAATTGATAACAAAATGTTGTGTAAAGAACTACCCCATTATACCAAAAATGTGTTGTCGATATTTACACTCTAAAGCACTAGCACTTGTAAACATGGAACAATTAATTGGTGACAAAACATTGAGTAACCCTTTGATAAGTTGAGGGTAAACTACCATACTGCTTGTTCAATAGCCTTAGCATAGAGTAGACTTTCAATAATGTACTGGCAAAATAATGCACAGTCATATTAAGTTGTTCGGCCGCCATGGGCTGAGTTAGTTGTAACATAACCATCTGAGTGGGCAGCTATTGGACAGTTAATATTCAGTAGTGATGACAGACATAGTATTTGACTATGTGAACTGTCGTCACAAACATTGGGTCTACCTTATCGAATAGCAGTCAACACACTTGAGTCATCCATTAAATATTTGCTCCATGTAGTTATGTGTAAGTTCTATATCTAGTGCTAGAGATAGTGATGACAAAATAGCATCTATAGCATATTACTAATTAAGCTATGTCATCAAAGCAACATTCAATAATGATTAGTGGTGGTGCTGAGCAGACAAGGGATACAACAATTGGATCAATTCGCTGAGCACATGCTTCATCAACTACCATTATGTACACACATACAACATTATCAAGTATAAAATAGTGCACAATAATGCTATGACAACCAGCACATTGCCAAAGGGTCTTCTGGATGGAGCAGTCGACTGGGAGTGTACAGCAGACCTCCCAGAGTGGAGAAATTACCCAGATGTCATCAGCAAGACAGGCATGAGACCAGACATCGCTCTCCACTCTGACTCCTCGAAACAAGTGATTCTGATAGAACTCACTGTGCCATACGAAAGCAGAATGGAAGAAGCACATATCTACAAGACCGAAAAATACGCCGGTCTTGCCAGCACCCTGAAGAAAGCAGGTCTGCGGGTCAAAATCTTCGCCATAGAGGTCGGGGCAAGAGGGTTTGTGGGCACCTCCGCTTATGATCTCATGAAACAACTCGCCATTTCTGGGAAGAAGAGGACTAGAGCCCTTAAAGCGATGGCAGAGGCAGCAGAAAGGAGCTCAAGCTGGATCTGGGCAAGGAGGAACAAAAAAGTGAACTTCATAAGGATTAAATTCCTACAGATGATGTGTGCCCCGTTAGCACATTGGTAAAACCGCGTACCGCAGTTCTGAAGCGCAGAATCGCCCAGGTTCGATCCCCGGCGTGGGAAAAAAAAAAATAGACAACAGCAGAAGGGCATCCAGGAGTCATGACCTGGATGTGGCCCGGCCCCCGAGAGTGTAAGGAATTCAGGGCCGAAACACTTGTCTAAAGGGGGTTACTTCTCTGAAGACCTTCTGTTGTCTAGCTCTCCCTAGAGTTTCTTTCTACCTGCACATGGTCAGTCCATTGACTTCCGGGAATAGTTCGGAGGACATTCGGGAAAGACCGAAGGACACTGGGAAAGACTAGATCTGCGGGCTTTGTGGGTTGGCTTCCCACCTTGCCTTTGATAACATGCCACGAGTTTTTCAAATGAAAGATGCTCCCAGGATTCACCGAAAGGGGGAGAGAATGATGAATCCATCGGCACTGACTCCATCACGACTGGAAACGCACAACGGACCATGATTAATGACCAGTTGGAATTCCGTGTGCGTGTGGACGGAGATTCACCACCAAACGCGGCATGAAGATCCACAGGACAAAAATGGGCTGTTTGAAGACACATACGAACCAGCAGCAGCGCACTGCGATAGCAGGTGAGACGTTGGATGACCAAGGCCAGGAATTAAACCATAGTGCCAAGGACATCCACGCTGACGGTTCTGATGCGGATTTTGCACAAGCTCTTAACGCCAAACGTGGAAAACTCAATTTGCCGCCTGCCGGTGCAAAAGAACAATGGGAGAAATTAGATGAGGAACTTGTCCTTAAGCTGAATGCGCTAATAGGGAACAGTACGCTGGAACACAAACTTGACACATACGGAGACATCATATACTCTATCTGCAGGGACACTTATGGAGTGAAGCAGCCAAAGACAAAAACGCCTCCCCAGAAATCCAGAAGACAGCAACAGATGGAGAGCATCCGGAGGGAGAAAAGGAAGCTTAAAAAGCGAATGAAAACTGCCTCAGAATTCGAGAAGCAAGGGCTCCTGGAACTCTGGAAAGATCTGAAGGCCAAACACAATGCTCTCAGCAAAGTGGAATCAGCAAGGCGAAGAAAGAGTAAAAAGAAGAAGACTCAAGATCGTTTCTTCAAAGATCCCTTTGACTTTTCAAGAAAGCTGTTTGAACAACCCAAATCAGGGACTCTCACAGTGGGCAAGGAAACCCTAGAGCAGCATCTCAGGGAAACATATTCCGATTCTCAGCGCGAGGCACCACTTGAAATCCAGAATCTGGTTTGGCCTGCAGCGCCAGAAGGAAAATTCAATAACAAACCACCAACACTGGATGAAGTGAAGAACGTAGTAAAGAAAGCCAGAGCCAAGTCAGCACCTGGACCAAACGGAATACCATACCTGCTCTACAAGAAATGCCCAAAAGTGCTCGAGTGGCTCCACAAGATGATTCGATCAGCATGGAGGAACCAGAAGATCAGCGACCAATGGATGAGAGCTGAAGGAGTGTACATTCCGAAGGAGCAGAACTCCAGCAGCATCAATCAGTTCAGGCCAATATCACTTCTGAACGTCGAGGGGAAAATCTTCTTCTCTGTTATAGCAGCAAGATTGACAAAATACCTGACTGAAAACAAGTATCTGGATATGTCAGTCCAAAAGGGAGGCATACCAGGAATGCCTGGATGCTTGGAACATGCCACGTTGATTTGGGATGCCATCCAAAAAGCAAGAACAGAGAAGAGAGACATTGACGTAGTTTGGCTTGATCTGGCAAATGCATATGGATCAGTTCCACACGATGTGATCCAGCTGGCTCTTGAAATGTATCACATCCCAGAAAACATCCGAACAATGCTGAGGAAGTATTTCCAAGGGTTCTCAATGCGGTTCTCTACCAAAGAATACACCACGGACTGGATAGACCTAGAGGTGGGCATTGCAATGGGCTGTGCAATCTCTCCCATACTGTTCGTGTTGGCAATGGAAGTCATCTTGAAAGCTGCAATGAAGAGTTCAGGTCCAGTGAATCTGGGAGATGGATACCAGATGCCTCCTCTGAAAGCTTTCATGGATGACACAACAGTCTTGTCCACGGATGAGGAAGAGACACACCAAATCTTAAAGCAGCTGGATGAGCTGGTGGCCTCTTCAAGAATGAGGTTCAAACCTAAGAAATCCCGAAGTCTCTCACTGCGAAAAGGAAAAGTGGCAGATTCAGTCAAATTCATGGTAGCCAACCAAGCCATCCCCACTGTCACAGAAGAGCCAGTAAAAAGTCTCGGAAGATGGTATGATGACTCCCTGAAAGACACACAAAGGGGATGTGAAACCAAGCAAACAGCAGAAGAAGGCCTGAAGAAAATAGATAACTGCGGACTGCCAGGCAAATACAAAGTCTGGTGTCTACAGTTCATGCTGATACCAAAGCTGCTGTGGCCACTGCTAATCTATGACATTTGCACCAGCACAGTCGAAGCAATGGAAGCCAAAATCAACAAATACACAAGAAAATGGCTCGGTGTCCCACCTGGTCTCACTGATGTTGCATTCTACTGTCGTCAAGCAATGCTGAAGCTACCTCTCAAATCTATAGTGGAGGAATACAAAGTTGGAAAAGCAAGACTGTTGAGCATGCTGGAGGAATCGGAAGACAATATCGTGAGATCAGTTCATCCAAAGCTGAGAACTGGCAGAAAGTGGAAAGTCCAAGAGGCTGTTAAACAATGCCAAGAGAAACCTCAGCATCAAAGAAATAATTGGACACACGCAAACCAACAGACAGGGACTGGGAGCAACAAAAATGCAGTGGTGGTCCAAAGCCAAAGGGAAGGAAAAAAGAGACATGATCATACAGGAGTTGAAGGAAGAAGAAGATGTCAAAAGAGTGCAGAAGGCAGTCCAGCAAGGTCAACAGGGGCAATGGACAACATGGGACAGTGCACTCCAAAGAAGTCTCAGCTGGAACGATATGTGGCACATGGCTCCTCTAAGGATAAGCTTCCTCCTCAGATCTGTATATGACCTGCTCCCCTCGAATGCAAACTTAGTGAAATGGGGGAAAGCAGACGACCCAGCATGTCCGCTCTGTCAGAAGAAACAAACAGTGGAACATGTCCTAAGCTCTTGCAAAGTAGCGCTAGCCCAAGGAAGGTATACATGGAGGCACAACCAAGTTCTGAAAGTGATCACAGATGTGGTTAGCGAAAAAACCATGACCCCAAACGCACCAATTGCTATGACAACGTTCTACAAAGCAGGAGGGAAACAGGTCTGGCCCGAAAGTGCTATGACAACCAGCACATTGCCAAAGGGTCTTCTGGATGGAGCAGTCGACTGGGAGTGTACAGCAGACCTCCCAGAGTGGAGAAATTACCCAGATGTCATCAGCAAGACAGGCATGAGACCAGACATCGCTCTCCACTCTGACTCCTCGAAACAAGTGATTCTGATAGAACTCACTGTGCCATACGAAAGCAGAATGGAAGAAGCACATATCTACAAGACCGAAAAATACGCCGGTCTTGCCAGCACCCTGAAGAAAGCAGGTCTGCGGGTCAAAATCTTCGCCATAGAGGTCGGGGCAAGAGGGTTTGTGGGCACCTCCGCTTATGATCTCATGAAACAACTCGCCATTTCTGGGAAGAAGAGGACTAGAGCCCTTAAAGCGATGGCAGAGGCAGCAGAAAGGAGCTCAAGCTGGATCTGGGCAAGGAGGAACGAAAAAAGTGAACTTCATAAGGATTAAATTCCCTACAGATGATGTGTGCCCCGTTAGCACATTGGTAAAACCGCGTACCCAGTTCTGAAGCGCAGAATCGCCCAGGTTCGATCCCCGGCGTGGGAAAAAGAAAATAAACAACAGCAGAAGGGCATCCAGGAGTCATGACCTGGATGTGGCCCGGCCCCCCGAGAGTGTAAGGAATTCAGGGCCGAAACACTTGTCTAAAGGGGGTTACTTCTCTGAAGACCTTCTGTTGTCAGCTCTCCCTAGAGTTTCTTTCTACCATTGCATCCTGGTAGCTTTCAGACAGTTAATATTCAGTGGTGATGACATAGTAGGCCTATTTGACAATGAGAACTATGTCATCACAAACAGCACCTAACCAAATAGCAGTCAGCAGTGTTGAGAGAACACACTTGAGTAATCTATTACCCATGATTATCTCTATGTGATTAAGTATAATTCTAGATCAAGTGCTAGAGACAATGATAACAAAATAGCTTAGCATATTACTATTAAACCATGTCATCAAAACAACACTCTATAGGCCTACATGATTATCATATCAGTGGTGCTGATCAGATAAGGGATACACCAAACAGATCAATTAGCTGAGCACGTGTTTCAACTTTCATCAGTCATCATGTCAGTATGTAAAAATACAACCTTGTCAAGTATAAAATACTCTTCCTCTGCACAACAATGCCTTGTATCTTGGCTTTTGGCAGAATATGGTTGTCAATAGTCCTACAATAGCCACATGAAAATAGGGGCTAAATCTATAGTGGTTATTACATTTAAACCTCAGTCCCATCTTTACAATGGTGGCCGCCACGCTAAGTGCTACAGATCTTGTGAGATAGCACATCGTTTAGATCAAAACATACTTTCTCGCTGTGCGAATTCTGCAAATCTAGCGCGGTACTCAATAGACTCGAGCTAGAATCTAAAGAAATAAGAGACCTTAAAGTCCCTAAGCTTACTGCAAATGACAATGAATAATAAAGTGATAAAAATCCAGAACTTACTACAGTAACGCCGTGAAGTTGATCACCTGCTGTGAGACTAAGGGTGGTGGCAGGAAAGGGTACCTCTGGTGAGACTGAGAGTGGCGGTGGAAAAGCACACGCTATGATGCGCTTTGTTAATTTGTACTCTGGGAACAGAGCATGATGGTCATATTTTCAAATCTCAAACCTTTCAGATGGCAAGGTCTGATTGGTTGTTCTCACCTAATTAATCAATCAACCAGATGCCAAGGTCTGATTGGTTGTTCTCACCTAATTAATAAATCAACACTTAGTGTGTAGTTTTAACGCAGCGCGTCAGTACACACAAGTGAAACGCTGGTCATTGTCCGGCAGTTTCGCGAGTGGGTATGTGCTCGCTATCGAGCCACAAATACCTAAGGGCGGTTGAGACAGACGCGCCCTGCGGTCATTGTCTAAGTGTTCCCGCCGGCAATTACACGGCGATTGTTCTATAATGCTAAAGTAAAGGCAGCATAAATTAGTAACGGCCCCCTCTACGTTCTGTAAAACTACAACGTAATACTCTGCTTTATAGTACATGTACACATTGTAGATCTGCTAATTTTTTAGCAGTGTGTTATCTACAATGTATATGCGTCATGTACTGGTTAGATCTTTGGAATGATTAATGCATAGCTATGAATAGGCAGAGGCTGTGAAATACCAGTATAATTAGGCCAAGAGAATGCAAGGCGTTTTTGATCTAGGCAAGTACGCTACACGGTGTTGCCTTTGAGCGTTGTAGGTAAATGGGGAAAGATCGTAACAGAGCAAGGCACTCTGTTACACATAGAAGGTTAGAAAGGCAGTGGAGTGTTGTTGGTGCATGTGTGTGTGTGTGTGTGTATGTGTTTGTCTTTATGTGTGGTTTTGTGTGTATGTATGTCATTATTTGTGTATGTGTATGTGTGTGTGTGTGTGATTCTGTGTGTGTGTGTGTGCACATGTGTGTGTGTGTGTGTGTTAATGTGAAAGCTTTCTATGTAATATTTACCCCCTCTGTTAATTATTAGTATCCTCCCACTTCTCCAGCATCGAATGACATACGAGTTCTGCTAGCAAAATGAGGGGAGAACTTTAGGAGATGGGTATCAGTCTGCATTGGCAAAGGATTATTTTGCTTTTTTACAAAGATTTATTGTGTATTTATTAATTCATGTATTTATTTCTGTACTGGTTTATGTATTTATTTTGGGAAACAGCACTGAGAAATGATTTTATTTATTTATCTATTTATTTAATCATTTGTATTATTAATTGATTCATTCATTTACTTATTTTTGTTGCAGCGGATCATCACCCAGACTCAGGAACAGATAAAACACGTGAAGAACTGTTCCTCTCTCTATACACGTAAATGGACGCGTATGTGAACAACTCATCACCACATGTGCGTATACATAGAAACTATTGTAGAGAAAGTAGTCTGGGTATAGTGTGGATTTGTGGCTGTTTTTGTGTCTGTCTATAGCCAGGTATCCCAAGAGAGCAGAAGAATTGAATACATTTGCATGTGGTATTAACCTGTGTAGAAGAATGAAGTATGTTATGGAAGTGAATGACAGGTTTTTGACCTATGCATGCAATTCTGGATTAATTTTAACAAGAAAGTTATGAGGAATATTCACTTTAAGTAAAATCGTTTTTAAAGAATTCATTTATTGTATGTTCCAGTGATATTTTTGTCATGGCTGTGTAGTTTTTGATAGATTCTTTGGTAATTTTGTAGTAAACTTGGGTCAGAATTATGCAGTAAGTAAAAAGTTGCTTCCCTTTGACTGTGACTCCCTTCAGTTTAGAAGAGTGGCAGAATGGTTCAGACGTTCGTCTGCCAGTAACTAAACTCGTGGCTCCTGGGTTCGCTCCCTGAAGAGACCTTGACTTTTCTCCCCAGTTTGACCGGAAAATCGAATTGAATGTCTAATCCTTCGGAAGGGGACGAAAAATGAGACAGACCCGTGTGCCTTCTGGCTGCGCACACTAAAGATCCCATCGCAGTTGAAAATCGTGAAGAGCAGGGCATTGCCCGGCTGCATTGGTAAAAAACATTGAAGAGATAAGTTGATTTCCCAGGTCCCACCCCTTGAAGACCAGTTAGCCTTCTTGCCATTCTGAAGTCTTGGTAAAAATATTGTGAACATGAATATGGATTTGAGTCGACGGAGAGGGGATGGGTGCAGCTCTCGTCATGCTGGCCCCGGGAAAAGTTGAGGTCTCTGCTGCCTCACTCCCTACCACCCTAGGGTTATGGAACTATCGAGGCAAGACGTCAGGACCTGGCCAGGTCATAGATTTATGCACAGGCTTAAGGCTTGTGCCATGATCATTCTGGATCTTCTCCATCACATGGCACCTGTGACGTTAGTAGCATATAGTACATATGGAATTCATTCCAAGCGTGGAGACATCAACTTGAGAAATTGAAACTGAAACTGTGTAACTGAAATGCTGGGGGTTGACGTGACATGACAAATGTGCTGATTTTTTGCCACCCATTTCTTTGTTGTAAAGAATTGTTTCCCTTGAGTTTTCTTTCCTTTGTTTTTTTGTTTTTGTTTAGGAAAAGATGTTTTTTGTTTATGCTGAAATGATTTGTTCCTACAAGAAACTTCATATTTTGTATACCACTTTTGGGAGAATGAGTCAGTGTGTTTGTGTGTTGTGTTCAGAAAATGGAGAGAAGGTTGATGACGTCTTCATGTTTTCTTTTTTCTGAATCTGGTGCTGTGGTTTATTTATGTAGCTAAAAATACCTAAGCTGACATCTTTCCACAAATATTGTTGTTGTGGCAGAATTCAGCGCTTAGATTTGATTTTATCAAGATTTTGCGCTATATAGATATTGTAATTATTATTATTATTATTATAATTCCTGTACATTCAAAGAGAATTGATGTCTTCCTGTGTGATGCAGTTGTCTGTATTTTATTTTTCTTTAATTTTTGCTTGAAAGAAGTTGGTTCCTGTCTATAATAATTGTACTTAATATAATTGTACAATTCAAATGCGTACAGGTACAAGTATTTCTTATGCTTGTATGGTGGTCGGCTGGAAGTGGAAAACACGGCCACATTGATGGCCGGATGTGGCCTGACCGTGTAGACAGTGAATGAAGACAGAAGAGAAGACAGACCTGTAGTCATCATGTCAGGTCCTGGTATGTACACTTATATTTTGGGTTACAATTATATTCCATAACGCCATTGTCTGTGCTGTTAATTTTCTTGTCAGTATGTAACTAAATTCATTTCTGTGATTGTGTGTGATTTGTAGCTAGATTGGAATTGTTTCAGTTTAGGAGTAAACCGCCAGAAACACTGACTGTATAAATGGCTTGAAGCTGATTTTATGTGCCACCCTTCTGATCAGAAAGACTATTGCTGATCAAAGTTAGATATGCTTATCCTTCATGTAATTTTAAGTGGTGAACTTTGAGTTTATATTCTTGTAAGTCATGTCATTTTTGAGTTAATGATTTGATATATTTTCAACAAAAGTCTGATATAATTTCGACAAAAATCTGATCACAAAGTAAGAATGTATTAGTAGGATAACGTTCTGTTTCTCAACTTAGTAAAAAAGAAATCGTACATGTTGACATATAGCCCAATGATGAAATCTTTCTGTCTCCTGCAGTTATAGAATAAATTGTCTCATATAATTTTGTACTCAAATCTCCCCAGAAGTAAAAGTGTATTAGTAGGATAAAGTAATATTTGTCAGGTGAGTCCATCAAAAGTGCAAAAGTATTGAAATTTAGTCACAATAATTTTCTAAAGAATTAATTAATTTGACCAAGGGAAATGACCATGTTTCTGCTTGAAAAACTTCAGTGTTGCCAGATTTTTGTCTTTTTGATAATTTCATGAAGTTCTCTAATGGCTAAAATCTGGATGAGTGTGAAAATAACACATTTCTGTGCTGGATTAGATGGCTGGCAAGTATTATGTTGTTTAAATTAAACTGTGAAAAAATGACAAGCAGTCAAAAAGCACAAGCAAGAGCTCTAGGCTGAAACAAGACCTCAGCATACACTCTGGCTTGATCTGTCCTGAAGTTCATCATACAACAGCTTTTCAAAAGGGACAGAATGAAAGTCGTTTCATTTCTTGCCTGGTGTTGTTGAAGAACACTTTGTGGTTTTGGCATTGAGGTCTTGCATGTTCTTTCAACATATGTATACACGTTGTAAGACCCATACGCCAGGTAGGACTTGAGTACCTTGCCAACATGTAGTAGGGTTTATGTGCAGGCTTAGGGCTTGTGCCATGATCATTTTGGATCTTCTCCATCACATGGCAGGAGTGGCATCGGTGTGAGATACTGAAACTGAAACTCACCATGGGTAAAAAGTATGGTATAAGGGAGGTAACTCTGTTTTATAAATTGAACAGTTCCAAACATGAGATTTGGATCAGACTAAAATAAAGTCACGCACTGAAATTTTAGGGTAAATGTAATTTTAGAAGGAAAATTTCCTTTTGACCATTTTGGTCTTTTACCAACAATACAAAACAAATAATGTGAGAAAATACTTGGCTTGTGTTAATGTTCATGTTTGTTTATTCATAGAAGGTTAGAAAGGCAGAGGAGTGTTGTTGGTGCATGTGTGTTTGTGTGTATGTGTTTGTCTGTGTCCTTGTGTGTGTATGTGTTTCTCTTTGTGTGTGTTTGTGTGTGTATGTATATGTCGTTATTTGTGTGTGTGTGTGTGTGTGTTTGTGTGTATGTGTTTGTCTGTGTCCTTGTGTGTGTATGTGTTTCTCTTTATGTGTGTTTGTGTGTGTATGTATATGTCGTTATTTGTGTGTGTGTGTGTGTGTGTGTGTGTGTGTGTGTGTGTGTGTGTGTGTGTGTCTGTGTCCATGTGTGTGTATATGTGTTTCTCTTTATGTGTGTATGTGTGTGTATATATATGTCGTTATTTGTGTGTGTGTGTATGTGTGTGTGTGTGTGTGTGTGTGTGTGTGTGTGTGTGTGTGTGTGTGTGTGTGTGTGTGTTAATATGAAAGTTTTCTATGTAATATTTACCCCCTCTGTTAATTTTCAGTATCCTCCTCCTTCTCCAGCATCAAATGACATAAGAGTTCTGCTGGCAAAATGAGGGGAGAACTTTAGGAGATGGGTATCAGTATGCATTGGCAAAGGATTATTTTGCTTTTTTACAAAGATTTATTGTGTATTTATTAATTCATGTATTTATTTCTGTACTGGTTTATGTACTTATTTTGGGAAACAGCTCTGAGAAATGATTTTATTCATTTATCTATTTATTTAATCAAAATATTAAAAATACCTTGTTTGTAAAAGATCCTTGGGAGTATACAACACAATGTTTGTGTTTTATACACCCAAGGATCTATGTTTGTGTTTTATACTCCCAAGGATCTTTTACAAACAAGGTATTTTTAATATTTTGTTTTTACCCTCAAGATCCAGCAGTCACATTTTGTTTTATCTTTTTATTTATTTAATCATTTGTATTATTAATTGATTCATTCATTTACTTATTTTTGTTGCAGTGGATCATCACCCAGACTCAGGAACAGATAAAACACGTGAAGAATTGTTCCTCTCTCTATACACGTAAATGGACGCGTATGTGAACAACTCATCACCACATGTGCATATACATAGAAACTATTGTAGAGAAAGTAGTCTGGGTATAGTGTGGATTTGTGGCTGTTTTTGTGTCTGTCTATAACCAAGTATCCCAAGAGAGTAGAAGAATTGAATACATGTGCATATGGTATTGAACCTGTGTGGAAGAATGGAATATGTTATGGAAGTGAATGACAGGTTTTTGACCTATGCATGCATTTCTGGATTAATTTTAACAAGAATGTTATGAGGAATATTCACTTTAAGTAAAATCGTTTTTAAAAAATTCACTTATTGTATGTTCCAGTGATATTTTTGTCATGGCTGTGTAGTTTTTGATAGATTCTTTGGTAATTTTGTAGTAAACTTGGGTCAGAATTATGCAGTAAGTAAAAAGTTGCTTCCCTTTGACTGTGAATCCCTTCAGTTTAGAAGAGTGGCAGAATGGTTCAGACGTTCGTCTGCCAGTAACTAAACTCGTGGCTCCTGGGTTCGCTCCCCGTAGAGACCTTGACTTTTCTCCTCAGTTTGACCGGAAAATCAAACTGAATGTCTAGTCATTTGGAAGGGGACGAAAAATGAGACAGACCCGTGTGCCTTCTGGCTGCGCACACTAAAGATCCCACGGCAGTTGAAAATTGTGAAGAGCGGGGCATTGCCCAGCTGCGTTGGTAAAAAACATTGAAGAGATAAGTTGATTTCCCAGGTCCCACCCCTTGAAGACCAGTTAGCCTTCTTGCCATTCTGAAGTCTTGATAAAAAAATTGTGAACATGAATATGGATTTGAGTCGACGGAGAGGGGATGGGTGCAGCTCTCGTCATGCTGGCCCGGGTAAAGTTGAGGTCTCTGCTGCCTCACTCCCTTACCACCCTAGGGTTATGGAACTATCAAGGCCAGCTTGTAGATTTATGCACAGGCTTAAGGCTTGTGCCGTGATCATTCTGGATCTTCTCCATCACATGGCACCTGTGACGTTAGTAGCATATAGTACATATGGAATTCATTCCAAGCGTGGAGACATCAACTTGAGAAATTGAAACTGAAACTGTGTAACTGAAATGCTGGGGGTTGACGTGACATGACAAATGTGCTGATTTTTTGCCACCCATTTCTTTGTTGTAAAGAATTGTTTCCCTTGAGTTTTCTTTTCTTTTTTGTTTTGTTTTTGTTTAGGAAAAGATGTGTTTTGTTTATGCTGAAATGATTTGTTCCTACAAGAAACTTCATATTTTGTATACCACTTTTGGGAGAATGAGTCAGTGTGTTTGTGTGTTGTGTTCAGAAAAAGGATAGAAGGTTGATGACGTCTTCATGTTTTCTTTTTTCTGAATCTGGTGCTGTGGTTTATTTATGTAGCTAAAAATACCTAAGCTGACATCTTTCCACAAATATTGTTGTTGTGGCAGAATTCCTGTACATTCAAAGAGAATTGATGTCCTCCTGTGTGATGCAGTTGTCTGTATTTAATTTTTCTTTAATTTTTGCTTGAAAGAAGTTGGTTCCTGTCTGTAATAATTGTACTTAGTATAATTGTACAATTCATCTGTTTACAGGTACAAGTATTTCTTATGCTTGTATGGTGGTCGGCTGGAAGTGGAAAACACGGCCACATTGATGGCCAGATGTGGCCTGACCATGTAGACGGTGAATGAAGACAGAAGAGAAGACAGACCTGTAGTCATCATGTCAGGTCCTGGTATGTACACTTATATTTTGGGTTACAATTATATTCCATAATGCCATTGTCTGTGCTGTTAATTTTCTTGTCAGTATGCTAAATTCATTTCTTGTGATTTGTAGCTAGATTGGAATTGTTTTAGTTAGGAGAAGACCACCAGACACTGCGCAGAAAAATTATTGCTGACAGAAGTTAGATATACATGTCCTTCATGTAATTCTAATTGGTAAACTTTGAGTTTCAATTCTTACAAGTCATGTTATTTTTGAATTATTGATCTGACAATTTCAACAAAATCTGATCACAAAGTAAGAATGTATTAGTAGGATAACGTTCTGTTTATCAACTTAGTACAAAAGAAATCGTACATGTTGACATATTATGTTATAGCCCAATGATGAAATTTTTCTGTCTCCTGTATTAGTAGGATAACGTTCTGTTTAGTACAAAAGAAATTGTACAAGTTGACATATAGCCCAATGATGATATCTTTCTTTCTCCTGCAGTTATAGAATATATTGTTACATATGAATTTGTTCTCAAATCTCCCCGAAAGTAAAAATGTATTAGTAGAATAAAGTAATATTTGTCAAGTTAGTCCAGCAAAAGTGAAAATGTGTTGAAATTTAGTCACAATAATTTTCTAAAGAATTAATTAATTTGATCAAAGGAGATGACCACATCTCTGCTTGAAAAACTTCAGTGTTAGCAGATTGTTGTCTTTTATAATAATTGTGTCAAGTTCTCTAACGGCTAACATCTGTATCATGAGTGTGAAAATAACATATTTCTGTGCTGGATTACATGGCTGGCAAGTGTTATGTTGTTGTTTAAACTATGAAAAAAAATGACTAGCAGTCAAAAAACAGGCGGCAGCTGTAGGCTGAAACAAGACCTCAGCACGCACTCTGGCTTGATCTGACAGCTTAGAACACTTTGTGATTTTCACATTGAGGTCTTGTATGTTCTTTCCAGGGTCACCTTAGTTACGGAAGGGGCATTGCCTTGTTCTTGCACAGTGATACCATTTGTACAATAAGTTGTTCCTTTTCCAGACAGTTTCCTCACGGGATTTATTATTGTTCAATATTTCTATTGTTTTTTGGGGTTTTTTCATGTTTACTTACAATGTGGTCGAGATTGTCCCAGTGGCGGACTGATACATACGTTGTAAGACCCATATGCTAGGTAGGACTTGAGTGCCTTGCCAACATGTAGTAGGGTTTATGTACAGGCTTAGGACTTATCCCATGATCATTTTGGATCTTTTCCATCACATGGCAGGAGTGGTGTTGCCAACATGTAGTAGGGCTTATGTGCAGGCTTAGGACTTATGCCATGATCATTTTGGATCTTCTCCATCACATGGCAGGAGTGGTGTTGGTGTCTGAAACTCACCATGGGTAAAGAGTATGTTTTAGGGAGGAAACTTTTTTTTATAAATTGAACAGTTCTAAACATGAGACATGGACCAGAAAAAATAAAGTCACGCATTCAAAATGTTTTGACCATTTTGGTTTTTTACCAACAACACAAAACAAATACTGTGAGAAAATACTTGGCTTGTGTTAATGTTCATGTTTGTTTATTCATAGAAGGTTAGAAAGGCAGAGGAGTGTTGTTGGTGCATGTGTGTGTGTGTGTGTGTGTGTGTGTGTGTGTGTGTGTGTTTATTTGTATGTATGTTTGTCTGTGTCCATGTGTGCATATGTGTGTCTCTTTATGTGTGTTTTTTGTATGTATGTATGTGTCATTATTTGTTTGTGTGTGTGATTCTGTGTGTGCGTGTATGTATATGTATGTGTATGTATGTGTATGTGTGTATGTGTGTTATTGTGAAAGACAATTTTCTGTATAATATTTACCCCCTCTGTTAATTTTTAGTATCCTCCCCCTTCTCCAGCATCAAATGACATACGAGTTCTGCTGGCAAAATGAGGGGAGAATTTTAGATGGGTAATCAGTCTGCATTGGCAAAGGATTTTATTTGCTTATTTATTTATTTATTCATGTGTTGATAATTCATATATTTATTCATGTATTTTTTCATTTATTTGTTTATTTGTTTTGAGTATCAGTCTGCATTGAAAAATGATTTCATTTATTCATTGATTTAATTATTTAATTATTTATGTTGAGTGGATCAGAAAAATGATTTCATGTATTTATTGATTTAATTATTTACTTACTTTTGTTGAGTGGATCAGAAAAATGATTTCATTTATTTATTAATTTAATTGTTTACTTACTTTTGTTGAGTGGATCAGAAAAATGATTTCATTTATTTATTGATTTAATTGTTTACTTACTTTTGTTGAGTGGATCAGAAAAATGATTTCATTTTAATTGTTTATTTACTTTTGTTGCGTGGATCAGAAAAATTATTTCATTTATTTATTGATTTAATTGTTTACTTACTTTTGTTGAGTGGATCATTACTCAGACTCAAGAACAGATGGAACGCATGAAGAACTGTTCCTCTCTCCGTACACATATACAGACACATATGTGAACAACTCGTCAGCACATGTGTGTATACGAGGGTACTTTCCAGTAGAATGAAACCAACGAACTTATACGTCAAAGACTCACCGGCAAAAAAAAATGATTCATTTCATCTGTTCTAAGTAGTCACCTCCTGCTGCCACACACTTCTGCATTCGCTCGATCCACTGTAGAAATGCTGCTCTGTAGGCTTCTTTGGGTATATGTGACAGATACTGGAAAACCGCCGTTCCCAAGGCTGTTCGGCTCTTGAAACTTCTTCCTGCCAGTGAGTTCTTCAGATGTGGAAACAGGTAAAAGTCACAGGGTGCAAGGTCTGGGGAGTAAGCAGGGTGTGGCAAAGTATGGATGTTCTCGGTTGCAAGGTATTCTCGTACGAGCTTTGACTTGTGAGCAGGTGCGTTATCATGAAGAATCTTGATTCCTCTCATGACTGCGGTTGGTCGGGAAGTTGCATAAAACTTTTTGATGTCAGACAGTACTGAGTCTCTGTAGAACTTTCCAGTGATGGTCTCTCCTTGTTTGCATGGTTTCTGTAGCGTGATCCCCTTTGTGTTGAAAAAGATGGTGTATAATACTTTCTTTCGTGAACGTTGACAATGAGCGATTTGAGGAGGAATCCCACCTTTAGGAATCCAGGCCTTGTTCTGTGACTTTCTCCGAGGTTCATACATGTACACCCAGGTTTCGTCACCTGTCACAATTTCATCCAGCCGCTTAGGGAAGCAGTTCTTGTAAATTTTCAGCATATCTTGGCAGAAACGTAACCGACCCCCCTTATTTTCTGGCGTCAAAATATGAGGGATCCATCTTGATGACACCTTCCTGTAGCCAAGCTGATTTCTTAGGATCCTCGATGCAGTTGACGAATGAATGTCGAGACAATCAGCGATCTCTTCAAGGCTGACTCTTGAATCAGCATCAACCATTGCCTTCACACTAGCCACTGACTTTTCATCGCACTTTTTGCTTTTTCGCATTTTCCCCCTTGTTGTCTTCAGTGCTGGCCTGGCCACTTGCAATATGTCTTTACCCATCTGAACACAGTTGCTTTCGAAGGGGCAGAAGGTTGTTCCCAAAGCTCTCATGTCCGCAAGTATTTCGGATGCATTCTTTCCGAGGGCGACACGTACCTTGGTGTAGCTGCGATAATCCGCTGTTGAAAACGCCATTTTCTTTGCCATTTTTCAAATCAAATCTAAGCGCTGAAGCAGACACACACGCACGCACGCACGCACGCACGCACACGCACGCACGCACGCACGCACGCACGCACGCACGCGCACACACACACACACACACACACACACACACACACACACCACACGCATGGCTATAAATGGGGAGAAAGAATAAAAGCAATAAAAGCAAGAATAAAACCAATGGAAAATTATAGAGAGCATAGCATATACAATTATATATTATAACCATGTGATTCCCCTCCGAGCGGAGACAGGCTGCAGAGGGGGGGGGGGGGGGGGGGGGGTTGAGTGAGGTTAGGATTTTATGCGAGGAGAAAAGGTGAGTTTTGAGAGCGGACTTGAAGGAGACAAAAGTAGGTTGCTGACGGACTGAGAGAGAAGTTTGTTCCAGGAGAGTGGACCAGAAACAGAGAAGGCTCGTGGACCATAGGTATTGAGCTTAGTGCGTGGAAAGCGAAAAGTCAGAGGATCGGAGGCAGAGCGGAGGGTACGTGAGGGAAGATAGATCTCAAGTAGGCTTGACAGGTAATCGGGGGCTGCGTTATTGAGGCTTTTGTAGCACATGGTGTCTAGTTTGTACTGTATGCGCTTTGATACAGGGAGCCAGTGAAGTTGTGCCAGGAGAGGAGATATGTGGTCAGCTTTTTTCTTTTTGAGTACAAGGCGTACAGCATTGTTTTGAATGCGCTGTAGGATGTGAATGGTGGAGGCAGGAAGACCAGACAGGAGTGAATTGCAATAGTCAATGCGAGACATTATGAAGGAGAGAACGAGTTTTGCAGTTGTTTCGACAGAGAGATACTTCCTGATCAGCCTTATACGATGGAGATGATAGTAGCAAGATCTGGCAGTTTGAGAAACAAAGTTGTTCATGGAGAGGGTAGAGTCAATGCAGACACCAAGGTTTTTAGCTGAATCAGAAATTGGGACTGATGTGTTTACATAATGGGAGAGAAAGAGAAAGTTTCTGACGGGTGCCAATGAGAATAGCTTCTGTCTTGTCGTCATTGAGCTGAAGGTCTGTCTGTCTTGCGTTGTTAAGGTCTGTCTGTCTTGCTTTGTTAAGGTCTGTCTGTCTTGCTTTGTTAAGGTCTATCTGTCTTGCTTTGTTAAAGTCTGTCTTCTTGCTTTGTTATGGTCTGTCTGTCTTGCTTTGAGGTCTGTCTGTCTTGCTTCGTTAAGGTCTAATAATTAATAATAATTAATAATAATAATTACAATATTTATATAGCGCAAAATCTTGATAAAATCAAATCTAAGCGCTGAAGCAGACACACACGCAAGCACGCACGCACGCACACACACGCACGCACACACACACACACACACACACACACACACATACACACACACACACACCACACGCATGGCTATAAATGGGGAGAAAGAATAAAAGCAATAAAAGCAAGAATAAAACCAATGGAAAATTATAGAGAGCATAGCATATACAATTATATATTATAACAATGTGATTCCCTCCGAGCGGAGACAGGCTGCAGAGGGGGGGGGGGGGGGGGGGGGGGGGGGGGGTGGGGGTGGTGAGGGGAGTTTTATGCGGAGGAGAAAAGGTGAGTTTTGAGAGCGGACTTGAAGGAGACAAAAGTAGGTTGCTGACGGACTGAGAGAGGAAGTTTGTTCCAGGAGAGTGGACCAGAAACAGAGAAGGCTCGTGGACCATAGGTATTGAGCTTAGTGCGTGGAAAGCGAAAAGTCAGAGGATCGGAGGCAGAGCGGAGGGTACGTGAGGGAAGATAGATCTAAAGTAGGCTTGACAGGTAATCGGGGGCTGCGTTATTGAGGCTTTTGTAGCACATGGTGTCTAGTTTGTACTGTATGCGCTTTGATACAGGGAGCCAGTGAAGTTGTGCCAGGAGAGGAGATATGTGGTCAGCTTTTTTCTTTTTGAGTACAAGGCGTACAGCATTGTTTTGAATGCGCTGTAGGATGTGAATGGTGGAGGCAGGAAGACCAGACAGGAGTGAATTGCAATAGTCAATGCGAGACATTATGAAGGAGAGAACGAGTTTTGCAGTTGTTTCGACAGAGAGATACTTCCTGATCAGCCTTATACGATGGAGATGATAGTAGCAAGATCTGGCAGTTTGAGAAACAAAGTTGTTCATGGAGAGGGTAGAGTCAATGCAGACACCAAGGTTTTTAGCTGAATCAGAAATTGGGACTGATGTGTTACATAATGGGAGAGAAAGAGAAAGTTTCTGACGGGTGCCAATGAGAATAGCTTCTGTCTTGTCGTCATTGAGCTGAAGGTCTGTCTGTCTTGCGTTGTTAAGGTCTGTCTGTCTTGCTTTGTTAAGGTCTGTCTGTCTTGCTTTGTTAAGGTCTATCTGTCTTGCTTTGTTAAAGTCTGTCTTCTTGCTTTGTTATGGTCTGTCTGTCTTGCTTTGAGGTCTGTCTGTCTGCTCGTTAAGGTCTAATAAATTAATAATAATTAATAATAATAATTACAATATTTATCATAGCGCAAAATCTTGATAAAATCAAATCTAAGCGCTGAAGCAGACACACACGCAAGCACGCACGCACGAAACGCACGCACACACACGCACGCACACACCACACACACACACACACACACAACACACACACACACACGCATGGCTATAAATGGGGAGAAAGAATAAAAGCAATAAAAGCAAGAATAAAACAATGGAAAATTATAGAGAGCATAGCATATACAATTATATATTATAACAATGTGATTCCCTCCGAGCAGAGACAGGCTGCAGAGGGGGGGGGGGGGGGGGGTTGAGTGAGGTTAGGATTTTATGCGGAGGAGAAAAGGTGAGTTTTGAGAGCGGACTTGAAGGAGACAAAAGTAGGTTGCTGACGGACTGAGAGAGGAAGTTTGTTCCAGGAGAGTGGACCAGAAACAGAGAAGGCTCGTGGACCATAGGTATTGAGCTTAGTGCGTGGAAAGCGAAAAGTCAGAGGATCGGAGGCAGAGCGGAGGGTACGTGAGGGAAGATAGATCTCAAGTAGGCTTGACAGGTAATCGGGGGCTGCGTTATTGAGGCTTTTGTAGCACATGGTGTCTAGTTTGTACTGTATGCGCTTTGATACAGGGAGCCAGTGAAGTTGTGCCAGGAGAGGAGATATGTGGTCAGCTTTTTTCTTTTTGAGTACAAGGCGTACAGCATTGTTTTGAATGCGCTGTAGGATGTGAATGGTGGAGGCAGGAAGACCAGACAGGAGTGAATTGCAATAGTCAATGCGAGACATTATGAAGGAGAGAACGAGTTTTGCAGTTGTTTCGACAGAGAGATACTTCCTGATCAGCCTTATACGATGGAGATGATAGTAGCAGGATCTGGCAGTTTGAGAAACAAAGTTGTTCATGGAGAGGGTAGAGTCAATGCAGACACCAAGGTTTTTAGCTGAATCAGAAATTGGGACTGATGTGTTACATAATGGGAGAGAAAGAGGAGGCAGCTGAGAAAGTTTCTGACGGGTGCCAATGAGGATAGCTTCTGTTTTGTCGTCATTAAGCTGAAGTCTATTGTGTGTCATCCAGTTCTTAATGTCCGAGTAACACTCAGTGGTGCGAGTCAACAGGCGCTGTATATTATCAGGTGAGTCACTGTCTTGAAGTTGGGTGTCATCAGCATAGAAGTGGTGTTTTATAGAATGGGAGTTGATGATGGTGGACAGGGGGGAGGTGTAAAGAGTGAAAAGAACAGGGCCAAGGACAGATCCTTGTGGAACACCACAGGTCAGGTATGCAGGTTGAGAGTAAGTGCCATTGATGAGAACGGTTTGTTTTCTGTTGGATAGGTATGAAGTGAACCAAGACAGAGCAATGTCAGAGATGCCAAAAGTATGATGAAGTCTAGAAAGGAGAATACCATGATCAATGGTATCAAAGGCTGCAGACAGATCAAGGAGTGTGAGGAGAGAGACTTTGCCAGTATCAGTTGCAAGGAGGAGATTGTTGAGAATGTGTAGTAGGGCAGTTTCAGTGCTATGGCACTGGCGGTAGGCTGACTGGAAAGGATTGAGGAGATTGTTGGCAGACAGGTGAGAGTTCAGCTGGTTGAGGACGACTTTTTCAAGGAGTTTTGACAAGAAAGAGAGATTAGAGATAGGCCGGTAATTTTTCAGTTCATTTGGATCTAAATTGTGTTTCTTGAGGAGAGGGTGAACAATAGCAGACTTGAAAGAATCAGGGACAGTTCCAGTTTGAAGAGAAGTGTTGATGATGTCAGTGATGAATGGGAGGAGAGTAGGAGACAGTCGGCGTAGAGAGAACCTGGAAGAGGATCCAGTTCGCAGGTTTTGAACGATATGGATCTGATTGTGTTGAGAATTTCTTCTTGTGAGACTGGGTTAAAAGTAGTAAGAGGTGTGCCAGAGAAGGAAGGGCAGGTGGGCATGGTTGACAGGGTGTCCTGTCAAGCCTGTCACGAAGAGTTTGTATTTTGGTGGTGAAATAGTTGGAGAATACAGATGGGAGTTCTTCATTTGTATGTTTTGTTGGGAGAGGTAAATCTTTTCGTGTGCCAAGGAGATGATTCATGGTTGTAAAGAGTTCTTTTGAAGAAGAGGCATTCAGGATTTTGGTTTGGAAATAGCTTGTTTTTGCTGATGCAATGAGGGTGGATACTTTTGTTTTAGAGGCTTGGAAAAGTTGCCTGTGTACAGTGAGTTTGGATTTGCGCCAGCGGCGCTCTGCTCTGCGGCGGGCACGTTTTGCACAGGCGATCTCATGAGTGAGCCAGGGGGTAGGGGGGCGGTCAGGTAAAAGACGGGTTGTGGCTGGAGCATGAGTGTCCAGAAGATGGTGGAGAGTAGTATAGAATTCATCGGCAAGGTTATGTGACTTTTCAGAAAGGAGACGGGAGGCATCAGATGAAAATGTGGAGAGGTCGATAGATTTGAGATTGCGTCGAGTCACTGTGCGCATGGTACGGGAAGGAGGAGAAATGTCGAGAGAACAGAGAATTGCAGAGTGGTCAGATGGAAGGGCTGAAGTTAGACTGGTAGAAAGAACTAAGCAGTTGTCAGTAGCGGAATTGTGGTGATCACGAGAAATGATCCAGTCAAGAATGTGACCTTTTTGATGGGTTGGTTCAGAAATGTGTTGAGTCATATTGTGATTGGACAGAGAGTTGATGATATGTCTTGTGTCATAACGGTGAGTGTTGTCATAGTGGACATTGATGTCACCTAGAATGATGAGATTTCCAGGTAAGAGACAGTAGTAACAAGAAGTTGATCAAAGTCAGAGAGAAACATGGATGTGGTGAGCTTGTTGGCAGAGCTAGATGGAGGTCGATAGACACAGGAGAAGGTGATGGGGTGAGGGGTGGATTGGAAGGATACTTCAACGTGCTCGAAAGAAGGATGGGAGAAAGGCAGAGACTGCGAGAAAGACAGGCGGGAATGGAGTGAGTCGTTGTAGAGGATGGCGATACCACCACCTCGGGATGAGCGATGGAAAGAAGCAAGCCTGTAACCACTCGGAGTGAGATTCACATGTATAGGTTCATGACCAAGGGGGTTAAGCCATGTTTCGGTGATAAAAGCAATGTCAACATGCTCATCTGCGATAAAGTCAGCAATGACATCAGCTTTGCCATCAGTGCATGTTGACTGAGCGTTAAAAAGGCATAGTTTCAGTTTATCACAATGCGGCGGCCGAGGTGGAGACGAAGGCAGCACCGACGGGAGACAGGGAGAAGACGAAGACAGCAACGACGGGACAGAAGACGAAGGAGGCACCAGCGGGACAGAAGACAAAGGCAGCACCAGCGGGACAGAAGACGAGGGCAGCGCCGGCGGGACAGAAGACGAAAGCGGCACCGGCGGGACAGAAGGTGAAGGCGGCACCGGCGGGACAGAAGACGAAGGCGAAGACGGCAGAGGAGGAACGAAGTTTGCAGCAGCAAGGTCGAGTGCAGGGGCAGTGGAGGAGACGAAGAAGCAGAAGAATGGTGTCGGACTGGCACAGCAGGAGGCAGATTGTGCCAAAGTCGGTGGAGACGTCCCACCACAACAGGATTGCTTTGTTAAGGTCTGTCTTCTTGCTTGTTAAGTCTGTTTTGTCTTCTCTGCTTTGTTAAGTCTGTCTGTCTTGCTTTGTTAAGGTCTGTCTGTCTGCTTGTTAGGTCGTCTGTCTTGCTTCGTTAAGGTCTGTCTGTCTTGCTTTGTTAAGGTCTGTCTGTCTTTGTAAGGTCTGCTTGTTTTGTTAAGGTCTGTCTGTCTTGCTTTGTTAAGGTCTGTCTGTCTTTGTTAGGTCTGTCTGTCTTGCTTTGTTAAGGTCTGTCTGTCTTGCTTTGTTAAGGTCTGTCTGTCTTGCTTTGTTAAGGTCTGTCTGTCTTGCTTTGTTAAGGTCTGTCCTGTCTGTAAGGTGCTTTGTTTGTTAAGGTCTGTCTGTCTTGCTTTGTTAAGGTCTGTCTGTCTTGAGGTCTGTCTGTCTTGCTTTGTTAAGGTCTGTCTGTCTTGCTTGTAAGGTCTGTCTGTCTTCTTTGTTAAGGTCTGTCTGTCTGCTTGTTAAGGTCTGTCTGTCTTGCTTGTTAAGGTCTGTCTGTCTTGCTTTGTTAAGGTCTTCTGTCTTGCTTTGTTAAGGTCTGTCGTCTTGCTTTGAGGTCTGTCTGTCTGCTTTGAGGTCTGTGTTTGTTTGTTAAGGTCTGTCTTGCTTTGTTAATCTGCTGTCTTGCTTGAGGTCTCTGCTTTGTTAAGGTCTGTCTGTCTTGCTTGTTAAGGTCTGTCTGTCTTGCTTGAGGTCTGTCTGTCTTGCTTTGTTAAGGTCTGTCTGTCTTGCTTTGTTAAGGTCTGTCTGTCTTGCTTTGTTAAGGTCTGTCTTGCTTCGTTAAGGTCTGTCTATCTTGCTTTGTTAAGGTCTGTCTGTCTTGAGGTCTGTCTGCTTTGTTAAGGTTGTCTGTCTTGCTTTGTTAGGTCTGTCTGTCTGCATTGTTAAGTCTGTCTGTCTTGCTTGTTAAGGTCTGTCTGTTTGCTTCGTTAAGGTCTGTCCTGTCTTGCTTCGTTAAGGTCTGTCGTATTGCTTCGTTAAGGTCTGTCTGTCTTGCTTTGTTAAGGTCTGTCTCTTTGAGGTCTGTCTGTCTTGCTTTGTTAAGGTCTGTCTGTCTTGCTTCGTTAAGGTCTGTCTGTCTTGCTTTGTTAAGGTCTGTCTGTCTTGCTTCGTTAAGGTCTGTCTGTCTTGCTTTGTTAAGGTCTGTCTGTCTTTGAGGTCTGCCTGTCTTGCTTTGTTAAGGTCTGCCTGTCTTGCTTTGTTAAGGTCTGTCTGTCTTTGAGGTCTGTCTGTCTTGCTTTGTTAAGATCTGTCTGTCTTGCTTTGTTAAGGTCTGTCTGTCTTGCTTTGTTAAGGTCTGTCTGTCTTGCTTTGTTAAGGTCTGTCTGTCTTGCTTTGTTAAGGTCTGTCTGTCTTGCTTTGTTAAGGTCTGTCTGTCTTTGTTAAGGTCTGTCTGTCTTGCTTTGTTAAGGTCTGTCTGTCTTGCTTTGAGGTCTGTCTGTCTTGCTTTGAGGTCTGTCTGTCTTGTTTTGTTAAGGTCTGCCTGTCTTGCTTTGTTAAGATCTGCCTGTCTTGCTTTGAGGTTTACCATACCAAGCAAGACTACTTCAAGTCAACAATATGAACCGATAAAGAAGAAAAATCTTACAGCTTTCAGTGACTGTATCCATGTATTGTAGCTAATGTAAATATTATTTTGCCTGTGTGGGTGTGTATCCATGTATTGTAGCTAATGTAAATATTATTTTGCCTGTGTGGGTGTGTATCCATGTATTGTAGCTAATGTAAATATTATTTTGCCTGTGTGGGTGTGTATCCATGTATTGTAGCTAATGTAAATATTATTTTGCCTGTGTGGGTGTGTATCCATGTATTGTAGCTAATGTAAATATTATTTTGCCTGTGTGGGTGTGTATCCATGTATTGTAGCTAATGTAAATATTATTTTGCCTGTGTGGGTGACTGTTAAGTTAGTGCACAATGTGAAAAAAGAACATTTCTGTAGACCTTGTTGGGTATCATGTTCAGCATCGCACTGTCTGTACTAAAATGCATGTCATCAACTCTAGCACAAATTGTTTGAAAAGCATAAGTTTCAGACTTAACAAAACAGGTGTTCTTTTTCTGTGGGTTGATTACTATAACCCATTGACTCCCGCACCCTATCAACCAGCATCCTGTATTGTCAGCCATGCCAGCAAAGCAAAAGCTTTACCCTTTCATTCTCTCACACTACCCAACAACTTTCGGCAGGAAGCTGGTGGATAGGTTGAGGGAGTCAAAGGGTTAAGTTTTTGCAGTTGGTGGATAGGGTGTGGGAGTCAAAGGGTTAATTAATTTTATGAAAGTAGTCAAAATACTTCATCACCAGGACACTTCTGCCATTCACCACTGTGTCTGCAAAGAGTCAATTATAATAATGCTGGCTACAGACAGACGCCGAGATGGGATAGTTATGAATATTTTGTTTGTTTATTTATTTTCTTATTTCTAGATTTTGAAATTGAAAGATGGACACTGTAGGTTAATCAATGATAAGACAATGAAAGATGATATTTATATTATTTGTAATATGATACTTGTTTAACTTTTGTTCCTTTCTTAATATTTTCCTTTCTTTTTCAGTTTCTGTCTCCTGAAATTTGCAGTCAGTAGGTTTTGTATGTTACAGACAATAAAATGCATTGTTATTCATTGTGTTCATTGTATGGTAATATGTCTGTACTGTGCGTCATATGTTTCAGCAACACAAAACTGGGGTAGCCAAGATCTGGACCATACACAGCCCTGAAGAGATAAAGAAATGGATCGAAGAACGGAAACGGTAGGAAGGGGATTGGAATTATTAATCAGCAAAGTGGTTATTTTTGATGACTGTTCTCATCAGCAGATGGGACAGCGTAGTGTAAACTTAAACCACTCACTCCAGAAAGAAAAAGTTAACCTTTTAACTCCCTTACCTTATCCACCAGCTTCAAAACGTTTTTTTTTTCCTTTTACTTTCTGGTTGCATTTTCTACGCCAGTTTAATGATGCAGAATGTGGGACCATTTTATTGACATTGTTCTGATGATTGTGGTAATAGATTGATAACCATGATGCCATGATTACCATGTGAATTTTCATTCTGCATTGAGATTTCCTGGCATCAAGTGATAGTCAGCCCAAGTGATATAGACGCCTGCAGTCTAAGTCACAAAATTTGAGCAGCATGCTCAGTAAGGTGTCTTTGAAGAGATGAGACTGAACTGTGTAGTTCCAGTCTTCCCGGTGAACCCACAGAATACTCCACTTTGGTGGGTAAGAGCTGATTGCAGCTGAAAATTCCCACAGTGATTTTTATAAGAGTGATGGGATGTGAACCTACAACCTTCCAGCCATTGGTCTGTTATAAGAGTGATGGGATGTGAACCTACAACCTTCCAGCCATTGGTCTGTTATAAGACTGATGGGATGTGAACCTACAACCTTCCAGCCATTGGTCTGTTATAAGACTGATTGGGAAGTGAACCTACAACCTTCCAGCCATTGGTCTGTGTAAGATTATATCTACGCATTGGTTGTTAAAGACTGATGGATGTGAACTAAACGCCTTGGTCTGTATAAGACTGATGGGATGTGAACCTACAGCCATTGGTCTGTTATAAAGACTGATGGATGTGAACCTACCAGCCTTCCAGCCATTGGTCCTGTTATAAGACTGGTGGGATATGAACCTACAACTTCCAGCCATTGTCTGTTATAAGAGTGATGGGATGTGATACAGCCTGCTTTAAACTATGTGGAACCTACAGCCATTGGTCTGTTATAAGACTGATGGATATGAACCTACAACCTTCCAGCCATTGGTCTGTTATAAGATGATGGGATATGAACCTACAACCTTCCAGCCATTGGTCTGTTATAAGATGATGGGATATGAACCTACAACCTTCCAGCCATTGGTCTGTTATAAGACTGATGGGATATGAACCTACAACCTTCCAGCCATTGGTCTGTTTATAAACTGATGGATGTGAACTACAGCCATTGGTCTGTTATAAGACTGATGGGATGTGAACCTACAGCCATTGGTCTGTTATAAGACTGATGGGATGTGAACCTACAGCCTTCCAGCCATTGGTCTGTTATAAGACTGTGGGATATGAACCTACAACCTTCAGCCATGTCTATAAGAGTGATGGGATGTGAACCTACAGCCATTGGTCTGTTATAAGACTGATGGATGTGAACCTACAGCCATTGGTCTGTTATAAGACTGATGGGATATGAACCTACAACCTTCCAGCCATTGGTCTGTTATAAGAGTGATGGGATATGAACCTACAACCTTCCAGCCATTGGTCTGTTATAAGAGTGATGGGATAGTGAACCTACAACTCCAGCCATTGGTCTGTTATAAGACTGATGGGATTTGAACCTACAACTTCCAGCCATTGGTCTGTTATAAGACTGATGGGATTGAACCTACAACCTTCCAGCCATTGGTCTGTTAGTAAGACTGATGGGATATAATACCCTTCAGCCATTGGTCTGTTATAAGACTGATGGGATGTGAACCTACAATTAGCCATTGGTCTGTTATAAGACTGATGGGATGTGAACCTACAGCCATTGGGTCTGTTATAAGACTGATGGGATGTGAACCTACACCTTCCAGCCATTGGTCTGTTATAAGACTGTGGGATATGAACCTACAATTCCAGCCATTGGTCTGTTTATAAGAGTGATGGGATGTGAACCTACAGCCATTGGTCTGTTATAAGACTGATGGGATGTGAACCTACAGCCATTGGTCTGTTATAAGACTGATGGGATGTGAACCTACAACCATTGGTCTGTTATAAGACATGGGTGGACCTACATGCCATTGTCTTATAAGAGTGATGGGATATGAACCTACAACCTTGCAGCATTAGGTTCCCCATGTTTATAAGATGATGGGATATGAACCTACAACCTTCCAGCCATTGG
Source organism: Monoplex corrugatus (assembly GCA_030674185.1). Taxonomy (NCBI): domain Eukaryota; kingdom Metazoa; phylum Mollusca; class Gastropoda; order Littorinimorpha; family Ranellidae; genus Monoplex; species Monoplex corrugatus. Next base: position 423,484 of record JAPXFY010000014.1, on the reverse strand, counting down.
TCTGTTATAAGACTGATGGGATGTGAACCTACAACCTTCCAGCCATTGGTCTGTTATAAGACTGATGGGATTGAACTTAACAGCCATTGGTCTGTTATAAACTGATGGGATGTGAACCTACAGCCATTGGTCTGTTATAAGACTGATGTGGTCTTGTATGTGAACACAACTGTAGCATCGGTACCACAGCCCAATGGTCTGTTATAAGACTGATGGGATAATGAACTACAACCTTCCAGCCATTGGTCTGTTATAAGAGTGATGGGATTTGAACCTACAGCCATTGGTCGTTATAAAGACTATGGGATGTGAACCTACAGCCATTGGTCTGTTATAAGACTGATGGGATATGACCTACAACCTTCCACCATTGGTCTGTTATAAGAGTGATGGGATATGAACCTACAACCTTCCAGCCATTGGTTCTGTTATAAGAGTGATGGGATATGAACCTACAACCTTCCAGCCATTGGTCTGTTAAAGACTGATGGATGAACCTACACCTTCCAGCCATTGGTCTGTTAAAAGACTGATGGGATGTGAACCTACAACCTTCCAGCCATTGGTCTGTTGATAAGACTGATGGATATGAACCTACAGCCATTGGTCTGTTATAAGACTGATGGATGTGAACTTCAGCCATTGGTCTGTTATAAGACTGATGGGATGTGAACCTACAGCCATTGGTCTGTTATAAGACTGATGGGATGTGAACCTACACCTTCCAGCCATTGGTCTGTTATAAGACTGATGGGATATGAACCTACAACCTTCCAGCCATTGTCTGTTATAAGACTGATGGGATGTGAACCTACCTAGCCATTGGTCTGTTTAAGACTGATGGGATATGAACCTACACCATTGGTCTGTTATAAGACTGATGGGATGTGAACCTCCCAGCCATTGGTCTGTTATAAGATGATGGGATTGAACCTCAGCCATTGGTCTGTTATAAGACTGATGGGATTGAACCTACAACCTTCCAGCCATTGGTCTGTTTAAGACTGATGGGATATGAACCTACAGCCATTGGTCTGTTATAAGACTGATGGGATGTGAACTTACAGCCATTGGTCTGTTATAAGACTGATGGGATGTGAACCTACAGCCATTGGTCTGTTATAAGACTGATGGGATATGAACCTACAGCCTTCCAGCCATTGGTCTGTTATAAGACGGATGGATATGAACCTACAACCTTCCAGCCATTGGTCTGTTATAAGAGTGATGGGATGTGAACCTACAGCCATTGGTCTGTTATAAGACTGATGGGATGTGAACCTACAGCCATTGGTCTGTTATAAGACTGATGGGATATGAACCTACAACCTTCCAGCCATTGGTCTGTTATAAGAGTGATGGGATATGAACCTACAACCTTCCAGCCATTGGTCTGTTATAAGAGTGATGGGATATGAACCTACAACCTTCCAGCCATTGGTCTGTTATAAGACTGATGGGATGTGAACCTACAACCTTCCAGCCATTGGTCTGTTATAAGACTGATGGGATGTGAACCTACAACCTTCCAGCCATTGGTCTGTTGTAAGACTGATGGGATATGAACCTACAGCCATTGGTCTGTTATAAGACTGATGGGATGTGAACTTACAGCCATTGGTCTGTTATAAGACTGATGGGATGTGAACCTACAGCCATTGGTCTGTTATAAGACTGATGGGATGTGAACCTACAGCCTTCCAGCCATTGGTCTGTTATAAGACTGGTGGGATATGAACCTACAACCTTCCAGCCATTGGTCTGTTATAAGAGTGATGGGATGTGAACCTACAGCCATTGGTCTGTTATAAGACTGATGGGATGTGAACCTACAGCCATTGGTCTGTTATAAGACTGATGGGATATGAACCTACAACCTTCCAGCCATTGGTCTGTTATAAGAGTGATGGGATATGAACCTACAACCTTCCAGCCATTGGTCTGTTATAAGAGTGATGGGATATGAACCTACAACCTTCCAGCCATTGGTCTGTTATAAGACTGATGGGATGTGAACCTACAACCTTCCAGCCATTGGTCTGTTATAAGACTGATGGGATGTGAACTTACAGCCATTGGTCTGTTATAAGACTGATGGGATGTGAACCTACAGCCATTGGTCTGTTATAAGACTGATGGGATGTGAACCTACAGCCTTCCAGCCATTGGTCTGTTATAAGACTGGTGGGATATGAACCTACAACCTTCCAGCCATTGGTCTGTTATAAGAGTGATGGGATGTGAACCTACAGCCATTGGTCTGTTATAAGACTGATGGGATGTGAACCTACAGCCATTGGTCTGTTATAAGACTGATGGGATATGAACCTACAACCTTCCAGCCATTGGTCTGTTATAAGAGTGATGGGATATGAACCTACAACCTTCCAGCCATTGGTCTGTTATAAGAGTGATGGGATATGAACCTACAACCTTCCAGCCATTGGTCTGTTATAAGACTGATGGGATGTGAACCTACAACCTTCCAGCCATTGGTCTGTTATAAGACTGATGGGATGTGAACCTACAACCTTCCAGCCATTGGTCTGTTATAAGACTGATGGGATATGAACCTACAGCCATTGGTCTGTTATAAGACTGATGGGGTGTGAACCTACAGCCATTGGTCTGTTATAAGACTGATGGGATATGAACCTACAGCCATTGGTCTGTTATAAGACTGATGGGGTGTGAACCTACAGCCATTGGTCTGTTATAAGACTGATGGGATATGAACCTACAACCTTCCAGCCATTGGTCTGTTACACTAACTTTTACACCACGGTGATTGGTGACTGCAAAATCTTTATGCTTTTCACTCCTTTGCCCTAGTCACTGTGCAGGAAGCTGGTAGATAGGGTGAGGAAGTAGGAAAGGGTTAAGTTTTTGCAGGGATCTGTCACTCGGTCTGGTTCTACAACTGACTGATTACTGTTGTTAGCAGGGGGCTGACTGATTACTGTGGTTAGCAGGGGGCTGACTGATTACTGTGGTTAGCAGGGGGCTGACTGATTACTGTGGTTAGCAGGGGGCTGACTGATTACTGTGGTTAGCAGGGGGCTGACTGATTACTGTCATTAGCAGGGGGCTGACTGATTACTGTGGGTAGCAGGGGGCTGACTGATTACTGTCATTAGCATGGGGCTGACTGATTACTGTGGTTAGCAGGGGGCTGACTGATTACTGTCATTAGCAGGGGGCTGACTGATTACTGTGGTTAGCAGGGGGCTGACTGATTACTGTCATTAGCAGGGGGCTGACTGATTACTGTGGTTAGCAGAGGGCTGACTGATTACTGTGGTTAGCAGGGGGCTGACTTATTACTGTGGTTAGCAGGGGGCTGACTGATTACTGTGGTTAGCAGGGGGCTGACTTATTACTGTTGTTAGGAGGGGGCTGACTTATTGCTGTGGTTAGCAGGGGGCTGACTGATTACTGGCATTAGCAGGGGTCTGACTGATTACTGTCATTAGCAGGGGGCTGACTGATTACTGTCGTTAGGGGGCTGACTGATTACTCTGGTTAGCAGGGGGCTGACTTATTACTGTGGTTAGCAGGGGGCTGACTGATTACTGTGGTTAGCAGGGGGCTGATTGATTACTGTCATTAGCAGGGGGCTGACTGACTATTGTCATTAGCAGGGGGCTGACTGATTACTATCATTAGCAGGGGGCTGACTGACTATTGTCATTAGCAGGGGGCTGACTGATTACTGTCATTAGCAAGGGGCTGACTGACTATTGTCAATAGCAGGGGGCTGACTGATTACTGTCATTAGCAGGGGGCTGACTGATTACTGTCTTTAGCAGGGGGCTGACTGATTACTGTCATTAGCAGGGGCTGACTGACTATTGTCAATAGCAGGGGGCTGACTGATTACTGTCATTAGCAGGGGGCTCTGTAGGCATTGATCTCAGTAAGTTGGGTCACAACAAGCACTGTTGAACTCCACCAACATGACTCTCAGCAGCAGGGCAGAGTCTGCACTGGTGGGTGGCTATAGGGCAACTGGCTGTTGTGGGCTTCCTGGCATTTAGGTCTTTGACTGAGTGTACTTGGGGTTGGTGGTGTGTTGTAGAGCTGGGGTGAGCGGTGTGGGATCAACAACACTGAGGTAATGCACAAGTTGGCACAGCATCCCTCCTTCCCTCCCTAACAAGTTTGAAATTGGAGGGAGTTTTTTGTTTTCTTGTCTTAATGTGATTTCATCTGTGGGAAAAGGATTTTTTTATAAAAATCTTTTTCAGTTCATGCTGAGAGTTTTCTTGTTTCAGCCATATAGGCGTTACTTAATTTTATGACCATTGTTTTGTGAAATTATAATAGGCACAATCTTATTATAATTTACACATATATCACGCCTAAACGAATATTATCCATCAAGGAATTTCACTTACTTTTTGTTAGGCCGATCGATTGTGCCTATTATAATTTCACAAAACAATGGTCATAAAACTTTTTCAGTTCATTTTGTTTATATTTTTGAGATTTTGATTGTATTTTACAGAAATTACCCGACAAAAGAGAACATTGCTCGAAAAGCTCAAGAGAGGGAAGAAAGAAGAAAAAGGGGCGAGATACTTAAGGACAAAACCAGGCGATTTGGGTTAGTGTTTTGGATAAGCTTAACAGTATTCAGATTTTTGTTGATTTCATACCTGACTATGAACTGGTTGGATTCTTTGTGTGTAGTGTGTGTGTGTGTATGTGTGTGTGTGTGTGTGTGTGTGTGTGTGTGTGTGTGTGTGTGTGTGTGTGTGTGTGTGTGTGTGTGTGTGTGTGTTTAAATGAGTGAGTTAGTGTTTTGAGTGTGTATGTTTTTTTCTTTGGTGTGTCTTTGTGTGTGTGTGTGTGTGTGTGTGTGTGTGTGTGTGTGTGTGTGTGCGCGCGCCTTTGATTTAATGTCTATTCACTAAAGTGATTTTAGACCAACAAAAAAAAACGGGGGGGGGGGGGGGGGGTGTGATAGAGGAGGAGTGAAGAGGATATTTGAAAATTGTCAATTTTGAATTTGAGAAAAGATGATCCGAGAAAACAACTGTTTTGAAGAGGGGAAGGTAAAACTAACAAATAATATTACCATAATTAACGATTTAAACAAACAAAACTAACAAACAAAATTAATAATATCTGGAAGAAATGAAGAAAAAATAAAACTAATAATTGACTAACCATAACAGTGAACAAGTGAAATGACATTTTTAAAGGTAATTCGCTATAGGACTTTTTGACAGGCTAACAAAAAATTCATACAGTAATGATGATGAGGCAAATATGTCAGAAACTGTACTCACAGATAGTGTTGGAATATGTCGTTTTACCTTAACGCAAGAAAGAATATGACTATGTGTTATCTTCTATCCACACAGACACACTATGTTCTTGGTGTATTTTGTTTTGAATGCATCAAGTTTCCATCTGTACATAAGGGATTGTATAATTCTGCTGGCATGAAACTGCTTAAGTATTTTGCTAACTTAAAGTTCATGTGACATTTATCATATTTTTTTTGGTTTTAATTGGAACTGCTTCCAAACGTAGTTGTCTACTAAAGTGTAATTCTCGTGCAGCGAGAGAGAAAGCTGGATATTGTTTGAATCTGGTGAGTTATTAGCTCCCCGTTTGGCAGCCCTGTCAACTTTATCATTATAACGAAAAAAAACTATAAGAAGGTATCCAGCAGAAAGTAATGTCAGTGCCTCTTAAAGATAAATTATGAATCAAGTGACTAATTTCCAGATTCATTTCTCATCTTGTTTGTAATTTTGATAATTCAAGAGCCTGAAGTACTGATTTTGAATCAACACAAAAAAGTATCTGAAAAATTGTGTGTGTGTGTGTGTGTGTGTGTGTGTGCGTGTGTGCGTGCGTGCGTGCGTGCGTGCGTGCGTGCGTGTTTAATGATAAATGAGTTAGTGTTTTGTGTGTATATATATGTTTTTGCAGATGTGTGTTTCTTTGGTGTGTGTTTGTGCGTGCATGCACGTGTGTATGTGTGTGTGATATTTGTGTCTATGTTTAAATGAGTGAGGTAGTGTTTTGAGTGTGTATGTTTTTACATATGTTAAAATGTGTGTGTGTTTCTTTGGTAACTGTTCGAAAGTAAATGTGTGTGCGCGTGCATGTGCATGCACACATGTGCGCGCATGTGTGTCTGTGTGTGTGTGTGTGTGTGTGTGTGTGTAAGAGAGAGATGAATTCATTGCTTTTGTACTTCTTTTCCCTTTGTCATTGCATGACCGATTAATATGTGGAAATTACCATTTTCTTATAAATCATTTGTATTGCTTCTTTAACGTTCCTTGTTTGTCTGTTTTCATCATTGTGGCAGGGTTTGACATGTGTCTGCCTGTGTCTGCCTTATAGTTTGTCTGTTTTCATCATTGTGGCAAGGTTTGACATGTGTCTGCCTTATAGTTTGTTTTCATCATTGTGGCAAGGTTTGACATGTGTCTGCCTGTGTCTGCCTTATAGTTTGTCTGTTTTCATCATTGTGGCAGGGTTTGACATGTGTCTGCCTTATAGTTTGTCTGTTTTCATCATTGTGGTAGGGTTTGACATGTGTCTGCCTGTGTCTGCCTTATAGTTTGTCTATTTTCATCATTGTGGTAGGGTTTGACATGTGTCTGCCTGTGTCTGCCTTATAGTTTGTCTGTTTTCATCATTGTGGCAGGGTTTGACATGTGTCTGCCTGTGTCTGCCTTATAGTTTGTCTATTTTCATCATTGTGGCAGAGTTTGACATGTGTCTGCCTGTGTCTGCCTTATAGTTTGTCTGTTTTCATCATTGTGGCAGAGTTTGACATGTGTCTGCCTGTGTCTGCCTTATAGTTTGTCTGTTTTCATCGTTGTGGCAAGGTTTGACATGTGTCTGCCTGTGTCTGCCTTATAGTCTGTTTTCATCATTGTGGCAGAGTTTGACATGTGTCTGCCTGTGTCTGCCTTATAGTTTGTCTGTTTTCATCATTGTGCAGGTTGACATGTGTTGCTGTGTTGCCTTAGTTTCTGTTTTCATCATTGTGGCAGGTTTGACATGTGTCTGCCTGTGTCTGCCTTATAGTTTGTCTGTTTTCATCATTGTTGGCAGGGTTTGACATGTGTCTGCCTGTGTCTGCCTTATAGTTTGTTTTCATCATTGTGCAGGGTTTGACATGTGTCTGCCTGTGTCTGCCTTATAGTTTTTCATCATTGTGGCAGGGTTTGACATGTGTCTGCCTGTGTCTGCCTTATAGTTTTTCATCATTGTGGCAGGGTTTGACATGTGTCTGCCTGTGTCTGCCTTATAGTTTTTCATCATTGTGGCAGGGGTTTGACATGTGTCTGCCTGTGTCTGCCTTATAGTTTTTCATCATTGTGGCAGGGTTTGACATGTGTCTGCCTGTGTCTGCCTTACAGTTTGTGTTTTCATCATTGTTGCAGGGTTTGACATGTGTCTGCCTGTGTCTGCCTTATAGCTTGTTTTCATCATTGTGGCAGGGTTTGACATGTATCTGCCTGTTCTGCCTTATAGTTTGTCTGTTTTCATCATTGTGGCAGGGTTTGACATGTGTCTGCCTGTGTCTGCCTTATAGTTTGTTTTCATCATTGTGGCAGGGTTTGACATGTATCTGCCTGTTCTGCCTTATAGTTTGTCTGTTTTCATCATTGTGGCAGAGTTTGACATGTGTCTGCCTGTGTCTGCCTTATAGTTTGTTTTCATCATTGTGGCAGGGTTTGACATGTGTCTGCCTGTGTCTGCCTTATAGTTTGTCTATTTTCATCATTGTGGCAGGGTTTGACATGTGTCTGCCTGTGTCTGCCTTATAGTTTGTCTGTTTTCATCATTGTGGCAAGGTTTGACATGTGTCTGCCTGTGTCTGCCTTATAGTTTGTCTATTTTCATCATTGTGGCAAGGTTTGACATGTGTCTGTTGTACCCTGTGGCTGTCCCTGTCACTCACATTTTTGGAGAAACGCTTTGGGCTTTTGTGAGATGAAGCACCGCACAAGCTTTTCACTATTTTCGGGATGGCCCATGCTGGATATTTTTTGTTTCCACAAGCTGCCAAATGTCACAAAGCTTACAGGATTTTCAACAGGTGTATAACATAATTTACATGTGTCACCCGTCACACATCAACAGGTGTATAACATAATTTACATGTGTCGCCCGTCACACATCAACAGGTGTAACATAATTTACGTGTCACCCGCCACACATCAACAGGTGTATTACATAATTTACATGTGTCACCCGTCACACATCAACAGGTGTATAACAATTTACATGTCACCCGTCACACAACAACAGGTGTATAACATAGTTTACTTTGTGTCACCTGTCACACATCAACAGGTGTAACATAATTTACATGTGTCACCCATCACACATCAACAGGTGTATAACATAATTTACATGTCACTCGCCACACATCAACAGGTGTATAACATAATTTACATGTGTCACCCGTCACACATCAACAGGTGTATAACATAATTTACATGTGTCACCCGTCACACATCAACAGGTGTATAACATAATTTACATGTGTCACCCGTCACACATCAACAGGTGTATAACATAATTTACATGTATCACGGTCAAGGTCAAGGTCAAGGTTCAGCCGCCTCACAGGCACGGCTACCTCGCTGCGATTATTTGTGTGTGTGCACGGAGTTATATCGATTGTTGATGGCTAAAAGCAAGTGATTGTGTTTGTGAATGCTCCTGTTTCAGTATGTGGTGGTTTATGAATGCTTCGCTGCAAGCCAAGGTACTGTTTTCTGTGTGTATTTTATCTCTCCTACTCCACTTGAATTTTCAACTCAGCCCGCCATGTTTCTCGCCAGTGCACGTGCACCCTCCCCGCTCTGTCTCTCTCGCACTGCGTGCGTCTGCCTCATCACGCCCCGCTTCACAACCAGCTGTTGTGTCTACTTATTCTTCCACTCGTGTGCAGTACAATCGGGACTGCTTGCTGTCATGTTGCCCCCCTGACTCGATCCTTGACCCTGACCTGGTTGAACACTTGAGATCGCTGAAAATCGGCCGAAATCTCCCCCGTCGTCGATCATGTCGTGGTGGAATGCGCAAGAGACGTACGATTCCAGTGGTCACTGATGTACATCAGCGTCATGGCAGCAGTGGTCTGCCTTCTGTTCCTGTCTATGATACCCATCCGTCCCCCAGACCGCTGTGCTCCAACCCTGATAACCTCATTCCTCTCACAGCCGGCAAAAAGAAACTACGCACTGACTCATTGACTCTTGCACTGTTCAATGCTCAGGCCCTCGGTACCAGACACGAGAAGAGATCCGCGATCAACTACTTCATCCATGACCACGTCGTCGATATTTTCGCCGTCAATGAAACCTGGTTTCAGCCTGTCGGGGATGAACCCAAGGAGAGGGATCTTGCTCCTCCCGGTCACCGTACACTCTCGTTCGCTCGCAAAACTGGTCTCGGCGGCGGCATCGCTTTTGTTGTTGCCGAGTCCCTCCTGCCCCGAATTACTACCAAGACTGACTTTAAATTCAAACACTCTACTTTTGAAATTGTCCAGCTCTCCCTCACTCTACCCCACCAGACTTTCCATCTGCTGTTCCTCTACCGTCCACCACCCAGCCCAAAGAACCAGCTTAAAAACCATGTGTTTGTAGAAGAGTTTCCAGACCTCCTTGCCTACTGTAACACCTTGAAAGGCTGTTTCATCATTGCAGGAGACTTTAATTTTCATTATAATGAACCTAACCAGACCCACACTGCTAAACTGATAAGCTCTTTGAACTCCTTTGGCTTGACCCAATCGATCGACACTCCAACCCACGAAAAAGGCAACATCCTCGATTGGGTTGTTCATAGAACTGACCAGTCCTTCATCAAATCCATTGAAATTGATTATACTCTTCCTTCGGATCATGTCTGTATCCTCGGCCAACTTTCAATGACCAAGCCTCCACCCCAAACTACCTATGTCATGGTCAGAAAACTAGTTGATATCAACACCGTCGTCTTCAACGAAGATCTCCTGGCCGCTCTTCAGTCCTGTCCTCCAGCCTCTGCTGACGACCTCAATCGGACTATTGGTGATCTGCTGGACATGCACGCCCCCGCCACCAGACGTAGGGTATCCCAGAGACCACCATCGCCCTGGTTTTCTGCCGTTGGCCCTGATCTTCTTAAGGCCAAGCGTGAACGCCGTCGTGCTGAAAGACGGTGGCTGAAGAACAGCATTACTATCAATAAACAGATTTTTCAGGCTGCCAACAAAACTGTCAATGCTATAGTTGACTCTGCTAAGTCTGCCTTTTACAATGCGAAAATTATTGCATGCTCTACATCAAAACAGCTATATTCCGTTACTAATACCCTCCTTGGCAAATCAGATAAATCTCCTCTCCCATCATGCTTTCCCCCTGCCCGTCTAGCACAACATTTTTCAGATTTTTTCATTGATAAAATTAGGTCCATCCGTTCCAGTCTTGACTCCCAGCCCATCTCTCAACCTCCTATTCCCGACCCTCTGTTTCAAGGCACACCACTTATTTCTTTTCAGCCTGCTTCTGAAACTACTATCCGCAATGTAATCCGCCATTCTGACATCAAGACCTGTGAGCTTGATCCTCTTCCAGCATCTATCTTAACACACTGCCTAGATACTTTGCTCCCTCACTTCACAACTGTCATCAACAATTCCCTGTCATCTGGTATCTTTCCCTTTTCCTTCAAATCTGCCCTGGTCAGACCTCTTTTAAAGAAACCTAGTCTTGACCCCAATAACCTCAAAAACTATCGACCTGTTTCCAACCTACCTTTCTTATCCAAAGTCCTTGAAAAAATTGTTCTCGCACAGATCTCTGATCATATCACCGCCAACAACCTCTCTTACCCTTATCAGTCGGCTTATCGCACTGGACACAGCCCTGAAACTGCTCTTGTAAAAATTGCAAATGATATTCTGACTGCTCTTGATCAAAATCAAATCTCTCTTCTATCTCTCCTTGATCTCTCGGCTGCATTCGACACCATCGACCATTCTATCATGCTCACACGTCTCCATAAAGTGTTCGGTATCTCTGACATCGCTCTGTCTTGGTTCCAGTCCTACCTTTCCAATCGCACTCAAACAGTCTCTGTCTGTTGTTCATCCTCTGCACCCGCTACCCTCCAGTTTGGTGTGCCCCAAGGCTCTGTTTTAGGTCCCATCCTATTTGTGCTGTACACACAACCCCTCTCTGAAATTATGCGACTTCACTCTATGTCCCATCATAGCTTTTCTGATGACAACCAACTCTATACTTCTGGTTCCCTCCCACAACTGCCCTCTATAATCAGACAAACCCAAGGCTGCATTTCTGATGTTCACTCCTGGATGACTGTAAACAAACTTCAACTCAACCCCATTAAAACTGAACTTAGCCTTATCTCTCCCACCACATTGGCTAAGTGTTCTTCCCTTCCTCTGTCTGTCTCTCTGCTTGGATCTGACATTCCACTATCTTCCACTGTCCGCAATCTTGGAGTCACTCTTGATAACACCCTGTCCTTTGAAAAACACGTCCAGAATGTTTGCAGATTATGCTATCTTGAGATACGCAGAATTTCTTCTATTCGCAATATCCTCTCTGTCGAAGCCACCAAAACTCTCCTCTGTGCCTTTGTTCTCTCTCGTCTCGACTACTGCAACTCCCTCCTCTCGGGCTGTCCTTTCTCTCTCATTCAAAAGCTTCAAAAAGTTCAAAACAATGCTGCTAGGCTCATCTTCAGAAAATCTCGTTCCTCTCATGTCACTCCTCTTCTAAAATCTCTTCACTGGTTACCTGTTGAAAAGAGAATTCGCTACAAGATTGCTTTGTTATGTTTTAAGTCTCTCAACGGTCTTGCACCCCCTTACATCTCTGACCTCCTCCATCTGTACACCCCCTCTCGTCAACTTCGTTCCTCGGCTGATACTCGTACCTTCCGCATACCATTCTGTCGCACTAAAACTTATGGTCAACGCTCCTTTTCCTATCAGGCCCCTGTAATCTGGAATCAGCTCCCTGTCTCTGTTCGCCACTCTGCAACTCTCACTTCTTTCAAGTCCTCTCTGAAAACCCATCTCTTCCAGTCCCTCTCATGATACTTATAAAGACTCTACCACCTAACTTCCCCAAATCCCCCCTTGTTGTCTTTTGAGCCTTGAATGTCGGCTGGTGTGTGTGTGCGTGTGTGTGTGTGTGTGTGTGTGTGTGTGTGTGTGTGTGGTGTGTGTGTGTGTGTGTGTGTGTGTGTGTTTGGTTGTGTCTGCGTGATACCTGTAAGCGCTTAGGGCTCTTGTTTTCATCAGATTAGGCGCTATATAAATGCTCTTTATTATTATTATTATTATTATCACCTGTCACACAACAACAGGTGTGTAACATAATTTACATGTGTCACTCGTCACACAACAACAGGTGTATAACATAATTTACATGTGTCACTCGTCACACATTAACAGGTGTATAACATAATTTACATGTGTCACCCGTCACACATCAACAGGTGTATAACATAATTTATATGTGTCACCCGTCACACATCAACAGGTGTATAACATAATTTATATGTGTCACCCGTCACACATCAACAGGTGTGTAACATAATTTACATGTGTCACTCGTCACACATCAACAGGTGTATAACATAATTTACATGTGTCACCCGTCACACATCAACAGGTGTATAACATAATTTATATGTGTCACCCGTCACACATCAACAGGTGTGCAACATAATTTACATGTGTCACCTGTCACACAACAACAGGTGTGTAACATAATTTACGTCTGTCACCCGTCACACAACAACAGGTGTATAACATAATTTACATGTGTCACCCGTCACACAACAACAGGTGTATAACATAATTTACATGTGTCACCCGTCACACAACAACAGGTGTGTAACATAATTTACATGTGTCACCTGTCACACATCAACAGGTGTGTAACATAATTTACATGTGTCACCCGTCACACATCAACAGGTGTGTAACATAATTTACATGTGTCACCTGTCACACATCAACAGGTGTGTAACATAATTTACATGTGTCACCCGTCACACATCAACAGGTGTGTAACATAATTTACATGTGTCACCCGTCACACATCAACAGGTGTGTAACATAGTTTACATGTGTCACCCGTCACACATCAACAGGTGTGTAACATAAGTTACATGTGTCACTCATCACACAACAACAGGTGTATAACATAATTTACATGTGTCACCTGTCACACAACAACAGGTGTATAACATAATTTACATGTGTCACCTGTCACACAACAACAGGTGTATAACATAATTTATATGTGTCACACATCACACAACAACAGGTGTATAACATAATTTACATGTGTCACCTGTCACACATCAACAGGTGTGTAACATAATTTACATGTGTCACCCGTCACACAACAACAGGTGTATAACATAATTTACATGTGTCACCTGTCACACAACAACAGGTGTATAACATAATTTACATGTGTCACTCGTCACACAACAACAGGTGTATAACATAATTTACATGTGTCACTCGTCACACAACAACAGGTGTATAACATAATTTACTTGTGTCACCTGTCACACAACAACAGGTGTATAACATAATTTACATGTGTCACCCGTCACACAACAACAGGTGTGTAACATAATTTACATGTGTCACCCGTCACACAACAACAGGTGTATAACATAATTTACATGTGTCACACATCACACAACAACAAGTGTATAACATAATTTACATGTGTCACCTGTCACACAACAACAGGTGTATAACATAATTTACGTGTGTCACACATCACACAACAACAGGTGTATAACATAATTTACATGTGTCACCTGTCACACATCAACAGGTGTGTAACATAATTTACATGTGTCACCCGTCACACAACAACAGGTGTATAACATAATTTACATGTGTCACCCGTCACACATCAACAGCATGGAGTTTGATGATAGCTTTTGCAGCAGGCGTCACAACAACTCGGCTCCATGCTCTGGTCTTGGCTTTTTTGTGCGACTTTGTAAACCTTCAGACAGATGTTGGTGGTGGTGTTGAGACAGGAGATGGGTGGTCGGCCATGATTTCTTTTGGCCTCAACTTTCCCTGTCTAAACTTTGTCATCAAGGTTGTGTTGGTGTTGTGGATTGCATGGCCAACGTGTTTCATTTTTATTTTGATGATTTGTGCCAACAGTTGATGGTGGACTGTGAGTTTGGCTCTAAGAAGCTGCCTGTAGAACCACATCTCTGCTGCTCCAGTCTTATTTTCATGTGCTTTTCTGCATGTCCAGGCTTCACAGCCATATAGCATTACTGGCCAGATCAAACATTTTACAGTTTTGATTTTAAGGGTTGTTGGTATAAGTCTGTCTTTCTAGTGTTATTGAGTTGGATCATATTGTGTTTGACCATTCTGACCTTTATTTTGATGTCTTTAGTATGTGTATACACACAAAAATGATTCAGTTGTTGCAAGGTCTGAACTTAATGTTCTGACCGCCCAGCAGCAGTGGATGATGACGGTAGAAGGCGACTGAAGACTCTTTAGAACAGCTTTTGTTTTCATAGTGGCAGGCAGATGATTTCTCCGGAAACGATGGTTGGGATCTGTGTGCAGTACATGCACTGAGCTCCCAGAAAGCAATAGGAAACTCAACCTGCCAAAAAGAGCAAAAGACGTCACAGCACTTACATTAACTTGGGGAAAATATCAACCCTTCGCCCACCAGGTGCTACTCACTCTACATGTAGGTCGCAGTCAGACCGTCAGATCGGAAGTCTGATGCTCCAACCAGCTTGGATATCGTAGCCATCCTTATGACTCTTAGCACTAGAGAAAAAGAGAACATCTACCTTTTCAGGACCCACCCACCCCCCTCCCCCTGTGGGGACGTGCGGGCTCTTTCAGTATAAATACTGTCTCCACCCTCTGGATATTCTGCGCTAGAAATTTCCTTTTTCCTGTCACTCTCTTTGTTTCTGCCTTGCTCCTTTGTTTTCTGGCATTTTTTCCTATCCTTTTCTGCCTTGCTGGTCCATTCATGTGTATGTGTTTGGTAAAAGTTTACGTACTTTCTCTTAGGATTGATAATTGGGTACATGTATTAAGTGCATTTTTGGCTGTAAGGAAATGTGCTGTGCAGGAGCAATTCTTGGTAATGTTTTTATATATTCTTTACTGTCCTTAGTTATGTTCACATATATACTCAGGTTTGTTTTTTAAATCCCCTGTGTGATGAATTGGGCAGAGTGGTCAGTGCCAGGGGCATCTCCTTAGATCATGTGCATGAATGCACTGATGTGTGTAGCCTACTTAATTTTGTTTTCCTTTTTTTGTCCTGTTGAAGTATTGTGTATGTTTTGAAACGGTTATAGCCCTGATATGGCTGTACACGATCGGCTGGGCTTTAAACAAAAATAACAACAATGCTTTCCACCCCTGACCCAAAACAGTGGATAGAATGAAGAATTAAAAAGGTTGATATGGCTTGACTGGCATAGTAATAGCCATAAGTGTGACATATTTCTGATTATTATTCATTAATTAACTAGTTTCATCGTTGGTTTGTGCAGGGGGAGAGGTCGTGAATTCAGAGGTCAGAACGGCTGGGGTGGCGACATCCTTGAGAGAAGTATGCAGTCAGCGCTGGACATGGTGACGGAGGAATGTCAGAGCAAGTTCATTCACCCACCCAAAAGGCCACGGCAGGCAGAAGATGACGGCTCAAGTGAAAGTACACTGCTAGGTCCAGAGGTCAAGAAGGGCAAATTAGATGACGCAGTAAGTATGACGGCATGCGTTCATGGAGGAAATGAACTGTCAGTGCAAGGAGACTGAAAAACTCAGCAACAACAAAGAAAAAGAAAAGAAAGAAAAGAAAGCTGGTGGATAAGGTGGGGGAGCCAAAGCAGGGCTCCCAATTTCCGATTTTTTTGGAAATCCGAGAAAATCCACAGGCTGCTTACGAGAAAAAAAATGTGCTTTCTAAGAAGAAAAAATTCGACTGGTAATTTTTTTTCTTCTGCAAAATAGTCGGCTGTTTGTCAGCCTGTTGATCTCTCATAGCAGACGACAAACTTTCTGTAAGGGGGATAAATCCGGTATCATTTTCCGTTAAAGTCGCTTCCAGTGTTTTTTGTTTGTCAGGCGTGGCTTGTTTTCAGAACTCTGCTCTCTATAATTTTCCATTGTTTTTATTCTTTCTCCCCATTTATAGCCGTGTGTGTGAGTGGGTGCGTGTGTGTGCGTGCGTGCGTGCGTGTGTGTGCGTGCGTGCGTGTGTGTGTGTTTCAGCGCTTAGATTTGATTTTATCAAGATTTTGCGCTATATAAATATTGTAATTATTAATTATTATTATTATTAGAACTGATTGTAAAACTTTTGAAAGTGTGACCATGTCTCAAGCCGATATTCTAGAGAGAGGGTCTGCCACAACAAAAACGTTTGACAAAGACTGCAAAAATTAACGGTGTTACAAAAAATTGATGTCATGGAAATGAGCACATGGCTTTCAAAAATATTAAGAGGCTGGCATAGCCTACTGTGTCTTGTGCCACTGTGAAGTCAATTAAAATAACTATAGTTGAGCAGGCATCCATAAACTTCCAGACCATTTCAAGTCAAAAAATCACCAGATGAGGCAGAAAGCTGCAAAGAATCTTGAAGCTGTTCGGTCTAGGTCGTTGAATAAGTTTTGTTGGAGCATACATTGGAAAAATACTCACCAAATTATTTTTCTTGAAATCTGACACCAGTATGTATAAATTATTTGCTTCAGTACAAAGGATCATAAACAAGCCTAAACTTAATGGCTACCTGGCTAAACGTATCTCTCAGTGAACTGGCTACTCACTGCGTAGCTTTCATCGGCGATCCGGCCGACTTCTTCAGCGCAACTGCTGGGCTGAGAACTGGCTTCAGTGCACACCGCCGTGAGCAAACTCACGACAGTGCGACTGAATGAGTGAGGAGTACACCGATGGCAGGTTGTGTCGGCCCCGGTCATGGTTGAGGGTGGGGTTCCTTGCGGCGATGTAGACTGCCTCCTTTACTCCCCTCTGGAACCATCTTGCTTCTTTGTCGAGAATTTGTACACTGTCCTTTTCAAAGTGATGTTGTGTTCTTTTAATCTTTTGTGCAAGTTGCGTACAGTTTCCAAAACATTTTTCCAGGGGAGCATGACCCCTGATCCCCCCTAGATTTTCAGAGATTTTTTTCATTTGGCATTGGATCCCCTGCAAAGGATCAAGGTTTTGCTTTGCCAGATTGGTTGACAATACAGGATATATACTGGTGGGCAGGGTGCTGGAGTCAAGTGGTTCAGGTTTCACTTGGCTAGCGTGGATGACAATGCAGGATTCTGATGGACAGGGTGAGGGAGTCAGAGGGTAATGTTTTTGCTTAATAGCATGGTTGACAGTACAGGATGTTGGTGGACAGGGTGAGGGAGTCAGAGGGTTATGTTTTTGCTTAATAGCATGGTTGACAATGCAGGAAGTTGGTGGACAGGGTGCTGGAGTCAAGTGGTTCAGGGTTTACTTGGCTAGCATGGTTGACAGTGCAGATGTTGGTGGACAGGGAGCAGAAATCAGTGTTTTTATAAACCAGAAACATGTGAAAACCGAATGAGAACGTATATTTAATGGACAAAACAAGACAGACGTACATCTTTTTGCCAAATGGTCTGTGTGAAGTGTAATAATAATAATAATAATAATTACAATATTTATATAGCGCAAAATCTCGATAAAAATCAAATCTAAGTGCTGAACATACACTTACGCACGCGCGCACACACACTTACACATGGCTATAAATGGGGAAAAAGAATAAAAGCAATGGAGAATTATAGAGAGCATATTATATACAAATATATATTACAATGTGATTCCCCTCCGAGTGGAGACAGGCTACAGAGGGGGGATGAGTGAGGTCAGGATTTTATGCAGAGGAGAAAAGGTGAGTTTTGAGAGCGGACTTGAAGGAGACAAAAGTAGGTTGCTGACGGACAGAGAGAGGAAGTTTGTTCCAGGAAAGTGGACCAGAAACAGAGAAGGCTCGTGGACCATAGGTATTGAGCTTGGTGCGTGGAAAGCGAAAAGTCAGAGGATCGGAGGCAGAGCGGAAGGTACGTGAGGGAAGATAGATCTCAAGTAGGCTTGACAGGTAATCGGGGGCTGCGTTATTCAGGCTTTTGTAGCACATGGTGTCTAGTTTGTACTGTATGCGCTTTGATACAGGGAGCCAGTGAAGTTGTGCCAGGAGAGGAGATATGTGGTCAGCAGAAGACAACAAAGAAACAAAGTGACCATATTTAGGACAAATACAAGACGAAACAAGTGACCATATTTAGGACAAACACAAGACAAAACAAGTGACCATATTCAGGACAAACACAAGACAAAACAAAGTGATCATATTCAGGACAAACACAAGACAAAACAAAGTGACCATATTTAGGACAAACACAAGACAAAACAAAGTGACTATATTCAGGACAAAACACAAGACGAAACAAGTGACCATATTCAGGACAAACACAAGACAAAACAAGTGACCATATTTAGGACAAACACAAGACAAAACAAGTGACCATATTTAGGACAAACACAAGACAAAACAAGTGACCATATTTAGGACAAACACAAGACAAAACAAGTGACCATATTTAGGACAAACACAAGACAAAACAAAGTGACCATATTCAGGACAAACACAAGACAAAACAAGTGACCATATTTAGGACAAACACAAGACAAAACAAAGTGACCATATTTAGGACAAACACAAGTCAAAACAAAGTGACCATATTCAGGACAAACACAAGACAAAACAAGTGACCATATTTAGGACAAACACAAGACAAAACAAGTGACCATATTCAGGACAAACACAAGACAAAACAAGTGACCATATTCAGGACAAACACAAGACAAAACAAAGTGACCATATTCAGGACAAACACAAGACGAAACAAGTGACCATATTTAGGACAAACACAAGACAAAACAAGTGACCATATTCAGGACAAACACAAGACAAAGCAAGTGACCATATTTAGGACAAACACAAGACAAAACAAGTGACCATATTTAGGACAAACATAAGACAAAACAAGTGACCATATTTAGGACAAACACAAGACAAAACGAGTGACCATATTCAGGACAAACACAAGACAAAGCAAGTGACCATATTTAGGACAAACACAAGACAAAACAAGTGACCATATTTAGGACAAACATAAGACAAAACAAGTGACCATATTTAGGACAAACACAAGACAAAACAAAGTGACCATATTCAGGACAAACACAAGACAAAGCAAGTGACCATATTCAGGACAAACACAAGACAAAGCAAGTGACCATATTCAGGACAAACACAAGACAAAACAAGTGACCATATTTAGGACAAACACAAGACAAAACAAGTGACCATATTTAGGACAAACACAAGACAAAACAAAGTGACCATATTCAGGACAAACACAAGACAAAACAAGTGACCATATTTAGGACAAACACAAGACAAAACAAAGTGACCATATTTAGGACAAACACAAGACAAAACAAGTGACCATATTCAGGACAAACACAAGACAAAACAAGTGACCATATTTAGGACAAACACAAGACAAAACAAGTGACCATATTCAGGACAAACACAAGAGATCAGGTAACTTCCTTAGTAGGAGGGTTCAGTTTGTTGGCCTGGAGAAAATATCTCTGACATGAAATTGTAGAGTTTGTCATTTATCACGATGGGATTATTTCATATATTGATATCTCAGTACCAAATTCTTCTAGGGAGTCAATCATTTCTGTAGTAATATTGTCTGGTCCTGGTGCTTTTCCCGGTTTCATCTTTTTCAGTGCTGCTCTAACTTCATCTTTCATTATGGGTGGTCCTTCAATGTTCTTTCTTATGATGATGACATGAAATCAAAGAGTTTGTCAGTTATCACAACAGGACTTTATCATATATTCATTTAATATCTCTGACATGAATTCATAGAGTTTGTCAGTTATCACAAGGGGATTATTTTATTTATTTGTTTATTTGATATCTCTGACACGACATAAAAAATTTTCAGTTATCACAACGGGATATATTTCATTTGTTTATTAACTCTTTGACTCCTGCACCCTGCCCACCAGCATCCTACATTGCCAACCATGTTACCAAAGCAAAAACTTAACCCTTTGATTCCTTCACCCTGTCTACCAGGTTCCTGAGGGAAGTTATGGATAGGGTGAGGGAGTCAAAGGGTTAAGTTTTTGCTGTTTGTGGATAGGGTGCAGGAGAGAAAGGGTTAAAATGAAAGCAAATATTTGTATATTTGTACATCACAACATTGTAAATTGCAACATGTAATACAGAATCAGCCAAGCCAAAACAGCATTCAAGAAGATGAAAAGCATTCTTACCAACAAATGCCTATCAGTTAGCATCAGGAAGAGAGTTCTTGAATGTTATACGGTTGTGAGGCGTGGACAGTCAACACGCAAAGCCAAAACAAGATTGAGGCAGCTGAGATATTGTTTCTAGGAAGAATGTTAAGAGTTCCATGGACAGCAAAGAAAACAAACGAGACAGTCTTGATGGAGGCAGACACAAGATCATTGTTAAGGAGGATTAGGAAAATACAAGGCAATATTCATAGGCTGTTTATGAGGAAAGGGGCATTAGAGCGCCTGGTCACAACAGGAAAGCTGGAGGGAAAAAGAGCACCAGGTAGACCCAGGGAGAAAATATTGAATGGACTTGCAGGGTGGCTGAGGACAGAGAGGGTAGAAGATGCGCTTGTGGCAACAAGGGATAGATACATATGGAGGGCCATGATCGCCAACGCCATGTGGCAGGGCACATGATGATGATGATGATGAATACTGTGCCATAAGTAATTATGCTTTGCTAAAGTGGCTCAAAAGTTCGTGATTTTGTTAAACTCTTTGTACTGTTTTTGAAACTATTTGTAGTGGGGTTTTTTTTCTTGTTTATTTATTTCAGCTTACTAAGGAAAACTATTTATATTATTTTTATTTCTTATTTACTTACCTTACTCAAGAAAACAGAGCAGTATGATGCTGATTAGTTAGATTGTGTTTTGGTATGCACTTGTGTGTGTGTGTGTTTGTATATACGCATTTGTACAAACTGTATGTGCTTGCATACACATTTGTACAAACTCTGTTTGTGTATATGCACACTCGTACAAACTCCCCCTATGAAGAAGCTGATGAACTGGACAGAGTGGTAACACCCGGGGCATGAACTGGACAGAGTGGTAACACCCGGGGCATGAACTGGACAGAGTGGTAACACCCGGGGCATGAACTGGACAGAGTGGTAACACCCGGGGCATGAATTGGACAGAGTGGTAACACCCGGGGCATGAATTGGACAGAGTGGTAACACCCGGGGCATGAATTGGACAGAGTGGTAACACCCGGGGCATGAATTGGACAGAGTGGTAACACCCGGGGCATGAATTGGACAGAGTGGTAACACCCGGGGCATGAATTGGACAGAGTGGTAACACCCGGGGCATGA
The DNA here is from genome assembly GCA_030674185.1 of Monoplex corrugatus. Lineage (NCBI taxonomy): Eukaryota > Metazoa > Mollusca > Gastropoda > Littorinimorpha > Ranellidae > Monoplex > Monoplex corrugatus. The sequence continues at coordinate 401,909 of JAPXFY010000014.1, read as the reverse complement.
ATTGGACAGAGTGGTAACACCCGGGGCATGAATTGGACAGAGTGGTAACACCCGGGGCATGAATTGGACAGAGTGGTAACACCCGGGGCATGAATTGGACAAGTAGTGTAACACCGGGGCATGAATTGGACAGAGTTGGTAACACCCGGGGCATGAATTGGACAGAGTGGTAACACCGGGCATGAATTGGACAGAGTGGTAACACCGGGCATGAATTGGACAGAGTGGTAACACCCGGGCATGAATTGGACAGAGTGGTAACACCCGGGGCATGAATTGGACAGAGTGGTAACACCCGGGGCATGAATTGGACAGAGTGGTAACACCCGGGGCATGAATTGGACAGAGTGGTAACACCCGGGGCATGAATTGGACAGAGTGGTAACACCCGGGGCATGAATTGGACAGAGTGGTAACACCCGGGGCATGAATTGGACAGAGTGGTAACACCCGGGGCATGAATTGGACAGAGTGGTAACACCCGGGGCATGAATTGGACAGAGTGGTAACACCCGGGGCATGAATTGGACAGAGTGGTAACACCCGGGGCATGAATTGGACAGAGTGGTAACACCCGGGGCATGAATTGGACAGAGTGGTAACACCCGGGGCATGAACTGGACAGAGTGGTAACACCCGGGGCATGAACTGGACAGAGTGGTAACACCCGGGGCATGAACTGGACAGAGTGGTAACACCCGGGGCATGAACTGGACAGAGTGGTAACACCCGGGGCATGAATTGGACAGAGTGGTAACACCCGGGGCATGAATTGGACAGAGTGGTAACACCCGGGGCATGAATTGGACAGAGTGGTAACACCCGGGGCATGAATTGGACAGAGTGGTAACACCCGGGGCATGAATTGGACAGAGTGGTAACACCCGGGGCATGAATTGGACAGAGTGGTAACACCCGGGGCATGAATTGGACAGAGTGGTAACACCCGGGGCATGAATTGGACAGAGTGGTAACACCCGGGGCATGAATTGGACAGAGTGGTAACACCCGGGGCATCTCCTTAGATTATGTGCACGGATGCTTCATTTTCTTTTCCATTTTTGTTTCCCTGTTGCTGTATTGTGTATGTTTTGACCTGGTTATCACCCTGATAATGTGATATGGTGGTATGCGGTCAGCTGGGCTTTAAACTAAAATAACAAATACCTAGGCCAAGAAAATAGTACAATACTTTTCAGACGATAGGATTGAATGTGGAGTTAGTTCAAGAGTCAGTAATCTTAATCAGGCAGTTCCATATGCACTTCACACAAATCTGCCATCTGCTGCCTGATTCCATGAATCTGTGAAAAACTATGCGCTGGCACCGTCTTGAAATGGAGAAAGGGGGGGGGGTGGTGGATGGGGAGAGAGAAGAGACCTGTAAAAACTAACTGACACCATCAGAATGATGAAAACTTTTAAAGTGAGCTGTGAACAGGCCAGTTTTTAATGTCGCAGGCTAGGATTGATGTTGAGATAAAATGTTTAGTCCATGGCTGTATCAAAAAGAACAATCAACCCACAGAAAAAACCAGAACAACAAAAACCCCACAAAACCAAAGTATTGGTTAGTTAGACTGTGTGCGTTTGTGTCAACATGTCTTGCCCCGACCTGGAGGTGGTACTGTAAAAGTTACATATACCGAGTTATGTAAGAAGGCAAAAAGAAATATTGCCATAATTTTCAGTTGGACTTATAAGGTTGTGTTTTGTCCTTGACCCCATTGCCTTTTACACCGTTAGCATCTTATATGTGGATAGAGATTGTGGGCATTTCGTAGTTTTTGTTAGAAGCATCAATAAACAGCTTCAAATTGATTCACCTCCATGAAAATTAGACTATGTCAAATTCGAACTATGACGACATGCCTTTGTTGATAAGTGCGTAAAGAGAGCATAAATGTGCGTAAGGAGAGCATAAATGTGCGTAAGGAGAGCATAAATGATGCTGTTTCCTTTTCATGCCACTACACAGTCAGTCTCTTTAACTCACTCACTACAAGCATCGGGATTTCCCGATCATATCTCAACAACGCTTGTGTACGAGTGTCGGAGAAATCCAACTTGGGGTTCAATATTTTCGTTATCTGAAACCACTGGCGAGAAATAGATTCATTGGTCATTCTTAGCTCTCGTTTCAGGCCATTAGGTCACTGTACTCTGCAGTTGGTGTGTAGACAGTGCAAAGTTCATGACCCACTATCTCTGCAGCAAAGCAGACGATGGAAAAGCAAATGGCTGAACAACACTCCACATCTCAGCGCTCTTCAAGACGATCTCTTCCTTCAGTGCACATGGAGTGTGTGCATGTTGGATTTTATGAAATGTCATTCAAAATGTGACTGTAGCAACTGATATATTGACCTGACTGTGTATTTTGTAAGACATTTTTAACCTGAAAATTTTTCTAATTTTACTTGTGCCATTTCTCAGCAACCATGAAAGTTAGACAGTTGACATTTTAGCATGTTGTACACCAATCTTTTAATATATAACCTGCCAAATTTCAAAGCACTCTGTTTTCATTTGTTTGTATGAGAATTTTTCTCATGACCTGTACAAATGGTGCGTATCAGGGGAATGGCAAGAAGTATAATTGTACGTAGCGAGTGAGTTAACTGTTATTAGTTCTGTGTAAACCTTTCCTGTGGTCACAGTGAAGTTGTTCCATGTGAAATGGAGATTGGTGTCCTAGGAGGCAGTATATTATCATGCTGCCGAGAAGAGAGAGAGCATTTGATTGAAGGTTTGTCATTTTTTTGTGTCAGCAGATGCAAAAAAAAATAATTTAAAAAATAATTCTGGTAACGGTAAGTTGGTTTTTTTTTTCTTTTTCGAATATATTCCCCTCAACGTTTGGAAGTGAAATTCTGCTTTTATGAAGTTCAGTTTCCAGTCAGGTGATTGGGCCAGTGTATATGTCTGTCTGTCTATCTTTCTCTGTTTGTCCCTCTCTTTGTCTCTGTCTCTCTCTTTCCATCTGTATGTAAAAAGCCTTTGCAGCTGAACAGCCTTTGTTGTTAAACTTTTTTTTTTTCAGCTTCAAATTACATCTGCCGTGAATGGCATTTCACTTAGTTAACGTTTCTGTAACTCAAACTGTGGAGTAAACATATTCTGACGTTTACACTAATTTGTCATCATGACCTCATTTGTAAGTGTCTGTAGGCACCAGCAGTTTCTGGGTAATGCCTTGTGAAGTAGACAGGAGACAGTTTCTGGGTAATGCCTTGTGAAGTAGACAGGAGACAGTTTCTGGGTAATACCTTGTAAAGTAGGAGACAGTTTCTGGGTAATGCCTTGTAAAATAGACAGGAGACAGTTTCTGTGTAATGCCTTGTGAAGTAGACAGGAGACAGTTTCTGGGTAATGCCTTGTGAAGTAGACAGGAGACAGTTTCTGGGTAATGCCTTGTAAAGTAGACAGGAGACAGTTTCTGGGTAATGCCTTGTAAAGTAGACAGGAGACAGTTTCTGGGTAATGCCTTGTAAAGTAGACAGGAGACAGTTTCTGGGTAATACCTTGTGAAGTAGACAGGAGACAGTTTCTGTGTAATGTCTTGTGAAGTAGACAGGAGACAGTTTCTGGGTAATGCCTTGTGAAGTAGACAGGAGACAGTTTCTGGGTAATGCCTTGTGAAGTAGATAGGAGACAGTTTCTGGGTAATGCCTTGTGAAGTAGGAGACAGTTTCTTTGTAATGCCTTGTGAAGTAGACAGGAGACAGTTTCTGGGTAATGCCTTGTAAAGTAGACAGGAGATAGTTTCTGGGTAATGCCTTGTGAAGTAGACAGGAGACAGTTTCTGGGTAATGCCTTGTGAAGTAGAGAGGAGACAGCTTCTGGGTAAAAAGTAGATAGGAGAAGTTTCTGGGTAATACCTTGTGAAGTAGAGAGGAGACAGTTTCTGGGTAATGCCTTGTGAAGTAGACAGGAGACAGTTTCTGGGTAATGCCTTGTAAAGTAGACAGGAGACAGCTTCTGGGTAATGTCTTGTGAAGTAGACAGGAGACAGTTTCTGGGTAATGCCTTGTGAAGTAGACAGGAGACAGTTTCTGGGTAATGCCTTGTGAAGTAGACGGGTTCTGGGTAATGCCTTGTGAAGTAGACAGGAGACAGTTTCTGGGTAATGCCTTGTGAAGTAGACAGGAGACAGTTTCTGGGTAATGCCTTGTGAAGTAGACAGGAGACAGTTTCTGGGTAATGCCTTGTGAAGTAGACAGGAGACAGTTTCTGGGTAATGCCTTGTGAAGTAGACAGGAGACAGTTTCTGGGTAATGTCTTGTGAAGTAGACAGGAGACAGTTTCTGGGTAATGCCTTGTGAAGTAGACGGGTTCTGGGTAATGCCTTGTGAAGTAGACAGGAGACAGTTTCTGGGTAATGCCTTGTGAAGTAGACAGGAGACAGTTTCTGGGTAATGCCTTGTGAAGTAGACAGGAGACAGTTTCTGGGTAATGCCTTGTGAAGTAGACAGGAGACAGTTTCTGGGTAATGCCTTGTGAAGTAGACAGGAGACAGTTTCTGGGTAATGCCTTGTGAAGTAGACAGGTTCTGGGTAATGCCTTGTGAAGTAGACAGGAGACAGTTTCTGGGTAATGCCTTGTGAAGTAGACAGGAGACAGTTTCTGGGTAATGCCTTGTGAAGTAGACAGGAGACAGTTTCTGGGTAATGCCTTGTGAAGTAGACAGGAGACAGTTTCTGGGTAATGCCTTGTGAAGTAGACAGGAGACATTTTCTGGGTAATGCCTTGTGAAGTAGATGGGTTCTGGGTAATGCCTTGTGAAGTAGACAGGAGACAGTTTCTGGGAAATGCCTTGTGAAATAGTTAGGTGACAGTTTCTGGGTAATGCCTTGTGAAGTAGACAGGAGACAGTTTCTGGATAATGCCTTGTGAAGTACACAGGAGACAGTTTCTGGGTAATACCTTGTGAAGTAGAGAGGAGACAGTTTCTGGGTAATGCCTTGTGAAGTAGAGAGGAGACAGTTTCTGGGTAATGCCTTGTGAAGTAGACAGGAAACAGTTTTTGGGTAATGCCTTGTGAAGTAGACAGGAGGCAGTTTCTGGGTAATGCCTTGTGAAGTAGACAGGAGACAGTTTCTGGGTAATGCCTTGTGAAGTAGACAGGTTCTGGGTAATGCCTTGTGAAGTAGACAGGAGACAGTTTCTGGGTAATGCCTTGTGAAGTACACAGGAGACAGCTTCTGGGTAAAAAATAATTAGGTGACAGTTTCTGGGTAATGTCTTGTGAAGGAGACAGGAGGCAGTTTCTGGATAATGCCTTGTGAAGTACACAGGAGACAGTTTCTGGGTAATACCTTGTGAAGTAGAGAGGAGACAGTTTCTGGGTAATGCCTTGTGAAGTAGAGAGGAGACAGTTTCTGGGTAATACCTTGTGAAGTAGACAGGAGACAGTTTTTGGGTAATGCCTTGTGAAGTAGACAGGAGACAGTTTCTGGGTAATGCCTTGTGAAGTAGAGACAGGAGACAGTTTCTGGGTAATGCCTTGTGAAGTAGACAGGAGACAGTTTCTGGGTAATGCCTTGTGAAGTAGACAGGTTCTGGGTAATGCCTTGTGAAGTAGACAGGAGACAGTTTCTGGGTAATGCCTTGTGAAGTACACAGGAGACAGCTTCTGGGTAAAAAGTAGATAGGTGACAGTTTCTGGGTAATGCCTTGTGAAGTAGACAGGAGACAGTTTCTGGGTAATGCCTTGTGAAGTAGACAGGAGACAGTTTCTGGGTAATGCCTTGTGAAGTAGAGACAGGAGACAGTTTCTGGGTAATGCCTTGTGAAGTAGACAGGAGACAGTTTCTGGGTAATGCCTTGTGAAGTAGACAGGTTCTGGGTAATGCCTTGTGAAGTAGACAGGAGACAGTTTCTGGGTAATGCCTTGTGAAGTACACAGGAGACAGCTTCTGGGTAAAAAGTAGATAGGTGACAGTTTCTGGGTAATGCCTTGTGAAGTAGACAGGAGACAGTTTCTGGGTAATGCCTTGTGAAGTAGACAGGAGACAGTTTCTGGGTAACGCCTTGTAAAGTAGACAGGAGAGTTTCTGGGTAATGCCTTGTGAAGTAGACAGGAGACAGTTTCTGGGTAATGCCTTGTGAAGTAGACAGGAGACAGTTTCTGGGTAATGCCTTGTAAAGTAGACAGGAGACATTTTATCAGTCTCCCAAGTCAGCAGTCATACAGACCTGCTAGCGTGTAAGCCCTCTTTTGTTTGTACACATAATATGTGTAAAATCAAATATGCATGTTAAAGATCCTATGAACCATGTCAGTGTTCAGTGGCTCATGGGAACATGAAACTAGCATGCACGAAAAGAAGTGAAGGTCAGAGTATCCACTTGATCCACACTGAATCCTGTCCTGGCTGTTTGAGCAAATTGGAAGAAATTTCACAATCACAGTCATGAAAATTGATAGTGTTATACCCAGTTTTCAATACCTTTGATCAGTTAATTGATAGTGTTTTACCAAGTTTTCAGTAACTTTGATCAGTTAATTGATATTGTTATACCCTGTTTTCAATAACTTTGATCAGTTAATTGATATTGTTATACCAAGTTTTCAGTAACTTTGATCAGTTAATTGATAGTGTTATACCCAGTTTTCAATAACTTTGATCAGTTAATTGATATTGTTATACCCTGTTTTCAATAACTTTGATCAGTCAATTGATAGTGTTATACCCTGTTTTCAATAACTTTGATCAGTTAATTGATAGTGTTATACCCTGTTTTCAGTAACTTTGATCAGTTAATTGATAGTGTTATACCAAGTTTTCAGTAACTTTGATCAGTTAATTGATAGTGTTATACCAAGTTTTCAGTAACTTTGATCAGTTAATTGATAGTGTTATACCAAGTTTTCAGTAACTTTGATCAGTTAATTGATAGTGTTATACCCAGTCTATGTGCTGGGAGATGCTTACTTGGCTTGGATATGTGTGTACATGCACACTGATTAAAAACTAGTGCTATTGCATGGCAGATTTATATGTGTCCTGTGTAGACTGAAGAATTATCTCTCAGATTTGATTTTTGTTCAATTCCTAACAAGTAATTCCCATCCTGTTTCCTCTGTGTGTGTGTGTGTGTGTGTGTGTGTGTGTGTGTGTGTGTGTGTGTGTGTGTGTGTGTGTGTGTGAAAAATCTGTTCCAGTTGCTGAAAGATGATATCCGCCATGAGAGGAACGTTCTCCTGCAGTGTGTTCACTACATGGTCAGAAACAATTTTCCGGGTGTCCTGGATTATAAGGCCACAAGGATTCGGCACACTGTGTGCAAGTCGAAACTTGAGGCTGAAAACGAACAGACAATAAACTGCCATTCAGACTGAATATACATGCGTGAAAAAAATTATGAAAGGAAGAAGAAGAAAATATTGGGCATGTAAACTGAAGATTATACAAAATGTTGTGATGTACATCATATACACTGAAAAAGGAAATGTCTGTGTGTAAAAACTGAATGTATAATGACTGAAATGTAGCCTACAACATCTGGGGTGGAAAATTTTCTTTTTTTCCCCTCCCCTTCCCCCTTTGCAACGGTCTTGTTTTTAAAGGAAATTTTCCTTCTAAAATTACGTTTAATCTAACATACTTACCGTGGCTCACAAATGCAATAAGCGGCAGCGGTTTGCCAATTCTGCCTCGTAACAATAAAGTCCGAAGGGACAGTAACTCTGAGAGTGTCTACGTCTTGCGCATGCGCAGGTGCTCTTCCTCTTTTCGAGGAGACCTTGACCTTGACCCTGACTGTGGCTAGAAGGAACCAGGAAGGCGGGGAGGTCGGGAGGGACTCTGCGTGAGCCACGGTAAGTATGTTAGATTAAACGTAATTTTAGAAGGAAAATTTCCTTTTAATTACACATACTATACCGTGGCTCACAAATGCAGAATAGCACTACCCGGATGGAGGGCTTACCTGGTTAACGCCTGGAGGAATGGCAGGAGTCAGGGCGTGTGGCTGAGATGGGGTGTTGGGCCACCACAGCGGAAGCGATACCCCTGGACCCATCTTCGCGCAGACGGGAGACGTCGCGCAGGTAGAACTGGATGAAAGTGCCCGGGGAACGCCAGTACGCGGCGTCTAGGACGTTTTGGATGCTGGCATTGTGGATGACTGCCAGCGAAGAAGCCCATGCTCTGATCTCGCGAAATCGAAAAATACTTAGCTGCTCAGAGCGTACGAGGCGAGCTGGAAGATGGCTGCCGAGAAAAGAGGAAGAGCACCTGCGCATGCGCAAGACGTAGACACTCTCAGAGTTACTGTCCCTTCGGACTTTATTGTTACGAGGCAGAATTGGCAAACCGCTGCCGCTTATTGCATTTGTGAGCCACGGTATAGTATGTGTAATTAAATAAAGATTTTACGACATGGAACAAAATGTACACAAGGTTATGACAGTGAGACTGGGGATGACTGAGATGATGCTGTGCAGTTCTGGTTTGGATTGAGAAGGCTTAGTTGACGAGGCTGTAGGGGCCTACTCTGATTGAGACGGCTTAGTTGACAAGGCTGTACTTTGGATTGAGACAGCTTCACAGGGCTGTACTCTGGATTGAGACAGCTTCACAGGGCTGTACTCTGGATTGAGACGGCTTAGTTGACGAGGCTGTACTCTGGATTGAGACGGCTTAGTTGACGAGGCTGTACTCTGGATTGAGACAGCTTTGTTGACAAGGTTGTACTTTGTATTGAGACAGTTTAGTTGACGAGGCTGTACATTGGATCGAGACGGCTTAGTTGACAAGGTTGTACTTTGGATTGAGACAGCTTAGTTGACGAGGCTGTACATTGGATCGAGACGGCTTAGTTGACAAGGTTGTACTTTGGATTGAGACAGCTTAGTCAGCAAGGCTGTAGGCGCCTACTCTGGATTGAGACGGCTTAGTTGATGAGGCTGTTCTTTGGACTGAGACAGCTTCACAGGGCTGTACTCTGGATTGAGACGGCTTAGTTGACAAGGCTGTACTTTGGATTGAGACAGCTTCACAGGGCTGTACATTGGATTGAGACGGCTTAGTTGACAAGGCTGTACTTTGGATTGAGACAGCTTCACAGGGCTGTACATTGGATTGAGACGGCTTAGTTGACAAGGCTGTACTCTGGATTGAGACGGCTTAGTTGACAAGGCTGTACTCTGGATTGAGACGGCGTAGTTGACAAGGCCGTACTCTGGATTGAGATGGCTTAGTTGACAAGGCTGTACTCTGGATTGAGACAGCTTAGTTGACAAGGCCGTACTCTGGATTGAGACGGCTTAGTTGACAAGGCTGTACTTCTGGATTGAGACGGCTTAGTTGACAAGGCTGTACTTTGGATTGAGACGGCTTAGTTGACAAGGCCGTACTCTGGATTGAGACAGCTTCACAGGGCTGTACTCTGGATTGAGACGGCTTAGTTGACAAGGCC
>JAPXFY010000014.1:157483-384983 GCA_030674185.1 Monoplex corrugatus | reverse complement strand
ACACAGACATGAAGACACTCCAAACTCCAGTTATACTGAAGATGGCAGTGACACAGACATGAAGACACACCAAACTCCACAGTCGTACTGAAGATGGCAATGACACAGACATGAAGACACTCCAAACAAACTCCACAGTCGTACTGAAGATGGCAGTGACACAGACATGAAGACACACCAAACTCGACAGTTGTACTGAAGATGGCAGTGACACAGACATGAAGACACTCCAAACTCGACAGTTGTACTGAAGATGGCAGAGACACAGACATGAAGACACACCAAACTCGACAGTTGTACTGAAGATGGCAGTGACACAGACATGAAGACACACCAAACTCGACAGTTGTACTGAAGATAGCAGTGACACAGACATGAAGACACTCCAAACTCCACAGTTGTACTGAAGATAGCAGTGACACAGACATGAAGACACTCCAAACTCCACAGTTGTACTGAAGATGGCAGAGACACAGACATGAAGACACTCCAAACTCCACAGTCGTACTGAAGATGGCAGTGACACAGGCATGAAGACACCCCAAACTCCACAGTTGTACTGAAGATGGCAGTGACACAGGCATGAAGACACACCAAACAAACTCCACAGTTGTACTGAAGATAGCAGTGACACAGACATGAAGACACTCCAAACTCCACAGTTGTACTGAAGATGGCAGTGACACAGACATGAAGACACTCCAAACTCTACAGTCGTACTGAAGATGGCAGTGACACAGGCATGAAGACACTCCAAACTCCACAGTTGTACTGAAGATGGCAGTGACACAGGCATGAAGACACACCAAACAAACTCCACAGTTGTATTGAAGATAGCAGTGACACAGACATGAAGACACTCCAAACTCCACAGTTGTACTGAAGATGGCAGTGACACAGACATGAAGACACTCCAAACTCCACAGTCGTACTGAAGATGGCAGTGACACAGGCATGAAGACACTCCAAACAAACTCCACAGTTGTACTGAAGATAGCAGTGACACAGACATGAAGACACTCCAAACAAACTCCACAGTTGTACTGAAGATAACAGTGACACAGACATGAAGACACTCCAAACAAACTCCACAGTTGTACTGAAGATGGCAGTGACACAGACATGAAGACACTCCAAACAAACTCCACAGTTGTACTGAAGATAGCAGTGACACACATAGTCAGGTCGGATAGATGTATCCGCTACTGGTAACCTGGAACCCAGTACTGTCGCAGGGTCGAATTGCTGGCGACTAAACCAGCAACCCCACCAGTCCTCTCAGGAGGATGGTGAGGAGGGTGGCTAGAAACCCTGGTGGAAATAAATTAGATCCATCAAAGGGCGTCAGCTCTGGAGAGCTACCCGCGGCCATCTAGCTAAGGGAGTAAACCCTCACAGTAAATCCGGTGTGGGGCCCCTAAGGCGGATGGATGGCAAACTTTGTCACTTTCCGGCAGCTCCTGCGGCCGCGTTGGCACCAAAACGTAACAGCCCCGCTGTTCCTTTGGATCTGTCAGCGAGGTGGAGAGGGGGGACAAGTTGCATGGGCAACAGCTTGTCTTCCATATTACACTGCCCAGGCTTACATCCATCCATTCATCCACAAACACTCTGCACCTACGACCTGGAGAGGACACTCCAGCCTCGCTACTAACACTAGTGTCGGCACAAGACGGGAAGCAACAGATACCGGTGATAAGTCATTGCTCAACTGGCGTAGAGCTGACGCCAGGGGTGGCTTTTGACGGTGGGAGAGACCTTCGTGTCTTACTGGACAGCTACCGCCCACCTAAGCTGGGCAGCCCCCAGCCAGTTAGATGCTGTCCCGCCACAACCTGCCTTCTTCATTGGGTGCATGAAGATTAGGAGAAAATCTGACAAGCAGGTCGTTAATTACCGCACCAAGCAAAAAGAAAAATTCAAATTCAAGAAACGGATCAGGAAAAGGATCAGAGGCTCAATGTGGACATTGCCACTCTGCAGGAAACACGGCTGGCTGACTCAGGAACACTAAAGGAAAGGGACTACACCTTCTTCTGGCAAGGAAAGAGTTCTGATGCCCCAAGAGAGCACGGAGTAGGCTTTGCAGTAAGGAACAGCCTGCTGAACATGATTGAACCAGGCAGCGGCGGTTCAGAACGACTCTTGACTCTCCGCCTCAACACCACCGAAGGCTATGTCACTCTCATCAGCGTTTATGCCCCAACTCTGTCCGCCTCTCCAGACACCAAGGATGAATTCTACGAAAATCTTGCATCAACCCTAAGGAACATCCCCAGGACAGAACAACTTGTTCTCCTGTGCGACTTCAACGCCAGAGTGGGTGCAGACAATGACTCATGGCCCTTCTGCCTCGGTTCCTTTGGAGTGGGGAAAATGAATGAGAATGGACAGCGACTGCTTGAGTTTTGCGCCTGCCATGAACTGTGCATCGCCAACTCCTTCTTCAAGACGAAGCCTCAGCACAAAGTCTCCTGGAGGCATCCCTGCTCAAAACATTGGCACCAACTGGATTTGATCCTAGTAAGACGTGCCGCTATCAAAAACGTTCTCCACACTCGCTCTTATCACAGCGCAGACTGCGACACAGACCACTCTCTGGTATGTTGCAAGATCAGGCTACAACCAAAGAAGTTCCACTGCTCAAAGAAACAAGGGAACCCTCACATTGACGTCAGCAAGATGTCTCAGCCAGATCTTGTAGAACAGTTCGCAGAGGCCTTTCAGAGAGAATACGATGCATTGCAGCCCAGAGACTCTGCCACTGAGAGATGGGAAACGCTACGAGACACCATGCACCGCATTGCTATGGCCACCTTTGGGAAGAAAACTGTGAAGTCCCACGACTGGTTTGAGGCCAAATCATCAGAGATGACTCCCACTGTTGAGCGTGCCGCACTCACCAAGTATAAGCGGTCACCCAGTGAGAAGAACCTGCAAATCCTCAGGGCTGCCAGAAGTAAGGTTCAGCTTAACGCCAGGCGCTGCGCAAACGAGTACTGGACAGAGCTCAGCAAAGAGATACAGAGTGCTGCTGAAAGAGGCAACATCCGAGGAATGTATGATGGCATCAAGAAGGCACTGGGACCAACACAGAGCAAAATCGCCCCCCTCAAATCCTCCACTGGGGAAGTAATCAGCAATCCTAGCCAAAAGATGGAAACATGGGCGGAACACTACTCCGACCTCTACTCCACACAGAACATGGTGTCCCCCTTAGCCCTCGATGCCATCAAGTGCATGCCGGTAATGGAAGAACTTGACGCAGAGCCAACTGCGGACGATCTCAGCAAAGCCATTGATAGCCTGGCATCAGGCAAGGCAACTGGCAACGACGGAATTCCCCCAGACCTCATCAAGCACTGCAAGACTTCTCTTCTGCACCCTTTGCATGCAGTTCTCTGTCAGTGTTGGAATGAGGGAGCTGTACCACAGGACATGAGGGACGTCAAGATCGTCACCCTGTACAAAAACAAGGGCGAAAGGAGCGACTGCAACAACTACAGAGGTATCTCGCTCCTCAGCATTGTTGGCAAAGTCTATGCTCGGGTCCTCCTAATCCGCCTGCAGAAACTGGCTGAACGCGTCTACCCGGAATCACAGTGTGGTTTTCGAGCAGAGATCCACGGTAGACATGGTCTTCTCCCTTCGCCAAATCCAGGAGAAGTGCAGAGAGCAGCGGATGCCCCTGTATGTGGCATTCATTGACCTCACCAAGGCCTTTGACCTAGTCAACAGAGATGGCCTTTTCAGGGCTCTCCGAAAAATTGGCTGCCCCCCCAAACTGCACAGCTTAATTGAGTCCTTCCACTCAAACATGAAAGGGATGGTGCAGTTCAACGGAAACCTCTCCAAGTCCTTCGACGTACGCAGCGGTGTGAAACAAGGCTCCGTCCTGGCCCCAACCCTCTTTGGAATCTTCTTCGCTCTCCTCCTGAGGCATGCGTTCAGCACAGCGCAAGAAGGGATCCACCTGCGGACCAGATCAGATGGCAGGTTCTTCAACCTCGCCCACCTCAGAGGAGGGACAAAGGTCCGTGAAGCCCTCATCAGAGACATGCTATTTGCTGACGATGCCGCAGTTGTGACCCATACTCAGCGGGACTTGCAGTCACTAATGGACCGCTTCTCCCAGGCCTGCAAAGATTTTGGTCTGACCATCAGTCTTAAGAAGACAAACGTCCTGGGCCAAGACACACCATATCCACCAGCCATCACCATTGATGACTACGAGCTTGAAGCCATCCATCAATTCACATATCTTGGGTCCACCATCACCGATAACCTCTCCCTTGACACAGAGGTCGACAATAGGATCGGGAAGGCAGCCACAACACTAGCCCGCCTCACACAAAGGGTGTGGACAAATCCCAAGCTGACCACTAAGACAAAGATGTATACAACGCCTGTGTCCTCAGCACCTTGCTGTATGGCAGCGAGGCATGGACCACGCATGCTCATCAGGAGAAAAGGCTCAATACCTTCCACCTGAGAAGCCTACGGCGCATATTTGGCATTTCCTGGCAAGACAAGGTGACCAACACCGAGGTCCTAACCTGCGCTGGCCTCCCAACCATGCATATCATGCTGAGACAGCGTCGGCTGCGCTGGTTGGGCCACGTTCGCCGCATGGAAGATGGTCGCATCCCAAAAGACATCCTTTATGGTGAGCTTGCCACAAGGCAGAGAAACATTGGCCGCCCACAGCTGAGATACAAAGACGTATGCAAGCGTGACATGAAGGCGCTTGAGATCAACACTGAGTCCTGGGAGGACCTCGCAGACGACCGCAACAGCTGGAGAACTACTCTCAAGAAACAGCTGCGGATTGGTGAGGACAAACTGTCAGCTGCTGCAGCAGAAAAGCGAGTTCGCAGAAAAGGGATGACAGCCAACAGACCAGCATCAGCATACACATGCGACCGCTGCGACAGAGACTGCCTCTCTCGCATTGGTTTGTACAGTCACAGGCGACGCTGCTTGGACCAAGCAGACAGCCCATCTAGACATTAGAACGGATGTACTTTGTCCATGGTCAGTCATGACCGAAGGAGGCCTACTACTAGCAGTGACACAGACATGAAGACACTCCAAACAAACTCCACAGTTGTACTGAAGATAGCAGTGACATAGACATGAAGACACTCCAAACTCCACAGTCGTACTGAAGATGGCAATGACACAGGCATGAAGACACTCCAAACAAACTCCACAGTTGTACTGAAGATAGCAGTGACACAGACATGAAGACATTCCAAACAAACTCCACAGTCGTACTGAAGATGCAATGACATAGAGATGAAGAACAAATAGATAAATTTAAAAAGAAGTAGCAGGAGGTTGACAATTGCCATCATCTAGATATCAGCAGTGTTTCATTTGTCGCTGGTCACTAAACATATTATAATAGGATTATAATCATCTTTATTGTTGGACAGTAAATCACCAGATGTGGATTGTACTTGTCGTGGTTTCAGCCTGGAGACAGGGAAAGTACAGCAGTCCATGAACAGTTACATCAGTAGTGATGGTGATATTGGGGTTAGTCATCAATTATTTAATCTTCTCGACATTGGCTTTGGATTTCCCTTCCTTGCCATACCACTTGTCAGAGTTCCATCTAGTCTTTTAAACTGGTGAGTTTTTGAGCACTGCCTGCAAAGCCATCAACATCATCTGCGAGACGAAGGCTTGTGATGGTTTTCCTCCAGTGACAGTGCTGACACGATCTTCAAGTGCTCCAGTCATGACGCGTACCAGGAACACTTATAAAGCATGGGGAATAGAAGGCAACCTGTGGGACTCGAATGAAGTATGGATTCACTCTCCGGTAAATACTGCACTGAGATTTTGACAAAGACTTGACAGAATGATACGCCTCTGCTTTTTGAGTATAGTTGGTGGATGGTATTGATCAGCTTTATCCAGATGTTAAATTTCTTCTCTGTGGCCCATAGTTATTGGATTTTCTGCTCTCAGACTGTTACTGCCCGGTAAACTCGACAGATTTTTAGAATGTGACAGTAGTATCAGTAGTATGATACGATACGATACGATACGATGCGATACGATACGATACGATATGATATGATACGATACGATACGATACGATACGATACGATACGACACGATACGATACGATACGATTTCAGATGATCTTGGGTCATTACGATCTCTATCTGATCTTTTGATCAGCAGCACTAACTACTCTGAGTGTCTAAGTACCCACACGATCTTTTGATCGTGCCCTACGCTAGTTATTGACTTTCTGATGAGTTGAATGTGGGATCAGTGAATGGCTTATATCTACTTGGTGAATGAAATCCTTGAAGGTGGTTCTTGAAGCCGTTTAGTGTATCAGCATTCGCCACAGTATATTCCAGTACATTCCATGTGTCTACCACTCTCTGTGTGAAGAACTGTTGTTGTAGGCTGGTTTTGCACAACTTCTTTTTCAGTTTGTAATTATGACCCCTTGTAGTGCTGTCGACAACCACCTCAATAGGATTTCTGCAGTCATACAATCCATGAGTGATTTTGTAGACCTCGATAAGATCCCCACGAATTCTCCTGTAAGCCATGCTAGGCATCTTCCTAATTTTCAGTCTCTTTTCATACTTGACATCGTGCAGTCCTGGTACGCGTTTTGTAGCTCTTCTATGAACACTTTCAATCAAATTCTGGTCTTTCTTCAGCAAGGGCTCCATATGATATTTGCGAATTCCAGGTGTGGCCTAACAAGTGCTGTGAATAGCAGTCTCATTGATTTGCTGTCCAAGTGACAATAAGAGCGTCTGATCAATCCTAGTATCTTATTTGCAATATTCACCTGGATTTCTATATGTTTAGAAAACTTTAATTCATTATCCACGTTCACTCCAAGGTCTTTTTCCATACCAGAAGATTCCAATACTACTCCGCTGTTATCTTCGTGTTCTCTCATTGTATATTCAAAAATCTGATTTTTACTCCCCAGATGAAGGATCTTACATTTTCGAGCATTAAACGAGTTGCCATTTGTCCGCCCAGTCAACTAACATATCAAGGTCTCTCTACAGTTCATCCTTGTCGTCTTCATTCATGATAGAGTGGTAGATCATAGTATCATCCGCATACATGCTGCATATCCTGTTGACTACATCGGGCAAATCATAGAATAGATAACGAATAATAATGGACCTAGCACATTGGCCTGTGGTGCTCCACTCATGAATCTCTCCATGTGACATTGTTCCATCTACCTTAACTCTCTGGGTTCTCCCTGTAAGAAAATCTTCAATCCAGCCCACAACAGTTCTTCCGTAACCATATGCCTTGAGCTTTTGGATGAGACGAGCATGGTGTACTGAATCAAAGGCGTTTGAAAAGTCCAGGTATACAGCATCCACAGCACTACCCTCCTCTATACTTGTAGTCCAGTCCTCAATGACTCCCAACAGGTTAGAAACACAGGAGCGTCCTGTCACAAAACCATGTTGACATGCTGTCAGAAGCTTATTATCCTTCAGATGGGTGAACATAGCCTCTCTAACTAATTTCTCCATTAATTTACACGTGACACAAGTCAGACTAACTGGACGGTAGTTCCCTGGTTTACTTTTATCCCCCTTTTTGAATAACGGCGTGATGTTTGCTCTCTTCCACTGAATTGGTAAAGTTTTCTCTTTAATTGATAAGTTGAAAAGTTCTGTCAGTGGTTCGGCAAGCTCATCAGCAAGTTCGAATAAAACTTTTGGGTATATGCCATCTGCTCCAGCTGATTTTGACGTGTCCAGCGATTTTAGCAGTTTCCCGACTTGGTTGGTTTCTATACTGATATTTTGTAAACTTGTCTTTTGTATACCTCTGTTGGGGACATTCTGGGAGTGATTGCAACTTTTCTTTGGTGAATACACTGCAGAAGAACTTATTAAGCATATCCACTTTACTTTAATCTGTTGTTGCTCGATTTCCATCGTCGTCCAGCAGATCAGCAATTCCCCCCTGAGTTTTGAGTTTACTTTTAGCGTAGGCAAAAAATAATTTGGAATTCGACTTTGCTGATCTAACGATCTTTTTCATAGTCCTTTACAGGGGCAGGGTCTGGGTCATGTCCGTCCACTCTTTGATGTTGTCGAACCAGCTCTTTCTTTGTCGTCCTCGCTTGCGCCCACCCTCGAATGTGCCCTGCATGATGGAAGTTATCACTGACACTCTCAAAAACAGTAAATGAATGATTGATTGATTGTATGAATAGAATTTTATTTTTCAATTGTTTTTAACCAAAGAACATTCATTGTTGAAATTTTTACAGAGTAATTTGCTTTGATTTGCATACAAAAAGGAAGAAATTTTGAACAACACAAGCTGAACTGACATTTTAGAGGGACTATCTGTACACCACCAATTCGAACCCGGTTTCGAACCCGCCCAAGCCTACACTTGGTGCAGGCCGAAGATAGGGTAGGGTAGCATGGAGGTAGCAAGTAGTCTACCCACTGTGACAAACTGGGCCTGTGACAAACTGGGCAGCCCCCCTTTACAGCACCCCTACATGCATTTTTTTTGCCTGATTACGAGCGCGTGCATATGCTAATGTGTGCGTGTGTGTGGTTTTTTTTCTTATTTTCTTTCTTTTTTCTTTCTTTTGTCTTTTTTTTTCTTTTCGATTCGTGATACATTTATTAAAAATTTAGGAATTAATTGTTGTTAATGTTATCGTGTTAAAAAGACGCCAATCAGGGGTGACTACTCTATATGATCTTCCGAAAGTCGCATGGCGCACAGAGTGGAGCCCAAGTACATGTGGTCTCAGTGATTGTGTTGTTTGATTTGTGACATTTTGGTCGAAATGGCAAATTTTAATGGATTCAACGCACATAGGCACCAGTATAAGAACGATGGACAAACAGGGCAGCAAAATCGGAGAGGCAAGTACAATCGTTACAATGCCAACACGCGGTATGGGTTTTCATCGACTTCGAGCAATTCGGCCCGTTGGAATCAATCCGCTGGTTCGTTCTCACATTCCTCTCCCAATTTTTCTGTGCCACCTCCTGCAGTTCCTGGGCCGCCAGAATGGTTTTCTGGTCCAAGGCGGGCATTTGCTGTGCCACCTTCTTCATTTTCGTGCCCTCCGCCGCGAGGTCCAGACCGTTTTTCCGTTCCACCATCTTCGTTTTCTTCACGTCATCCTTTCGCGCAGTCTGGTTCAGGCTGTCCCCATTCTCTGTGTACTGGACCACCTCCAATATTTCCTCCAACATTTTCTGTACCACCTCCATCTTTGCCGCCGGTGTCCAATGCAGAAACCGGTGGAAGGCCAAAGTCAAGGCCTACCCAACCTAAGGCAAATTCAGGAACTGGTCAACCTGGATGTCAACACCCAGTGAATAGTGAGCGGTCATACCCAGACCATTTCATGTCAAACCAGCAGACATTTTCTGGATCACAAAACAGCAATCAATATCAAGGAACTGCACAGTCTAAAAAATATGGACCGAATAATTCAAAAAATGCACAATTTGGAGGTAGACACCCAGTGAACTGCGTGTGGTCAGACCGAGACCTTTATATGCCGAGGCAGGGGATATTTCCTGGACCAGAGAATTGCAGTGGTAATGAATATGGCAGACCATTCAACCATGGCAGAGGACAAAATAAAAGGCGGCGGCGCAAAAACAGAAATAATAATGAAGGCAACAACAACAGCCAGAGCAATGGTAATCTGAACGAGACTGGTGAAAAGGTAAGGCTGCAACTTACTGCAGATGTCAATTTGTTAAGTGAAAATAACTGAGTTTAACTTGGAAGTTTTAAAAGTTAAAGATTAATTTGATTTGTTGTTCATGTCAAACTCTCCCCCTCCCCCTCCCTTTTTTTTTTTTAGAGTTTTTTGTTTTTGTTTTTTAATTAGTCTAATTTTTCTTTTATATTTGTAAGGCTGCATTTAATTAGGGTGAGACTTTTTTTTAAAGCATTCAAAATTTTAATTTGAGATATGTCAGTATTCCCAGTGATGCACTCCTGTGATTTTTTTAATGCACAAAAATGGTAATATACTGATGTCAGTGAAATACACCACACACACACACACACACACACACACACGGTGACACACACACACACACACACACACACACACACACACACACGGTGACACACACACACACACAGTGACACACACACACACGGTGACATACACACACACACACAGTGACACACACACACACAGAGTGTATACACACACACGGTGTGTACACACACACACACACACACACACACACACACACACACACACACACACAACGGTCACACACACACACACATGGTGACACACACACACACAGAGTGTATACACACACACAGTGTGTACACACACACACACACACACACACACACACACACACACACACACACACACACAACACACACACACATGTATGGTCACATGCATGTAACATACACACACATGCAAATTCATGCATAGGCCTACATGTACACTCACCTACATGCACTTGTTTACTTGCTCACTGGTTCTTTCACTGCTCAGTTATTGAATTGAAAATTTTCAGAAGAAAGAAAAAGTGGACAAACGAGATTTACCAGAGAACAACAAGTATGTCTGTGAGGTGTGTGACCGTGGTTACAAAACAGAAGAACAGTATGAGGAACATGTCAGTCAACATACTGAAGTAAGTGGAGACCTTAACGCCTTTATCGTGTTTGTGTGTGTGTGTGTGGGAGGGGGAGGTTTGTTTTTTGCTTGTTCTTTTGTTTTTTATGTCCCACTCCCAGTGTATGCTCTGCTTCAGTGGTGTTGATCCCAAGCTGCTCACTCTTGTTATGCAACGCACCACCAAACTTGACTTCATTTTCAAAGTCCCTGTGCTAGGAAGCCCACAGGAGCTAAAGTTGTCAAGCTGCCACAAGGCCACTCACCAAAGGACACCCTGCACTGCTGCTGGATTTCTTCAGTGGAGTTTAACAGTGTCTGTTCTGATCCAGTTTATTGAGGACATTGATTACTGGATTTCTTTGTTGGAGTTTTAACAGTGCCTGTTTTGATCCAGTTTATTGAGGACATTGATTACTGGATTTCTTTGTTGGAGTTTTAACAGTGCCTGTTCTGATCCAGCTTACTACGTAGTGAGGACATTGACTAGTAAGTCCATTGCCAACAACAGTAATTGCTCAGTTGAGGAGCAGACGGAGGGAGAGACACCCCACCCTCACACTTTTCACAGTTTATGAATAGAGTAGTGTGTGTGTGTGTGTGTGTGTGTGTGTGTGTGTGTGTGTGTGTGTGTGTGTGTGTGTGTGTGTGTGTGTGTGTGTGTATATATATATAATGTGATGGTTTGCTGCCACAGTACTCTGCTTACAAATAGTTACAGGTTGCCAGTTGACAACTAAAGTACTGAAAGAATGGGTTAGACAGTTAATGTTACTAAATTTTATACATGAAAATAAAGTGTCATGTCATGTCATGTCATGTCATGTGTTCCAGTGTTGGGTGAAAGGGTGCCGTTATGTCGCAGCTCCTAAACTGGTCCAGCTTCATTACAACACAGTGAGTTTGATGATTCTTATGAACTGATCTTTCTTATTCATTATCTTTCCCTTTTCCCCTGTTGATGGTTACTTTCAACTGATCTTTCTTATTCATTATCTTTCCCCTTTCCCCTGTTGATGGTTACTTTCAACTGATCTTTCTTATTCATTATCTTTCCCCTTTCCCCTGTTGATGGTTACTTTCAACTGATCTTTCTTATTCATTATCTTTCCCCTTTCCCCTGTTGATGGTTACTTTCAACTGATCTTTCTTATTCATTATCTTTCCCTTTTCCCCTGTTGATGGTTACTTTCAACTGATCTTTCTTATTCATTATCTTTCCCCTTTCTCCCTTTGATGGTTATTTCAGCTGTCTTGCTTTGAGTTTGAGGTCTGTCTGTCTTGCTTTGAGGTCTGTCTGTCTTGCTTTGTTAAGGTCTGTCTGTCTTGCTTTGTTAAGGTCTGTCTGTCTTGCTTTGTTAAGGTCTGTCTGTCTTGCTTTGTTAAGGTCTTTCTGTCTTGCTTTGTTAAGGTCTGTCTTGCTTTGTTAACGTCTGTCTGTCTTGCTTTGTTAAGGTCTGTCTTGCTTGAGGTCTGTCTTGCTTTGTTAAGGTCTGTCTGTCTTGCTTTGTTAAAGTCTGTCTTGCTTTGAGGTCTGTCTTGCTTTGTTAAGGTCTGTCTGTCTTGCTTTGAGGTCTGTCTGTCTTGCTTTGTTAAGGTCTGTCTGTCTTGCTTTGAGGTCTGTCTGTCTTGCTTTGTTAATGTCTGTCTGTCTTTGTTAAGGTCTGTCTGTCTGTATTTGTTAAGGTCTGTCTGTCTTGCTTTGAGGTCTGTCTTGCTTTGAGGTCTGTCTGTCTTGCTTTGTTAAGGTCTGTCTATCTATCTGTCTTTGAGGTCTGTCTTGCTTTGTTAAGGTTAGTCTGTCTTGCTTTGTTAAGATCTGTGTCTTGCTTAAGATCTGTCTGCCTTGCTTTGTTAAGGTCTGTCTGTCTTGCTTTGTTAAGGTCTGTCTGTCTTGCTTTGAGGTCTGTCTGTCTGTCTTTGTTAAGGTCTGTCTGTCTTGCTTTGTTAAGGTCTGCCTGTCTTGCTTTGAGGTCTCTGTCTTGCTTTGTTAAGGTCTGTCTGTCTTGCTTTGTTAAGGTCTGCCTGCCTTGCTTTGTTAAGGTCTGGCTCTTGCTTTGTTAAGATCTGTCTGTCTTGCTTTGTTAAGGTCTGTCTGTCTTGTTTTGAGGTCTGTCTTCTTGCTTTGAGGTCTTTCTGTCTGTCTTTGTTAAGATCTGTCTGTCTGTCTTTGTTAAGGTCTGTCTGTCTTTGTTAAGGTCTGTCTGTCTTGCTTTGTTAAGGTCTGTCTGTCTTGCTTTGTTATGGTCTGTCTGTCTTGCTTTGAGGTCTGTCTGTCTTGCTTTGTTAAGGTCTGTCTGTCTTGCTTTGTTAAGGTCTGTCTGTCTTGCTTTGATGTCTGTGTGTCTTGCTTTGTTAAGGTCTGTCTGTCTTGCTTTGTTAAGGTCTGTCTGTCTTGCTTTGTTAAGATATGTCTGTCTTGCTTAGTTAAGATATGTCTTGCTTTGAGGTCTGTCTGTCTTGCTTTGTTAAGGTCTGTCTGTCTTGCTTTGTTAAGGTCTGTCTGTCTTTGAGGTCTGTCTGTCTTGCTTTGTTAAGGTCTGTCTGTCTTTGTGAAGGTCTGTCTGGCTTGCTTTGTTAAGGTCTGTCTGTCTTGCTTTGAGGTCTGTCTTGCTTTGTTAAGGTCTGTCTGTCTTGCTTTGTTAAGGTCTGTCTGTCTTTAAGGTCTGTCTGTCTTGCTTTGTTAAGGTCTGTCTGTCTTGCTTTGTTAAGGTATGTCTGTCTTGCTTTGTTAAGGTCTGTCTGTCTTGCTTTGTTAAGGTCTGTCTGTCTTGCTTCGTTAAGGTCTGTCTGTCTTGCTTTGTTAAGGTCGGTCTGTCTTGCTTTGTGAAGGTCTGTCTGGCTTGCTTTGTTAAGGTCTGTCTGTCTTGCTTTGAGGTCTGTCTTGCTTTGTTAAGGTCTGTCTGTCTTTAAGGTCTGTCTTGCTTTGTTAAGGTCTGTCTGTCTTGCTTTGTTAAGGTATGTCTGTCTTGCTTTGTTAAGGTCTGTCTGTCTTGCTTTGTTAAGGTGTCTGTCTGTCTTGCTTTGTTAACTCACTCGGTATGACGGAACGCTATAGCGGTCGTGATGAAAGGCACGGTTCCGTACGATGGAACGCTATAGTGGTTTCAATAATTAAAAATTTTTCGACACCCCCCTTTAGATCCTGCACGCCTACCATAGCCACACTGGTCACTGCAAACATGTCAAGAGTCAAAGGGAAAGTTACTTCGTGAGATTCCGTAGCCATACACTTGTCAGGAAACGATTGACTTCGGCAACCTACACGAATGGCTAATCTGCATTCGTGTCGAAAATGGCGTCACAGGCGAGTACGAGTTTTCGAACAAAGTAGATCGCGACGGCCGCGTTTTACTGCTGCTGAAGTGATTGAAGTGCTTCAGACTGAAGGATTGGACATCGAGGAGTATGATGAAGATAATGGTGAAAGTGTATCAAGTGATGGAAGCTGCCAGCAAGGAGGAACTGACGGTGACCCAGTTTCAGACGACAGTGAAGTGGAAGGGGAGGTGGGTGTACACGTCACGAGAGGCGAGCGGTCAGCGGGTCAAGCACAGTGAGTCACATGTCTGATGGAGGTTTCATTCACTTTCCTATGCATGACTGGCACGAAGATTTTAGTTTTTCTCCCACTTTGTCTCTGTTCTCTGGCTCTTGTGGCCTGCATGTCCAGTTCAGTGCCACGCCCCCTTTGATTTCTTGAATCAGTTTGTGACAAAAGACTTTCTAAATTCCATTGTCATAACAGAAGGCATAAGAGAACTGAGTGGCAAGCAGAATGAGCACTTCTCCTGACCTTCTCACCTTTGACTGTGTGTTCATGGAGCTGATCAGAGTGTGTGACTGTACAGTGATCCTGACCACAAAATTTGGGGTATTTTCAACATGGCACATGACGAAGAAATATTCAAGGAAGAACTTCAATATTTTGGCATGAACTAACCCAGCATGTAAATATTCAGATCTGAAAGTTTCATTTTGATCCTTTATGTTTTGTATTTTTTGTGATTTTTTTCCTAACCCTTCAAAATGGGCCGTACCTGGGAAAACGCAAGGGGAAAAACTCTCCATACTGAGTGAGTTAAGGTCTGTCTGTCTTGCTTTGTTAAGGTCTGCCTGTCTTGCTTTGTTAAGGTCTGTCTGTCTTGCTTTGTTAAGGTCTGTCTGTCTTGCTTTGTTAAGGTCTCTGTCTTGCTTTGTTAAGGTCTATCTGTCTTGCTTTGAGGTCTGTCTGTCTTGCTTTGTTAAGGTCTGTCTGTCTTGCTTCGTTAAGGTCAGTCTGTCTTTGTTAAGGTCTGTCTGTCTTGCTTTGTTAAGGTCTGTCTGTCTTGCTTTGAGGTCTGTCTGTCTTTGTTAAGGTCTGTCTGTCTTTGTTAAGGTCTGTCTGTGTCTTTGTTAAGGTCTGTCTGTCTTTGTTAAGGTCTGTCTTTGTTGAGGTCTGTCTTTGAGGTCTGTCTGTCTTGCTTTGTTAAGGTCTGTCTGTCTTTAAGATCTGTCTGTCTTGCCTTCTTAAGGTCTGTCTTGCTTTGTTAAGGTCTGTCTGTTTTGCTTTGTTAAGGTCTGTCTTGCTTTGTTAAGGTCTGTCTGTCTTGCTTTGTTAAGGTCTGTCTGTCTTGCTTTGAGGTCTGTCTGTCTTGCTTTGTTAAGGTCGGTCTGTCTTGCTTTGTTAAGGTCTGTCTGTCTTTGTTAAGGTCTGTCTGTCTTGCTTTGAGGTCTGTCTGTCTTGCTTTGTTAAGGTCTGTCTGTCTTGCTTTGTTAAGGTCTGTCTGTCTTGCTTTGAGGTCTGTCTTGCTTTGTTAAGGCCTGCCTGTCTTGCTTTGAGGTCTGTCTGTCTTGCTTTGTTAAGGTCTGCCTGTCTTGCTTTGAGGTTTACCATACCAAGCAAGACTACTTCGAGTCAACAATACGAACCGATAAAGAAGAAAAATCTTACAGCTTTCAGTGACTGTATCCATGTATTGTAGCTAATGTAAATATTATTTTGCCTGTGTGGGTGTGTATCCATGTATTGTAGCTAATGTAAATATTATTTTGCCTGTGTGGGTGTGTATCCATGTAATGATGTATTGTAGCTAATGTAAATATTATTTTGCCTGTGTGGGTGTGTATCCATGTATTGTAGCTAATGTAAATATTATTTTGCCTGTGTGGGTGTGTATCCATGTATTGTAGCTAATGTAAATATTATTTTGCCTGTGTGGGTGTGTATCCATGTATTGTAGCTAATGTAAATATTATTTTGCCTGTGTGGGTGACTGTTAAGTTAGTGCACAATGTGAAAAAAGAACATTTCTGTAGACCTTGTTGGGTATCATGTTCAGCATCGCACTGTCTGTACAAAATGCATGTCATCAACTCTAGCACAAATTGTTTGAAAAGCATAAGTTTCAGACTTAACAAAACAGGTGTTCTTTTTCTGTGGGTTGATTACTATAACCCATTGACTCCCGCACCCTATCAACCAGCATCCTGTATTGTCAGCCATGCCAGCAAAGCAAAAGCTTTACCCTTTCATTCTCTCACACTACCCAACAACTTTCGGCAGGAAGCTGGTGGATAGGTTGAGGGAGTCAAAGGGTTAAGTTTTTGCAGTTGGTGGATAGGGTGTGGGAGTCAAAGGGTTAATTAATTTTATGAAAGTAGTCAAAATACTTCATCACCAGGACACTTCTGCCATTCACCACTGTGTCTGCAAAGAGTCAATTATAATAATGCTGGCTACAGACAGACGCCGAGATGGGATAGTTATGAATATTTTGTTTGTTTATTTATTTTCTTATTTCTAGATTTTGAAATTGAAAGATGGACACTGTAGGTTAATCAATGATAAGACAATGACAGGTGATATTTATATTATTTGTAATATGATACTTGTTTAACTTTTGTTCCTTTCTTAATATTTTCCTTTCTTTTTCAGTTTCTGTCTCCTGAAATTTGCAGTCAGTAGGTTTTGTATTTACAGACAATAAAATGCATTGTTATTCATAGTGTTCATTGTATGGTAATATGTCTGTACTGTGCGTCATATGTTTCAGCAACACAAAACTGGGGTAGCCAAGAAGATCTGGACTATACACAGCCCTGAAGAGATAAAGAAATGGATCGAAGAACGGAAACGGTAGGAAGGGGATTGGAATTATTAATCAGCAAAGTGGTTATTTTTGATGACTGTTCTCATCAACAGATGGGACAGCGTAGTGTAAACTTGAACCACTCACTCCAGAAAGAAAAAGTTAACCTTTTAACTCCTTTACCTTATCCACCAGCTTCAAAACGTTTCTTTTTCCTTTTACTTTCTGGTTGCATTTTCTACGCCAGTTTAATGATGCAGAATGTGGGACCATTTTGTTCACATTGTTCTGATGATTGTGGTGATAGATTGATAACCATGATGCCATGATGACCATGTGAATTTTCATTCTGGATTGAGATTTCCTGGCATCAGCTGATCAGTCAGCCCAAGTGATACAGACGCCTGCAGTCTAAGTCACAAAATTTGAGCAGCACGCTCAGTAAGGTGTCTTTGAAGAGATGAGACTAAACTGTGTAGTTCCAGTCTTCCCGGTGAACCCACAGAATACTCCACTTTGGTGGGTAAGAGCTGATTGCAGCTGAAAATTCCCACAGTGATTTTTATAAGAGTGATGGGATGTGAACCTACAACCTTCCAGCCATTGGTCTGTTATAAGAGTGATGGGATGTGAACCTACAACCTTCCAGCCATTGGTCTATTATAAGAGTGATGGGATGTGAACCTACAACCTTCCAGCCATTGGTCTGTTATAAGACTGATGGGATGTGAACCTACAACCTTCCAGCCATTGGTCTGTTGTAAGACTGATGGGATATGAACCTACAGCCATTGGTCTGTTATAAGACTGATGGGATGTGAACCTACAGCCATTGGTCTGTTATAAGACTGATGGGATGTGAACCTACAGCCATTGGTCTGTTATAAGACTGATGGGATGTGAACCTACAGCCATTGGTCTGTTATAAGACTGATGGGATGTGAACCTACAACCTTCCAGCCATTGGTCTGTTGTAAGACTGATGGGATATGAACCTACAGCCATTGATCTGTTATAAGACTGATGGGATGTGAACCTACAGCCATTGGTCTGTTATAAGACTGATGGGATGTGAACCTCCAGCCATTGGTCTGTTATAAGACTGATGGGATGTGAACCTTCCAGCCATTGGTCTGTTATAAGACTGATGGGATGTGAACCTCCAGCCATTGGTCTGTTATAAGACTGATGGGATGTGAACCTGCAACCTTCCAGCCATTGGTCTGTTACACTAACTTTTACACCACGGTGATTGGTGACTGCAAAATCTTTATGCTTTTCACTCCTTTGCCCTAGTCACTGTGCAGGAAGCTGGTAGATAGGGTGAGGAAGTAGAAAAGGGTTAAGTTTTTGCAGGGATCTGTCACTTGGTCTGGTTCAACAACTGACTGATTACTGTTGTTAGCAGGGGGCTGACTGATTACTGTTGTTAGCAGGGGGCTGACTGATTACTGTGGTTAGCAGGAGGCTGACTGATTACTGTGGTTAGCAGGGGGCTGACTGATTACTGTGGTTAGCATGGGGCTGACTGATTACTGTGGTTAGCAGGGGCGCTGACTGATTACTGTGGTTAGCAGGGGGCTGACTGATTACTGTGGTTAGCAGAGGGCTGACTGATTACTGTGGTTAGCAGGGGGCTGACTGATTACTGTCATTAGCAGGGAGCTGACTGATTACTGTCATTAGCAGGGGGCTGACTGATTACTGTGGTTAGCAGGGGGCTGACTGATTACTGTGGTTAGCAGGGGGCTGACTGACTACTGTTGTTAGCAGCAGGCTGACTGATTACTGTGGTTAGCAGGGGGCTGACTGATTACTGTCATGAGCAGGGGTCTGACTGATTACTGTCATTAGCAGGGGGCTGACTGATTACTGTCATTAGCAGGGATGACTGATTACTGTCATGAGCAGGGGGCTGACTGATTACTGTCATTCAGCAGGGGCTGACTGATTACGTGTCATTAGCAGGGGGCTGACTGATCACTGTCAATAGCAGGGGGCTGACTGATTACTGTGGTTAGCAGGGGCTGACATGATTACTGTGGTTAGCAGGGGGCTGAACTGATTACTGTCATTAGCAGGGGCTGACTGATCACTGTCATTAAGCAGGGGGCTGACTGATTACTGTCAATAGCAGGGGGCTGACTGATTACTGTCATTAGCAGGGGGCTGACTGACTATTGTCAATAGCAGGGAGCTGACTGATTACTGTCATTAGCAGGGGGCTGACTGATTACTGTCATTAGCAGGGGCTGACTGATTACTGTCAATAGCAGGGGGCTGACTGATTACTGTGGTTAGCAGGGGGCTGACTGATTACTGTGGTTAGCAGGGGGCTGACATTACTGTCATTAGCAGGGGGCTGACTGATTACTGTCATTAGCAGGGGGCTGACTGATTACTGTCATTAACAGGGGGCTGACTGATTACGTGTCATTAGCAGGGGGCTGACTGATCACTGTCATTAGCAGGGGGCTGATTGATTACTGTCATTAGCAGGGGGCTGACTGATTACTGTTGTTAGCAGGGGGCTGATTGATTACTGTCATTAGCAGGGGTGATTGATTACTGTCATTAGCAGGGGGCTGACTGACTATTGTCAATAGCAGGAGGCTGACAGATTACTGTTGTAGCAGGGGGCTGACTGACTATTGTCAATAGCAGGGGGCTGACTGATCACTGTCATTAGCAGGGGGCTGACTGATTACGGTCATTAGCAGGGGGCTGACTGATTACTGTGGTTAGCAGGGGGCTGACTGATTACTGTGGTTAGCAGGGGGCTGACTGACTATTGTCAATAGCAGGGGGCTGACTGATCACTGTCATTAGCAGGGGGCTGACTGATTACGGTCATTAGCAGGGGGCTGACTGATTACTGTCATTAGCAGGGGGTTGACTGATTACTGTCATTAGCAGGGGGCCTGACTGACTATTGTCAATAGCAGGGGGCTGACTGATTACTGTTAATAGCAGGGGGCTGACTGATTACGGCCATTTAGCAGGGGGCTGACTGATTACTGTCATTAACAGGGGGCTGACTGACTATTGTCAATAGCAGGGGGCTGACTGATTACTGTCATTAGCAGGGGGCTCTGTAGGCATGATCTCAGTAAGTTGGGTCACAACAAGCACGTGTTGAACTCACCACATGATCGCAGCAGGGCAGAGTCTGCACTGGTGGGTGACTATAGGGCAACTGGCTGTTGTGGGCTTCCTGGCATTTAGGTCTTTGACTGAGTGTACTTGGGGTTGGTGGTGTGTTGTAGAACTGGGGTGAGCGGTGTAGGATCAACAACACTGAGGTAATGCAGAAGTTGGCACAGTATCCCTCCTTCCCTCCCTAACAAGTTTGAAAGATGAGGGAGTTTTTTGTTTTTTTGTCTTAATGTGATTTCATCTGTGGGAAAAGGATTTTTAAAAAAAATCTTTTTCAGTTCATTTTGTTTATATTTTTGAGATTTTGATTGTATTTTACAGAAATTATCCAACAAAAGAGAACATTGCTCGAAAAGCTCAAGAGAGGGAAGAAAGGAGAAAAAGGGGCGAGATACTTGAGGACAAAACCAGGTGATTTGGGTTAATGTTTTGGATAAGCTTAACAGTATTCAGATTTTTGTTGATTTCATACCTGACTATGAACTGGTTGGATTCTTTGTGTGTAGTGTGTGTGTGTGTGTGTGTGTGTGTGTGTGTTGTGTATGTGTGTGTGTTTAAATGAGTGAGTTAGTGTTTTGAATGTATATGTTTTTTTCTTTGGTGTATCTTTGTGTGTGTGTGTGTGTGTGTGTGCCTTTGATTTAATGTCTATTCACTAAAGTGATTTTAGACCAAAAAAAAAAAAAAAGGGGGGGGGGGGGGGGTGATAGAGGAGTAGTGAAGAGGATATTTGAAAATTGTCAATTTTGAATTTGAGAAAAGATGATCCAGAAAACAACTGTTTTCAAGAGGGGAAGGTAAAACTAACAAATAATGTTACCATAATTAATTATTTAAACAAACAAAACTAACAAACAAAATTAATAAATATCTGGAAGAAATGAAGAAAAAATAAAACTAATAATTGACTAACCATAACAATGAACAAGTGAAATAACATTTTAAAGGTAATTCGCTATAGGACTTTTTGACAGGCTAACAAAAAATTCATACAGTAATGATGATGAGGCAAATATGTCAGAAACTGTACTCACAGATAGTCACACAGACACACTATGTTCTTGGTGTATTTTGTTTTGAATGCATCAAGTTTCCATCTGTACATAAGGGATTGTATAATTCTGCTGGCATGAAACTGCTTAAGTACTTTGCTAACTTCAAAGTTCATGTGACATTTATCATATTTTTTCTGTTTTAATTGGAACTGCTTCCAAACGTAGTTGTCTGCTAAAGTGTAATTCTCGTGCAACGAGAAAGAAAGCTGGATATTGTTTGAATCTGGTGAGTTATTAGCTCCCCGTTTGGCAGCCCTGTCAACTTTATCATTATAACGAAAAAAACTATGAGAAGGTATCCAGCAGAAAGTACTGTCAGTGCCTTTTAAAGATAAATTATGAATCAAGTGACTAATTTCCAGATTCATTTCTCATCTTGTTTGTAATTTTGATAATTCAAGAGCCTGAAGTACTGATTTTGAATCAACGCAAAAAAGTATCTGAAAAATTGTGTGAGTGTGTGTGTGCGTGTGTGCGTGCGTGCGTGCGTGCGTGTTTAAATGATAAATGAGTTATTGTTTTGTGTGTATATATATGTTTTTGCAGATGTGTGTTTCTTTGGTGTGTGTTTGTGCGTGCATGCACGTGTGTATGTGTGTGTGATATTTGTGTCTATGTTTAAATGAGTGAGGTAGTGTTTTGAGTGTGTATGTTTTCGCATATATGTTAAAATGTGTGTGTGTTTCTTTGGTAACTGTTCGAAAGTAAATGTGTGTGCGCGTGCATGTGCATGCGCGCATGTGTGTGTGTGTGTGTAAGAGAGAGATGAATTCATTGCTTTTGTACTTCTTTTCCCTTTGTCATTGCATGACCGATTAATATATGGAAATTACTGTTTTCTTATAAATCATTTGTATTGCTTCTTTAACGTTCCTTGTTTGTCTGTTTTCATCATTGTGGCAGGGTTTGACATGTGTCTGCCTGTGTCTGCCTTATAGTTTGTCTGTTTTCATCATTGTGGCAGAGTTTGACATGTGTCTGCCTGTGTCTGCCTTATAGTTTGTCTTCATCATTGTGGCAGGGTTTGACATGTGTCTGCCTGTGTCTGCCTTGGCTTTTTCCTTGATAAAGAGATGTCCATGAAACATCATATCAGTAAAACCTGTCAAGTAGCCTACCATGAACTCAGACGCATCAGCTCTATACGTCGCTACCTCACAGTTGATGCAACAAAAACACTTGTCAGTTCTTGTGTACTATCTAGACTAGACTACTGCAATTCTCTTCTTGTCGGTTCTCCACATACCCTGATCAGACCACTACAACAAGTACAGAACTCAGCAGCCAAAATAGTGTGCAAAGCAAAAAGATCGGCACATTGTACACCCCTTCTACGAGAGTTACACTGGTTACCTATTGAACAAAGAATCAAATACAAAGCTTCTTGTCTCTGCTACCAAGTCATAATTGGCACTGCGCCTAAATACCTTTCTGACATCTTTACGATCTATGTACCACCCAGATCTCTTCGCTCTGCTACCGATGATAGAACATTCCGCGTTCCAAAATATAAACGAGAGAGGCATGGTGGTCGAGCTTTTTCATCATCTGCTGTGCAGATGTGGAACTCCTTGCCTCACAATCTCCGTCACAGCCCTTCATTTCCCTCCTTTAAAACTAGTCTGAAGACTTTTCTCTTCCAGCAACATTTCTTGTAGACCCTCTTTCTGCCGCTCTGTATTCTTGATGTGCGTGTTTTTTGGGTGTGAATGCGTGCGCGTGTGTGTTTGTGTGCGTGCGTGCGTGCGTGTGTGTGTGGTTTGTGTGTGTGTGTCTGTGCGTGTTTGTGTGTGTGTTGGTGTGTGTCTGTGAGTTCGTGTGCTTGTTTTACTTTTTATTGTTGTTGTAAAGCGCTTTGTGCAAGTGGAAAGCGCTCATAAATAACCATTTATTATTATTATTATTATTATAGTTTGTTTTCATCATTGTGGCAGAGTTTGACATGTGTCTGCCTGTGTCTGCCTTATAGTTTGTCTGTTTTCATCATTGTGGCAGAGTTTGACATGTGTCTGCCTGTGTCTGCCTTATAGTTTGTTTTCATCATTGTTGCAGGGTTTGACATGTGTCTGCCTGTGTCTGCCTTATAGTTTGTCTGTTTTCATCATTGTTGCAGGGTTTGACATGTGTCTGCCTGTGTCTGCCTTATAGTTTGTTTTCATCATTGTTGCAGGGTTTGACATGTGTCTGCCTGTGTCTGCCTTATAGTTTGTCTGTTTTCATCATTGTTGCAGGGTTTGACATGTGTCTGCCTGTGTCTGCCTTATAGTTTGTCTGTTTTCATCATTGTTGCAGGGTTTGACATGTGTCTGCCTGTGTCTGCCTTATAGTTTGTCTGTTTTCATCATTGTGGTAAGGTTTGACATGTGTCTGCCTGTGTCTGCCTTATAGTTTGTCTGTTTTCATCATTGTGGCAGAGTTTGACATGTGTCTGTCTGTGTCTGCCTTATAGTGTGTCTGTCTGCCTGTGTCTGCCTTATAGTTTTGGTCTGTTTTTGTCGTTCTATTGTGCAGGTTTGACATGTGTCTGCCTGTGTCTGCCTTATAGTTTGTCTGTTTTCATCATTGTGGTAAGGTTTGACATGTGTCTGCCTGTGTCTGCCTTATAGTTTGTCTGTTTTCATCATTGTGGTAAGGTTTGACATGTGTCTGCCTGTGTCTGCCTTATAGTTTGTCTGTTTTCATCATTGTGGTAAGGTTTGACATGTGTCTGCCTGTGTCTGCCTTATAGTTTGTCTGTTTTCATCATTGTGCAGGGTTTGACATGTGTCTGCCTGTGTCTGCCTTATAGTTTGTCTGTTTCATCATTGTGGCAGGGTTTGACATGTGTCTGCCTGTGTCTGCCTTATAGTTTTGTTTTCATCATTGTGGCAGGGTTTGACATGTGTCTGCCTGTGTCTGCCTTATAGTTTGTTTTCATCATTGTGGCAGAGTTTGACATGTGTCTGCCTGTGTCTGCCTTATAGTTTGTCTGTTTTCATCATTGTGGCAGGTTTGACATGTGTCTGCCTGTGTCTGCCTTATAGTTTGTTTTCATCATTGTGGCAGGGTTTGACATGTGTCTGCCTGTGTCTGCCTTATAGTTTGTCTGTTTTCATCATTGTGGCAGGTTTGACATGTGTCTGCCTGTGTCTGCCTTATAGTTTGTTTTCATCATTGTGGCAGGGTTTGACATGTGTCTGCCTGTGTCTGCCTTATAGTTTGTCTGTTTTCATCATTGTGGCAAGGTTTGACATGTGTCTGCCTGTGTCTGCCTTATAGTCTGTTTTCATCATTGTTGCAGGGTTTGACATGTGTCTGCCTGTGTCTGCCTTATAGTTTGTTTTCATCATTGTTGCAGGGTTTGACATGTGTCTGCCTGTGTCTGCCTTATAGTTTTTCATCATTGTGGCAGGGTTTGACATGTGTCTGCCTGTGTCTCCCTTATAGTTTGTTTTCGTCATTGTGGCAGGGTTTGACATGTGTCTGCCTGTGTCTGCCTTATAGTTTGTCTGTTTTCATCATTGTGGCAGAGTTTGACATGTGTCTGTTGTACCCTGTGGCTGCCCCTGTCACTCACATTTTTGGAGAAACGCTTTGGGCTTTTGTGAGATGAAGCACCGCACAAGCTGTTCACTATTTTCTGGATGGCCCATGCTGGATATTTTTTGTTTCCAGAAGCTGCCAAATGTCACAAAGCTTACAGGATTTTCAACAGGTGTATAACATAATTTACATGTGTCACCCGTCACACATCAACAGGTGTATGACATAATTTACATGTGTCACCCATCACACATCAATAGGTGTATAACATAATTTACGTGTCACCCGTCACACATCAACAGGTGTGTACCATAATTTACATGATTGTGTCACCTGTCACATCAACAGGTGTGTAACATAATTTACATGTGTCACCTGTCACACATCAACAGGTGTGTAACATAATTTACATGTGTCACCCGTCACACATCAACAGGTGTGTAACATAATTTACATGTGTCACCTGTCACACATCAACAGGTGTATGACATAATTTACATGTGTCACCCATCACACATCAACAGGTGTATAACATAATTTACATGTGTCACTCGTCACACAACAACAGGTGTATAACATAATTTTACATGTGTCACTCGTCACATCAACAGATGTATAACATAATTTACATGTGTCACTCATCACACAACAACAGGTGTATAACATAATTTACATGTGTCACCTGTCACACATCAACAGGTGTATAACATAATTTACATGTGTCACCTGTCACATATCAACAGGTGTGTAACATAATTTATATGTGTCACCCGTCACACAACAACAGGTGTATGACATAATTTATGTCACCGTCACACTCAACAGGTGTATACATAATTACAGTGTCACCTGTCACCATCAACAGGTGTATAACATAATTTACATGTGTCACCTGTCACACATACAACAGGTTATAACATTAATTTACATGTGTCACCCGTCACACAACAACAGGTGTATAACATAATTTACATGTGTCACCCGTCACACAACAACAGGTGTATAACATAATTTACGTGTGTCACCCGTCACACAACAACAGGGTGTATAACATAATTTACATGTGTCACCCGTCACACATCAACAGGTGTGTAACATAAGTTACATGTGTCACCCGTCACACATCAACAGGTGTATAACATAATTTACATGTGTCACCCGTCACACATCAACAGGTGTATAACATAATTTACATGTGTCACTCGTCACACATCAACAGGTGTATAACATAATTTACATGTGTCACCCGTCACACATCAACAGGTGTATAACATAATTTACATGTGTCACCCGTCACACATCAACAGGTGTATAACATAATTTACATGTGTCACTCGTCACACATCAACAGGTGTGTAACATAAGTTACATGTGTCACCGTCACACAACAACAGGTGTATAACATAATTTACATGTGTCACCCGTCACACAACAACAAGTGTATAACATAATTTACATGTCACCTGTCACACAACAACAGGTGTATAACATAATTTACATGTCACCTGTCACAACACAAACAAAGGTGTGATAACATAATTTACATGTGTCACTCGTCACACATCAACAGGTGTATAACATAATTTACATGTGTCACCCATCACACAACAACAGGTGTATAAC
This sequence comes from Monoplex corrugatus, assembly GCA_030674185.1. Lineage (NCBI taxonomy): Eukaryota > Metazoa > Mollusca > Gastropoda > Littorinimorpha > Ranellidae > Monoplex > Monoplex corrugatus. The sequence continues at coordinate 358,902 of JAPXFY010000014.1, read as the reverse complement.
ATAATTTACGTGTGTCACCTGTCACACAACAACAGATGTATAACATAATTTACATGTGTCACCTGTCACACAACAACAGGTGTATAACATAATTTACATGTGTCATCCATCACACATCAACAGGTGTATAACATAATTTACGTGTGTCACCCGTCACACAACAACAGGTGTATAACATAATTTACATGTGTCACTCGTCACACAACAACAAGTGTATAACATAATTTACGTGTGTCACTCGTCACACAACAACAAGTGTATAACATAATTTACATGTGTCACCCGTCACACATCAACAGGTGTATAACATAATTTACATGTGTCACCCGTCACACAACAACAGGTGTATAACATAATTTACATGTGTCACCCGTCACACATCAACAGGTGTATAACATAATTTACATGTGTCACCCGTCACAACAGGTGTATAACATAATTTACATGTCACCCGTCACACATCAACAGGTGTGTAACATAATTTACATGTGTCACCTGTCACACATCAACAGGTGTATGACATAATTTACATGTGTCACCCGTCACACATCAACAGGTGTATAACATAATTTACATGTGTCACCTGTCACACATCAACAGGTGTATAACATAATTTACATGTGTCACTCGTCACACATCAACAGGTGTATAACATAATTTACATGTGTCACACATCACACAACAACAGGTGTATAACATAATTTACCTGTCACCCGTCACACATCAACAGGTGTGTAACATAATTTACATGTGTCACCCGTCACACATCAACAGGTGTGTAACATAATTTACATGTGTCACCCGTCACACATCAACAGGTGTGTAACATAATTTACATGTCACCCGTCACACAACAACAGGTGTTTAACATAATTTACATGTGTCACCCATCACACATCAACAGGTGTATAACATAATTTACATGTGTCACCCGTCACACAACAACAGGTGTATAACATAATTTACATGTGTCACCTGTCACTCATCAACAGGTGTATAACATAATTTACATGTGTCACCTGTCACACAACAACAGGTGTATTACATAATTTACATGTGTCACCTGTCACACATCAACAGGTGTATAACATAATTTACATGTGTCACCCGTCACACATCAACAGGTGTATAACATAATTTACATGTGTCACCCGTCACACAACAACAGGTGTATAACATAATTTACATATGTCACCTGTCACACATCAACAGGTGTATAACATAATTTACATGTGTCACCGTCACACATCAACAGCATGGAGTTTGATGATAGCTTTTGCAGCAGGCGTCACAACAACTCGGCTCCATGCTCTGGTCTTGGCTTTTTTGTGCTACTTTGTAAACCTTCAGACTGATGTTGGTGGTGGTGTTGAGACAGGAGGTGGGTGGTCTGCCATGATTTCTTTTGGCCTCAACTTTCCCTGTCTAAACTTTGTCATCAAGGTTGTGTTGGTGTTGTGGATTGCATGGCCAATGTGTTTCATTTTTATTTTGATGATTTGTGCCAACAGTTGATGGTGGACTGTGAGTTTGGCTCTAAGAAGCTGCCTGTAGAACCACATCTCTGCTGCTCCAGTCTTATTTTCATGTGCTTTTCTGCATGTCCAGGCTTCACAGCCATATAGCATTACTGGCCAGATCAAACATTTTACAGTTTTGATTTTAAGGGTTGTTGGTATAAGTCTGTCTTTCTAGTGTTATTGAGTTGGATCATATTGTGTTTGACCATTCTGACCTTTATTTTGATGTCTTTAGTATGTGTATACACACAAAAATGATTCAGTTGTTGCAAGGTCTGAGCTTATGTTCTGACCACCCAGCAGCAGTGGATGATGACGGTAGAAGGCGACTGAAGACTCCTTAGAACAGCTTTTGTTTTCATAGTGGCAGGCAGATGATTTCTCCGGAAACGATGGTTGGGATCTGTGTGCAGTACATACACTGAGCTCCCAGAAAGCAATAGGAAACTCAACCTGCCAAAAAGAGCAAAAGACGTCACAGCACTTACATTAACTTGGGGAAAATATCAACCCTTCGCCCACCAGGGGCTACTCACTCTACATGTAGGTCGCAGTCAGACTGTCAGATCGGAAGTCTGACGCTCCAACCAGCTTGGCTATCATAGCCATCCTTATGACTCTTAGCACTAGAGAAAAAGAGAACATCTACCTTTTCAGGACCCACCCACCCCCCTCCCCTGTGGGGACGTGCGGGCTCTTTCAGTATAAATACTGTCTCCACCCTCTGGATATTCTGCGCTAGAAATTTCCTTTTTCCTGTCACTCTCTTTGTTTCTGCCTTGCTCCTTTGTTTTCTGGCATTTTTTCCTATCCTTTTCTGCCTTGCTGGTCCATTCATGTGTATGTGTTTGGTAAAAGTTTACGTACTTTCTCTTAGGATTGATAATTGGGTACATGTATTAAGTGCATTTTTGGCTGTAAGGAAATGTGCTGTGCAGGAGCAATTCTTGGTAATGTTTTTATATATTCTTTACTGTCCTTAGTTATGTTCACATATATACTCAGGTTTTTTTAAATCCCCTGTGTGATGAATTGGGCAGAGTGGTCAGTGCCAGGGGCATCTCCTTAGATCATGTGCATGAATGCACTGATGTGTGTAGCCTACTTAATTTTGTTTTCCTTTTTTTGTCCTGTTGAAGTATTGTGTATGTTTTGAAACGGTTATAGCCCTGATATGGCTGTACACGATCGGCTGGGCTTTAAACAAAAATAACAATGCTTTCCACCCCTGACCCAAAACAGTGGATAGAATGAAGAATTAAAAAGGTTGATATGGCTTGGCTGGCATAGAAATAGCCATAAGTGTGACATATTTCTGATTATTATTTCATTAATTAAGTAGTTTTATCGTTGGTTCGTGCAGCAAATTCAGAACGCCAATGGGACGTGGAAGACGAGGAAGATACAGGGGGAGAGGTCGTGAATTCAGAGGTCAGAACGGCTGGGGTGGCGACATCCTTGAGAGAAGTATGCAGTCAGCGCTGGACATGGTGACGGAGGAATGTCAGAGCAAGTTCATTCACCCACCCAAAAGGCCACGGCAGGCAGAAGATGACGGCTCAAGTGAAAGTACACTGCTAGGTCCAGAGGTCAAGAAGGGCAAATTAGATGACGCAGTAAGTATGACGGCATGCGTTCATGGAGGAAATGAACTGTCAGTGCAAGGAGACTAAAAAACTCAGCAACAACAAAAAAAAAAAAAAAAGAAAGAAAAGAAAGCTGGTGGATAAGGTGGGGGAGCCAAAGCAGGGCTCCCAATTTACCGATTTTTTTTTTGGAAATCCAAGAAAATCCACAGGCTGCTTACGAGAAAAAAATGTGCTTTCCAAGAAAAAAAAATTCGACTGGTAATTTTTTTTCTTCTGCAATATAGTCTGCTGTTTGTCAGCCTGTTGATCTCATAGCAGACAAACTTTCTGTAAGGGGGATAAATCCGGTATCATTTTCCGTTAAAGTCGCTTCCAGTGTTTTTTGCTTGTCAGGCGCGGATTGTTTTCAGAACTGATTGTAAAACTTTTGAAAGTGTGACCATGTCTCAAGCCGATATTCTAGAGAGAGGGTCTGCCACAGCGTAAATGTTTGACAAAGACTGCAAAAATAAATGGTGTTACAAGTAGATTGGGTACTACACGCAAGCTTCTAGTACTCATACAACGGAGGAAACTGAAATATGTTGGACACGCAATCCGTAATGAGAGAACAGACTTGATGTCCACTGTCCTCCAAGGTAAAGTGGAAGGAAAGAGAAACAGAGGACGGCCACCTGCATCACTTGCTAGAAACATCACAAACATCAGTGGCAAGAAACTCCAGGAGGTGGTCAGACTTAGCCAAGATCGAGAGTGCTGGAGGCAACTTGTGAGGACATCATGTGCAGCGGCCAACACTGTTCCCGGTGACGCCGACAGGTGAGACAGGTGAGACAAGTAGATTTCACAAAAAATTGATGTCATGGAAATGAGCACATGGCTTTCAAAAATATTAAGAGGCTGGCATAGCCTACTGTGTCTTGTGCCGCTGTGAAGTCAATTAAAATAACTATAGTTGAGCAGGCATCCATAAACTTCCAGACCATTTCAAGTCAAAAAATCACCAGATGAGGCAGAAAGCTGCAAAGAATCTTGAAGCTGTTCGGTCTAGGTTGTTGAATAAATTTTGTTGGAGCATATGTTGGAAAAATACTCACCAAATTATTTTTCTTGAAATCTGACACCAGTATGTATAAATCATTTGCTTCAGTACAAAGGATTATAAACAAGCCTAAACTTAATGGCTACCTGGCTAAACGTATCTCTCAGTGAACTGGCTACTCACTGCGTAGCTTTCATCAGCGATCCAGGCGACTTCTTCAGCACAACTGCTGGGCTGAGAACTGGCTTCAGTGCACACCGCCGTGAGCGAACTCATGACAGTGCGACTGAATGAGGTTGTGTCGGCCCCGGTCACGGTTGAGGGTGGGGTTCCTTGCGGCGATGCAGACTGCCTCCTTTATTCCCCTCTGGAATAATCTTGCTTCATTGTCGAGAACATGCACACTGTCCTTTTCAAAGTGATGTTGTGTTTTAATCTTTTGTGCAAGTTGCGTACAGTTTCCAAAACATTTTTCCAGGGGAGCATGACCCCTGACCCCCCTAGATTTTCAGAGATTTTTTTCATTTGGCATTGGGACCCCTGCAGAGGATCAAGGTTTTGCTTTGCCAGATTGGTTGACAATACAGGATATATACTGGTGGGCAGGGTGCTGGAGTCAAGTGGTTCAGGTTTCACTTGGCTAGCGTGGATGACAATGCAAGAAGTTGATGGACAGGGTGAGGGAGTCAGAGGGTAATGTTTTTGCTTAATAGCATGGTTAACAGTGCAGGATGTTGGTGGACAAGGTGAGGGAGTCAGAGGGTTATGCTTTTGCTTAATAGCATGGTTGACAATGCAGGAAGTTGGTGGACAGGGTGCTGGAGTCAAGTGATTCAGGTTTCACTTGGCTAGCATGGTTGACAGTGCAGATGTTGGTGGACAGGGAGCAGAAATCAGTGTTTTTATAAACCAAAAACATGTGAAAACCGAATGAGAACGTATATTTAATGGACAAAACAAGACAGACTACATCTTTTTGCCAAATGGTCTGTGTGAAGTGTACACAGAAGACAACAAAGAAACAAAGTGACCATATTTAGGACAAACACAAGACAAAACAAGTGACCATATTTAGGACAAACACAAGACAAAACAAGTGACCATATTCAGGACAAACACAAGACAAAACAAAGTGACCATATTTAGGACAAACACAACATAAAACAAGTGACCATATTCAGGACAAACACAAGACAAAACAAGTGACCATATTTAGGACAAACACAAGACAAAACAAGTGACCATATTCAGGACAAACACAAGACGAAACAAGTGACCATATTTAGGACAAACAAGACAAAACAAATGACCATATTCAGGACAAACACAAGACAAAACAAAGTGACCATATTCAGGACAAACACAAGACAAAACAAGTGACCATATTTAGGACAAACACAAAACAAAACAAGTGACCATATTTAGGACAAACACAAGACAAAACAAAGTGACCATATTTAGGACAAACACAAGACAAAACAAGTGACCATATTTAGGACAAACACAAGACAAAACAAAGTGACCATATTTAGGACAAACACAAGACAAAACAAGTGACCATATTCAGGACAAACACAAGACAAAGCAAGTGACCATATTTAGGACAAACACAAGACAAAACAAGTGACCATATTTAGGACAAACACAAGACAAAACAAGGGACCACATTTAGGACAAACACAAGACAAAACAAGTGACCATATTCAGGACAAACACGAGATCAGGTAACTTCCTTAGTTGGAGGGTTCAATTTGTTGGCCTGGAGAAAATATCTCTGACATGAAATTGTAAAGTTTGTCATTTATCACGATGGGATTATTTCATACATTGATATCTTAGTACCAAATTCTTCTAGGGAGTCAATCATTTCTGTAGTAATATTGTCTGGTCCTGGTGATTTTTCCGGTTTCATCTTTTTCAGTGCTGCTCTAACTTCATCTTTCATTATGGGTGGTCCTTCAATGTTCTTTCTTATGATGATGACATGAAATCAAAGAGTTTGTCAGTTATCACAACAGGACTTTATCATATATTTATTTAATATCTCTGACATGAATTTATAGAGTTTGTCACTTATCACAACAAGATTATTTCATATATTTATCTAATATCTCTGACATGAAATCAAAGAGTTTGTCAGTTATCACAACAGGACTCTATCATAAATATTTATTTAATATCTCTGACATGACATTTATAAGAGTTTGTCAGTTATCACAAGATTATTTCATATATTTATTTAATATCTCTGACATGAATTCATAGTTTGTCAGTTATCACAAGGGATTATTTTATTTATTTGTTTATTTGATATCTCTGACACGACATAATAAAAAATTTTCAGTTATCACAACGGGATATATTTCATTTGTTTATTAACCCTTTGACTCCTACACCCTGTCCACCAGCATCCTTCATTGCCAACCATGTTACCAAAGCAAAACTTAACCCTTTGATTCCTTCACCCTGTCTACAGGTGCCTGAGGGAAGTTAATGGATAGGGTGAGGGAGTCAAAGGGTTAAGTTTTTGCTGTTTTTGGATAGGGTGCAGGAGTCAAAGGGTTAAAATGAAAGCAAATATTTGTATATTTGTACATCACAACATTGTAAATTGCAACATGTAAATTGTAATACAGAATCAGCCAAGCCAAAACAGCATTCAAGAAGATGAAAAGCATTCTTACCAACAAATGCCTATCAGTTAGCATCAGGAAGAGAGTTCTTGAATGTTATACAGTTGTGAGGCGTGGACAGTCAACACACAAAGCCAGAACAAGATTGAGGCAGCTGAGATATTGTTTCTAGGAAGAATGTTAAGAGATCCATGGGTAGCAAAGAAAACAAACAAGACAGTCTTGATGGAGGCAGACACAAGATCATTGTTAAGGAGGATTAGGAAAATACAAGGCAATATTCATAGGCTGTTTATGAGGAAAGGGGCATAAGAGCGCCTGGTCACAACAGGAAAGCTGGAGGGAAAAAGAGCACCAGGTAGACCCAGGGACAAAACATTGAATGGACTTGCAGGGTGGCTGAGGACAGAGAGGGTAGAAGATGCGCTTGCGGCAACAAGGGATAGATACATATGGAGGGCCATGATCGCCAACGCCATGTGGCAGGGCACATGATGATGATGATGATGAATACTGTGCCATAAGTAATTATGCTTTGCTAAAGTGGCTCAAAAGTTCGTGATTTTGTTAAACTCTTTGTACTGTTTTTGAAACTATTTGTAGTGGTTTTATTTCTTGTTTATTTATTTCAGCTTACTAAGGAAAACTATTTATATTATTTTTATTTCTTATTTACTTACCTTACTCAAGAAAACAGAGCAGTATGATGGTGATTAGTTAGATTGTGTTTTGGTATGCACTTGTGTGTGTGTGTGTTTGTATATACGCATTTGTACAAACTGTATGTGCTTGCATACACATTTGTACAAACTCTGTTTGTGTATATGCACACTCGTACAAACTCCCCCTATGAAGAAGCTGATGAACTGGACAGAGTGGTAACACCCGGGGCATGAATTGGACAGAGTGGTAACACCCGGGGCATGAATTGGACAGAGTGGTAACACCCGGGGCATGAATTGGACAGAGTGGTAACACCCGGGGCATGAATTGGACAGAGTGGTAACACCCGGGGCATGAATTGGACAGAGTGGTAACACCCGGGCATGAATTGGACAGAGTGGTAACACCCGGGGCATGAATTGGACAGAGTGGTAACACCCGGGGCATGAATTGGACAGAGTGGTAACACCCGGGGCATGAATTGGACAGAGTGGTAACACCCGGGGCATGAATTGGACAGAGTGGTAACACCCGGGGCATGAATTGGACAGAGTGGTAACACCCGGGGCATGAATTGGACAGAGTGGTAACACCCGGGGCATGAATTGGACAGAGTGGTAACACCCGGGCATGAATTGGACAGAGTGGTAACACCCGGGGCATGAATTGGACAGAGTGGTAACACCCGGGGCATGAATTGGACAGAGTGGTAACACCCGGGGCATGAATTGGACAGAGTGGTAACACCCGGGGCATGAATTGGACAGAGTGGTAACACCCGGGGCATGAATTGGACAGAGTGGTAACACCCGGGCATGAATTGGACAGAGTGGTAACACCCGGGGCATGAATTGGACAGAGTGGTAACACCCGGGGCATGAATTGGACAGAGTGGTAACACCCGGGGCATGAATTGGACAGAGTGGTAACACCCGGGGCATGAATTGGACAGAGTGGTAACACCCGGGGCATGAATTGGACAGAGTGGTAACACCCGGGGCATGAATTGGACAGAGTGGTAACACCCGGGGCATGAATGGACAGAGTGGTAACACCCGGGGCATGAATTGGACAGAGTGGTAACACCCGGGGCATGAATTGGACAGAGTGGTAACACCCGGGGCATCTCCTTAGATTATGTGCACGGATGCTTCATTTTCTTTTCCATTTTTGTTTCCCTGTTGCTGTATTGTGTATGTTTTGACCTGGTTATCACCCTGATAATGTGATATGGTGGTATGCGGTCAGCTGGGCTTTAAACTAAAATAACAAATACCTAGGCCAAGAAAATAGTACAATACTTTTCAGACGATAGAATTGAATGTGGAGTTAGTTCAAGAGTCAGTAATCTTAATCAGGCAATTCCATATGCACTTCACACAAATCTGCCATCTGCTGCCTGATTCCATGAATCTGTGAAAAACTCTATGCGCTGGCACCGTCTTGAAATGGAGAAAGGGGGGGGGGGGGTAGACGGGGAGAGAGAAGAGACCTGTAAAAACTAAGCTGACACCATTAGAATGATGAAAACTTTAAAGTGAGCTGTGAACAGGCCAGTTTTTAATGTCGCAGGCTAGGATTGATGTTGAGGTAAAATGTTTAGTCCATGGCTGTATCAAAAAGAACAATCAGCCCACAGAAAAAACCCGAACAACAAAACCCCCACAAAACCAAAGTATTGGTTAGTTAAACTGTGTGCGTTTGTGTCAACATGTCTTGCCCCGACCTGGAGGTGGTACTGTAAAATTACATATACTGAGTTATGTAAGAAGGCAAAAAGAAATATTGCCATAATTTTCAGTCAGACTTATAAGATAGTGTTTTGTCCTTGACTCCATTGCCTTTTACACCGTTAGCATCTTATATGTGGATAGAGATTGTGGCATTTCCTAGTTCTTGTTAGAAGCATCAATAAACAGCTTCAAATTGATTCGCCTCCGTGAAAATTAGACTATGTCAAATTCAAACTATGACGACATGCCTTTGTTGATAAGTGCGTAAGGAGAGCATAAATGTGCGTAAGGAGAGCATAAATGTGCGTAAGGAGAGCATAAATGATGCTGTTTCCTTTTCATGCCGCTACACAGTCAGTCTCTTTAACTCACTCATTACACGCATCGGGATTTCCCGATCATATCTCAACAACGCTTGTGTACGAGTGTCGGAGAAATCCAACTTGGGGTTTTGAAAATTCGTGGGGCTTTCAATATTTTCGTTATCAGAAACCACTGGCGAGAAATAGATTCTTTGGTCATTCTTAGCCTCGTTTCAGGCCATTAGGTCACTGTACTCTGCAGTTGGTGTGTAGACAGTGCAAAGTTCATGACCCATTATCTCTGCAGCAAAGCAGACGATGGAAAAGCAAATGGCTGAACAACACTCCAGTCCACATCTCAGCGCTCTTCAAGACGATCTCTTCCTTCAGTGCACATGGAGTGTGTGCATGTTGGATTTTATGAAATGTCATTCAAAATGTGACTGTAGCAACTGATATATTAACCTGACTGTGTATTTTGTAAGACATTTTTCACCTGAAAATTTTTCTAATTTTATTGTGCCATTTCTCAGCAACCATGAGGGTTAGACAGTTGACATTTTAGCATGTTGTACACCAATCTTTTAACTCTTTTTGTCCGGCAAGCCGATTCAGTCGGCTTTTTGTCCAACCTGACTGGACGGCGAGCTGACTCAGTCGGCTTTTTTAGTAACCAGACATCTTGATTGCGACAATCACTACTTTTCCAACATCAGCCAGCTTTACGGCTTCCTTTATGACAATAGATAGTTCTGCTTTCATTTCACACTTTTCTGTGCCGATGAAGTAGTTTGAAGTTGGATTTTTTTGCATCTTGTGCTGTTTTGACTTGTCATGGAATTGGGTGAGTGGCACCCTTTGAGACTGACCATTGAGCAGGTGATAAAATTGTTTCAAGAAACACTGGACGATAGTAATAGCAATAACAGTGATGAGAGTTTTCTGACACTCAAATGATGAGTTGGTTTCTTTGGATAGTGGTGACACTTCAGCAAAGCCTCATTCAAAGAAATGACAACTCTTTGAAACTCATCTGACATCATATGATCAGTGAAAAAGTCCACAGATGAGCACACATTTTTTTTTAGTAGTTTTTATTTATTTTGGCATCAAATAATGGTTCTACATTTGAAAATTTGCAGCCATTGTAGAAAAGAAAACTCACAAACACGTTGTGACATGTGTAACAGCTAAAGTATCTGGTTTTTGCCATTTTTGGGGATGTGACCTGAAGTCAATTAGAGGTGAAAAGCATTAAAATAAAGCAACAATGACATTTTTTTGTGGTGGTGAACTTATTGCTAGGATGTCAAGGAACATCTGTTTTTCTTAGAGTTTGGATGTACAAGGATTACCAGGTCAGCAATAGTGCTTTGAGTATCAACCATACAACTGTTTTTTGTCTGCGCTGCAAAATGTGTCTGTAATTAGCATTTCTAGTTATCTCAATATGACAATAATATCAGTGTAACATTATTCACAAGATGCACAATTTTATTCTGAACATGGGCATACCAGAATGTTTGCTGTAAGTTGGATACAAAAAAAGTTATCATCATTTTACTGACCTAACCCCCTCTTTGACAATTCACATAGTGCAAAGCCTTCGGCCAGACTTAAAACCCCTAACGGACAATAAGAGTTGATATATAACCTGCCAAATTTCAAAGCACTCTGTTTTCATTTGTTTGTATGAGAATTTTTCTCATGACCTATACAAATGGTGCGTATCAGGGGAATGGCAAGAAATATAATTGTACGTAGCGAGTGAGTTAACTGTTATTAGTCCTGTGTAAACCTTTCCTGTGGTCACAGTGAAGTTGTTCCATCGTCCATGTGAAATGGAGATTGGTGTCCCAGGAGGCAGTATATTATCATGTTGCCGAGAAGAGAGAGAGCATTTGATTGAAGGTTTGTTATTTTTGTCTCAGCAGATGCAAAAAAAAAATAATTAAATTTTTTTTTTTTTTTTTCCTTTTTCAGATGAATGACAGCACAGAGAGGGAAGAACAGAAGTCGGCATGTACAGTCAGCAGTGAAGGTAGGCTGGACATCCAGCTTTGTTATATAACAGAGTTGACCCATCAGTTCAAAAACATTGCTAACTTTCTGAAGGGGAACAACAGTAGAGGTGAACATTGGCAGTGTGGGTCAGTCTTGGGCATTTTTAGTTTTCAGCCAAAAAAATATACTTCTTAAATACCAGACTTGTTTATGTGCACAGATTTGGCTTGAAAGAGTCATTAACCCTTTCACCCCCCCACCCTGTCCATCAGCATCCAAAATTGTCAACCATGCTAACAAAGCAAAAACTTAACAGGAAACTGGTGGATAGGGTGAGGGAGTCAAAGGGTTAAATTTTTGCAGCTGGTGGATAGGGTGTGGGAGTCAAAGGGTTAAAACTGTTCAAAATCAAGTTTGTATTTGATCTGTATGATAAAATGTTGCCATTTTGATAAAATGTGATTTTTTTCCCAATCAGATTCCATACTTTTGACCAGATAAACACAGGATGTAATCCTTGCATATAGCCCCACATGTTGCACCACATCTTGCAGATGGTTTTGTTGGTCACCTATAAACAGCTTTAGTACAGAATAGAATTTGGGTTGTGTAACTAAAATATCAAAATGTGTGGAATCTGAAGAGGTTCGTCTCTCAAACCCATTGTAGGGGGTATGACATTTCAAATAGGCACAGTGCCCACATTTCCCCCTCTGTGACATTAATTATGTATCAAAATGACATTTCAAATGGGCACAGTGCCCACATTTCCCCCTCTGTGACATTAATTATGTATCAAAATGACATTACAAATAGGCACAGTGCCCACATTTCCCCCTCTGTGACATTAATTATATATCAAAATTATATTTCAAATAGGCACAGTGCCCACATTTCCCCCTCTGTGACATTAATTATATATCAAAATGACATTTCAAATAGGCACAGTGCCCACATTTCCTCTCTGTGATATTAATTATATATCAAAATGACATTTCAAATAGGCACAGTGCCCACGTAGTGCCCACATTTCCCCCTCTGTGACATATATCAAAATGACATTTCAAATGGGCACAGTGCCCACATTTCCCCCTCTGTGACATTAATTATATATCAAAATGACATTTCAAATAGGCACAGTGCCCACATTTCCCCCTCTGTGACATTAATTATATATCAAAATGACATTTCAAATAGGCACAGTGCCCACATTTTCCCCTCTGTGACATTAATTATATATCAAAATGACATTTCAAATGGGCACAGTGCCCACATTTCCCCCTCTGTGACATTAATTATATATCAAAATGACATTTCAAATAGGCACAGTGCCCACATTTCCCCTCTGTGACATTATATATCAAAATGACATTTCAGATGGGCACAGTGCCCACATTTCCCCCTCTGTAACATTATATATCAAAATATTTCAAATGGGCACAGTGCCCACATTTCCCCCTCTGTGACATTATATATCAAAAGGACATTTCAAATAGGCACAGTGCCCATATTTCCCTTGTATGACATTAACTGTATATTAAAATGACATTTCAAACAGGCACAGCTATAAATCATGACTGGCCAGGTCAAACATTTTAAAGGTCTAACTTTCAGGCCATTTGGTATGCCTCTGTCTTTCCAGATGTTGTTGAGTTGGACCAAATTTTGTTTGGCCATTCCAGTTCTTATTTTGTTGTCTTTGGAGCAAGTTCCATCATCAGTTTTTACAGAGCCAAGATATTTGAAATCCTTAACACTTTCTAAAGGAACTTTGTTAATTAAGATGTCATGATTGTTTTCAGTGTCTTTGCCTTTGATATGTAGCACTTCTGTTTTCTTAGCATTCAAGTTTAGACCAGCCTTTTTGCCTGCTGTATCTACCCTGTATAGAATTCTTTTTATGCTGGTTATGTCTGCTAAGAGCGCAGTATCATCAGCATGGCGCACATTTTTTCCTCCCATCTTTATGCCCATGCCTTGTATATCAGCATCTCTCATGACCTGTTCTGTGTAGAGAACAGCTATATATCATGACTTTTTCTGTGTAGAGAACAGCTATATATCATGACTTGTTCTGTGTAGAGAACAGCTATATATCATGACTTGTTCTGTGTAGAGAACAGCTATATATCATGACTTGTTCTGTGTAGAGAACAGCTATATATAGATGCAAAACAAACAACAAAAATCATTACACCTTGCCCGGGAGCAGCACAAAATGCTCTCAGCTCATGATTTTAGCTGTTCTTCGAGAATTAGAGCAATGCTTGATGAAGATAAAAATAAACTTCAGTTATATGAATCTTTGGAAGAGGAAGATTAGAAAGATGAAGAATATCATAAGCTTGACCCAAAGAGCTGAAATGTGTTTGACACTGTTGCTGAATATTCTGGATTAATTTCTGAACTAACATAGATGAAAATATATTTTTTCTGGAGAGGAAATGAATGGACAGTTAGTTTTACCTATAGATGTTAGTTGAGAATTCAATCCAATAATTTTCCAACAACATCCATATATTGTAAAAATTCTTTTGGAAATTGATTCATTTTATTTGCCAAGTTCCATGGCAGGCTAAAGGTTAATAACACAGCCCCTGGGCTTTTAACAATTTTTTTTTTACATATATATGCAGGGAAGTAGATTTGAAAGAAGTGTGTCTGAGGTACATGTACTTTCCTTGAATGTTAATATATCGAGACCCATTCATTCAATAAATAATTTTTCCGATCTCCCGATCAACATGTCTGCAGACCTGCCAGAGTCTAAACTGTTTTGTGTGTGGATAATAATAATAATAATAATTACAATATTTATATAGCGCAAAATCTTGATAAAATCAAATCTAAGCGCTGAATGTAGGATGCATGCTGAATATCAAATGAACACATTAAAATCCTGTAAGTCATGTCATATCAAGTAAACACATTAAAATCCTGTAAGTCATGTCATATCAAATAAACACATTAAAATCCTGTAAGTCATGTCATATCAAGTAAACATTAAAAATCTTGTAAGTCATGTCATCAAATAAACACATTAAAATCCTGTAAATCATGTCATATCAAATAAACACATTAAAATCCTGCAAGTCATGTCATATCAAATAAACACATTAAAATCCTGTAAGTCATGTCATATCAAGTAAACACATTAAAATCCTGTAAGTCATGTCATATCAAGTAAACACATTAAAATCCTGTAAGTCATGTCATATCAAGTAAACACATTAAAATCCTGTAAGTCGTGTCATATCAAGTAAACACATTAAAATCCTGTAAGTCATGTCATATCAAATAAACACATTAAAATCCTGTAAGTCATGTCATATCATATAAACACATTAAAATCCTGTAAGTCATGTCATATCAAATAAACACATTAAAATCCTGTAAGTCATGTCATATCAAGTAAACACATTAAAATCCTGTAAGCCATGTCATATCAAATAAACACATTAAAATCCTGTAAGTCATGTCATATCAAGTAAACACATTAAAATCCTGTAAGTCATGTCATATCGAATAAACATTAAAATCCTGTAAGTCATGTCATATCAAGTAAACACATTAAAATCCTGTAAGTCATGTCATCAAATAAACACATAAAAATCCTGTAAGTCATGTCATATAATAATAATAATAATTACAATATTTATATAGCGCAAAATCTTGATAAAATCAAATCTAAGCGCTGAAGCAGACACACACGCAAGCACGCACGCACGCACGCACGCACACACACGCACGCACACACACACACACCACACACACACACACACACACACACACACACACACACACACACACACGCATGGCTATAAATGGGGAGAAAGAATAAAAGCAATAAAAGCAAGAATAAAACCAATGGAAAATTATAGAGAGCATAGCATATACAATTATATATTATAACCATGTGATTCCCTCCGAGCGGAGACAGGCTGCAGAGAGGGGGGGGGGGGTTGAGTGAGGTTAGGATTTTATGCGGAGGAGAAAAGGTGAGTTTTGAGAGCGGACTTGAAGGAGACAAAAGTAGGTTGCTGACGGACTGAGAGAGGAAGTTTGTTCCAGGAGAGTGGACCAGAAACAGAGAAGGCTCGTGGACCATAGGTATTGAGCTTAGTGCATGGAAAGCGAAAAGTCAGAGGATCGGAGGCAGAGCGGAGGGTACGTGAGGGAAGATAGATCTCAAGTAGGCTTGACAGGTAATCGGGGGCTGCGTTATTGAGGCTTTTGTAGCACATGGTGTCTAGTTTGTACTGTATGCGCTTTGATACAGGGAGCCAGTGAAGTTGTGCCAGGAGAGGAGATATGTGGTCAGCTTTTTCTTTTTGAGTACAAGGCGTACAGCATTGTTTTGAATGCGCTGTAGGATGTGAATGGTGGAGGCAGGAAGACCAGACAGGAGTGAATTGCAATAGTCAATGCGAGACATTATGAAGGAGAGAACGAGTTTTGCGTTGTTTCGACAGAGAGATACTTCCTGATCAGCCTTATACGATGGAGATGATAGTAGCAGGATCTGGCAGTTTGAGAAACAAAGTTGTTCATGGAGAGGGTAGAGTCAATGCAGACACCAAGGTTTTTAGCTGAATCAGAAATTGGGACTGATGTGTTACATAATGGGAGAGAAAGAGGAGGCAGCTGAGAAAGTTTCTGACGGGTGCCAATGAGGATAGCTTCTGTTTTGTCGTCATTAAGCTGAAGTCTATTGTGTGTCATCCAGTTCTTAATGTCCGAGTAACACTCAGTGGTGCGAGTCAACAGGCGCTGTATATCATATCAAGTAAACATTAAAATCCTGTAAGTCATGTCAGTAGCTGGCTTATGGAAAACTTCAGCATGCACATCTTCCACAGCTGAATTCTGTGCAGTAACATCGTGGAATGTAGTGTGGGTTTCACGGGTTGAGTAGTTGTGCTCTGCTGAAAGTCTGTGTGTAATGGGCAGCAAGGCCACAGGGGCATGGAGAGTAATGGTCTGGAATAACGAGTAATGGTCTAGAATAACGATTTGTGATTATGAATAATGAAATATAAGAATGATTTATAATATATAATGACAGCAAACAGACTGACACTTATCTGTTGTGACGATTTATAATTATTAATAGTGACGTGTAAGTAGATTTATAGCATATACTCGCAGTCAGTCGAACAGCACTAGGAGATGAAAAGGTGATTGAGGGTCTATCTGGGGTGTTTTGACTTTTTCTCAAAATTGGTTTCTGTCGACTATAATCTATCCACTACAGATTTTTTTTTCTTGAAAAAATACTATTTATCAATTTAAATCGGTATTTTAATGCACTGATCGCAGCAGAAAGAACGCAATTTCCTACCAAAAGTACCTATTTCTGTCTCTTATTATGAACCGTAACTTGTACAGTACCCCCACATGTAATATACTGATAGAAAGCTCTTTGGTGCACCTTTCAGATAATGACAGCAAAAATTAGAAATAAACTGTGTCAAATCACCAAATAAAGAAACTTAAGGAACATGTGTAGGAGAGCACACAAAAACTTTAAAGGCCGTTTTCTCAAAATGGCCGTCATACAGCTTAATGACTATAAACATACATAACTTCTACATTTTTTTGAGTACAAGCTTTATTCAAGTACCAAAATAATCAGCAGAATGTACACTTTCCAGTGATATGTATATCTCAAAATGCCCAAAATGCTAGTTAAGACTGATTTCGTGGTGGGAGGTCACATATAATGATAACAGCCTCACACATTATAGAAATATAAGAATGTTTATGATATGTGTAATGATAACAAACAGACCCACACTTATCTGTAGGAATGTTTTATAATAATAGTGATGTATAAGAAATATTTATAACATATAAGGATAGCAGCCTTACATCTTATCTGTGAGAACAATTTATAATTATTTATAGTGAAATTGTAAGAATGATTTATAATATATAATGATAACAAACAGACCCACACTTATCTGTAGGAATGATTTATAATGATTAATAATGATGTGTAAGAAAGACTTATAACATATAACAACCAGATCCACACTTATCTGTAGAAATGATTTATAATGATTAATAATGATGTGTAAGAAAGACTTATAACATATAACAACCAGATCCACACTTATCTGTAGGAATGATTTATAATGATTAATAATGATGTGTAAGAAAGACTTATAACATATAACAACCAGATCCACACTTATCTGTAGGAATGATTTATAATGATTAATAATGATGTGTAAGAAAGACTTATAACATATAACAACCAGATCCACACTTATCTGTAGGAATGATTTATAATGATTAATAATGATGTGTAAGACTGACTTATAACATATAACAAACAGATCCGCACTTATCTGTAGGAATAATAATTACAATATTTATATAGCGCAAAATCTTGATAAAATCAAATCTAAGCGCTGAAACAGACACGCACGCACGCACGTACGCACGCACGCGCACACACACACACGCACGCACGCACGCACGCACACACACACACACACACACACACACACACACACACACACACACACACACACACACACACACACACACACACACACACACATGCATGGCTATAAATGGGGAGAAAGAATAAAAGCAATAAAAGCAAGAATAAAAGCAATGGAAAATTATTAATGATTTATAATGATGTGTAAGAAAGACTTATAACATATAACAACCAGATCCACACTTAATGATGTGTAAGAAAGACTTATAGAAACAGATCCACACATTATCTGTAAGAACAATATATAGTTATTAACCCTTTGACTCCCGCACCCTGTCCACCAGCATCCTCCATTGCCAACCATACTAGCAAAGCAAAAACTTAACTTTTTGATTCCCTCATCCTACCCACCACATTGCTGCAGGAAGCTGGTGGATAGAGTGAGGGAATCAAAGGGTTAAGTTTTTGCAGTTGGTGAATAGGGTGCGGGAGTCAAAGGGTTAATAGTGACATATAAGAATGATTTACAAAATACAATGATAGCAAACAGACCTGCACGTTACCTTTGTATCAGACAAGTATGGGAGCTGTCCCTGTGAGGGACGGGTACAGGGCTGAATAAATTAACCCTTTGACTCTTTTTCCATGTGCAGGAAACTGGTAAAACATGCTGGATATAGGGTGAGGTAATCGAATGGTTAACATGTACATAAATTCTTTACGGTGGTTTTTTTCAATATTTTTTCAATATGTTCTGTCTGTCTGTGTGGCAGACTCCAGCAGTGACAGTGACAGCGACAATAGTGACGATGACAGTAACAGCAGCAGTGATTACTCAGAGTCAGTGAAAAACACGCTTGGAGAAGGACTATCATCTCTTGTTGCTGCATACAAGGCTTCTGCCAGAGAAGATGGGGAAATTTCAGGTAATTGTAAATGGTAGTGAACTACCCGTAAAATATTTAAAACCAATTCGTTGTTTTCTTTATGTAATGCAAGATTCGATATTGAAACATCGCCTCCGCCATGTCCCACAAACTTTGCTACGAGAAACTAACAAAGCATGGCAGTGTTGAGTGTCAGTCGGCATTGTCTCTTCTTGGCCCCTGTTTCATTCCGAGAAGAACATATATGACCATCTCTCGTGAAATGAGTTGCTAGTCGCCTCAGAGTGATTATCACTAGCAGCCAGACTAAGATTTGGAGATTTTAACCCTTTGAATCCCACACCCTACACATGAATTGCAAAACCTGAACCCTGTAACTCCTTCAGTGTATCTATCAGCTCCTGCAGGAAGCTGGTGGACAGGGTGGAGCAATTTTAGGTAATGTAGACTGTAGTGAACCTTGTTATGTTCTTATTTACGCATATTCAGGTGTGTTTTTTGAAATCCTCTATTGATAAATTGGACAGAATGGTCAACACCAGGGGCATATCCTTAGATTATGTGTGCACATCCATTGATGTGTGTACTTAATTTTCTTCTCCAGCTTTTTTTTTCCAACCAGATTGTGTATGTTTTGAAATAGTTATAGTCCTGATATGGCTGTGCAGTCTGTTGGGCTTTAACCCTTTCGCATTTGCACTGTTAGATGTAAATCTGGCTCCTAGTATTCGCATTCGAATGTAGCACAGCGTCAGTACGAAGTCTTTCAATTGTGAATGGAAAGTTCCTTGCATCCCAGAATGCTCGTACTATTTTTAGAACATTTAACACGAGACTGACCAAGATTCTAACCACACGCACGATAAAACAGCAAGGCCAGTAGTGATGGAAATTCCCCACACATGTGCCGGAAAAGGTCGGGCGATCTCAACTGCTACGAACGGATCGGCACATTCTTCCGCAGGGCGGTTACCGGCTTTGTGAACTGCTAAGGGTTAAACAATAATAAGAAGAATAAGGTAGTTTGTGTGTGTGTATGTGTGTGTGTGTGTGTGTTTTAAAGGTGCAGTTGTTGTACTGTATAATGACTGCCATGAAATGTTTATATTGTCCAGCTGACACATCTCTGATTCACTTGTATTTGACATTTTTATATTTGAACTTGCTTGTCAACAGATGAAGAGGGAGAAATGTGTGAAGAAAGTACATCCCATACTCTCCAACCCAGCCTAAACCATGAAGAAAAGGAGACATCCAGTGAAATGCAGCGTGAGGGCGAAGCTGCTGAGGTGAGGACAGAACAACAGGAAGAATCCAGTGATATACACAACAGGAGTGCAGTTTCTGTCACTGTGAGTCAGATCAGCCAGCAGGAGATACCAGGCAACATGCAGTTGGAGGCCATAGCTTCAACTTCCATGACATGTGAACAGGAAGAAGCCGACCAAACACAGAGCGAGGGCAGAGTTTCCACAACATCGGGTGAAATGCAGTCTGGATCCATAGCTTCAACTTCCATGACATGTGAACAAGAAGAAGCCGACCAAACACAGAACGGGGTGGAGCTTCTGTGACATCGGGTGATGTGCAGTCTGGGGCCACAGCTGTCAAGATGGGAGCAAGTCAGCAGGAAACAACCAGCCAACTTCAAAATGGGGATGTTGCTTCAGAGGGCCAGACCAGTCATGAGGAGAAATCATGCAAAACGCCAGGCAAGGGCAGGACAAATGGTCGAGAACCTGTGTGGAAGACCAAGGTTCGACGTCTTCGTAATCAGAAATATCGGAGAAATAATATAATTCTGGGAACGGTAAGTTGGTTTTTTTTCTTTGTCGAATTTATTCCCCTCAAGGTTTGGAAGTGAAATTTTGTTTTTATGAAGTTCCAGTTTCCAGTCAGGTGATTGGGCCTGTGTATATCTGTCTGTCTATCTTTCTCTGTTTGTCTCTCTTTGTCTCTGTCTCTCTCTTACCAAAAACAAAAGATCTTTCACAAATAAATAATTACAGGCCAATTTCTCTTCTCTCTGTCCTGTCAAAGCCTTTAGAAAAACATATCCATAAACATCTTTCAGACTACCTGGAAACCAAAAGTATTCTTCACCCACTGCAATCTGGTTTCCGTCAGAACCACTCTTGTCATACAGCCCTAACACGGCTTGCTGACACCTGGTTATTAGCCATGAATGACTGCAAATTAACTGGAGCAGTATTTCTAGACTTTAAAAAGGCTTTTGATCTCGTTGATCATGATATCTTACTAGCTAAATTACGAACGTACCTTGCCAACGACTCAACAGTTTCATTTTTCAATTCCTACTTTCATGAACGCAAACAAAAAGTACATCTTAATGGATCATATTCATCCGAGGGTCATGTGAAATGTGGCGTTCCTCAAGGATCAATCTTAGGACCCATTCTGTTTTCTGTATTCATAAATGACTTACCACTTCATATATCTGATCCCACAGTTCACTGTGATATGTTCGCTGATGACGGAACAATCCATACACAAGACACAAGCATAGCGACTGTAAACACACGTTTACAAAAGAGCCTAAATGAAATTTCTGATTGGTGTGCTAAAAACGCCATGGCTTTGAACCCTACGAAAACTGAATGTATGGTTATATGCACACGCCAAAAACGGCAGCTTGGCCCTCTGTCACTCAATCTGTCTTTGAGAGGTAATTCTATTGCACAAATACCTGAACACCGTCTACTGGGAGTTCTCATTGATCATAATCTTACCTGGCAAAACCACATTGATTATTTATGCAGGATTATCTCCAAGAACTTATTTATTCTGTCCAAATTAAGATATCTAACAGATACAAACACACGCCAATTATTTTATAATGCTCATATTAAATCGCACATAGATTATGCCTCTACACTGTGGGATAGCTCATGTGAAGTTCATCTAAAAAAATTGAACACCTTACATAGGAGGGCAGCAAAACTTATCATGCCAGATCCCACTTTAACAACAGATGAAAAACTTAAACAGTTAGGAATCCTCCCTCTAAAGTCACACTTAATGTTCAATAAAGGTATCACAATGTTTAAAGTATCAAAAAGGAATGTTCCGCAATATCTTCTCAATTTGTTTAATCAGAATGTGCGATCATACTCAAACTCAAGACAAAATCAATTCAAAATTATCCGTCCAAGAATTGACATATATAAAAATAGTTTATCGTTTTCTGGTGCACAACTATGGAACACCCTCCCCCAAATATCACAAACACTCAATCACTCTCTTCCTTCAAAGTTACTTTATTTAAATACCTTACGTCAGTATCGTAGATTACCTCAGTTAGCAACAATAACGTCAGCTGCCTTTCAACCTATGACATCTAATCTAGTCAATGTGTGTGTGTGTGTGTGTGTGTGTGTGTGTGTGTGTGTGTGTGTGTGTGTGTGTGTGTGTGTGTGTGTGTGTGTATGTACAATGATAATTCGTGTTTTTTTGTTTTTTTTTTGTTTTTTGTTTTGTTTTTTCTTTTTTTCTCTCTTTAACATTATTGATATTTTAACAGTTCAAACTGCCAACCAGTATTTATTTCTGTATTATATACGATGATTTGTTGATGACTCTATGACGTGTTTGATTCTGTCTTGCTTCTTCTTTATTTCTCATTGCCTTTGTTCATTTTGTTTGTTTGTTTGTTTTTTGCTTTGCTTGCTTGCCCATCTTATCTGTTAGCCATATTGTCTGTTTGTTTGGTTGGCTCTTATCTGCTGTCTGTATTTGTCACTTTTCTCCAACTGTTATCCGTATCATGCTTGTATCTCTCTTCTCCTATCAAGAAAAACGGCGCTTGATTATGGTTACTATTCTTGATTTATTTATGTCTTATTACATGAATTATTGATTTGTTTACACATGTATGATATTTCTATTATAGCCTACATATGCGTTTATCATTACTGTAATTTCCTATTGTCGAAAGTAACATTTACTTTATTTATCTATCTATACATTTGTCTATTTGACTTCATATCATCTGTTGATTTTCTGTCTCCTGTAGAATTTTATGTGTTTATGCCTTCAATCGACCCAATGTTTGCTACCCCCCCCCCCCCCCTTTTTTTTTTTTTTTTTTTTTCCCTCTAATCATCCTTCTGAACTGCTCTTTTTTCTACCTCCATTTATTATCTTTGGGTTTAGTAGCAGTAGTAGTAGTAGTAGTAGTGGTAGTAGTGGTAATTGTTGTTTGTAACAGTGTTAATATTTTTTGTGTGTAATCAGAAAATTGATTTCATCTTCTTTGATTTAATTGTAAGAACATTAGTCTATTTGACGCTTGATTTATCTTCTATAAATTTGTCACATGTAATGTTTCTTCTCCCTCTATTTCATTTTATTTTGTTTTATCTTATTACTATTTTGTTTACTGTGTTTTCCTCTCCTCCTCCTCCTCTTCCTTCTTCTTCTTCCTCTTCTTCGTCTTATTTTTATTAATATCACTATCAACATTATCTTTCTTTCTTTATTTACTTATCATTATCTACCTGCTCATCTGTCTATCTATCTGTCTATACTATCTACCTCTCTCTCTCTATCTCTCTATCTATCTATCTATCTATCTATCTATCTATCTATCTATCTATCTATCTATCTACCTATCTCTAAGTGGTGACTGTACGTTTGTTGATTTCATTGTATCTTAATTTTAGTATTCAACATGTATTTTCCTTAAGCTGTATTTGTTACTGTAAACAAATGTCATGTGTATAGAATAGCAACGGCAAGTTTGAAAAATGGCTTCTAGCCAATAGCTTTTACCGTTGAAAAATAAAGCATCATTGTCATTGTCATTGTCATTGTCTGTATGTAAAAAGCCTTTGCAGCTGAACAGCCTTTGTTGTTAAACTTTTTTTTTTTTTTTCAGCTTCAAATTACATCTGCCGTGAACGGCATTTCACTTAGTTAACGTTTCTGTAACTCAAACTGTGGGGTTAACATTTTCTGACGTTTACACTAATTTGTCATGATGACCTCATTTGTAAGTGTCTGTAGGCACCAGCAGTTTCTGGGTAATGCCTTGTGAAGTAGACAGGAGACAGTTTCTGGGTAATGCCTTGTGAAGTAGACAGGAGACAGTTTCTGGGTAATACCTTGTGAAGTAGACAGGAGACAGTTTCTGGGTAATGCCTTGTGAAGTAGACAGGAGACAGTTTCTGGGTAATACCTTGTAAAGTAGACAGGAGACAGTTTCTGGGTAATGCCTTGTAAAGTAGACAGGAGACAGTTTTTGGGTAATGCCTTGTGAAGTAGACAGGAGACAGTTTCTGGGTAATGCCTTGTAAAGTAGACAGGAGATAGTTTCTGGGTAATGCCTTGTGAAGTAGACAGGAGACAGCTTCTGGGTAATGCCTTGTGAAGTAGACAGGAGACAGTTTCTGGGTAATGCCTTGTAAAGTAGACAGGAGACAGTTTCTGGGTAATGCCTTGTGAAGTAGACAGGAGACAGTTTCTGGGTAATGCCTTGAAGACAGGAGACAGTTTCTGGGTAATGCCTTGTAAAGTAGACAGGAGACAGTTTCTGGGTAATGCCTTGTGAAGTAGACAGGAGACAGTTTCTGGGTAATGCCTTGTGAAGTAGACAGGAGACAGTTTCTGGGTAATGCCTTGTAAAGTAGACAGGAGACAGTTTCTGGGTAATGCCTTGTGAAGTAGACAGGAGACAGCTTCTGGGTAATGCCTTGTGAAGTAGACAGGAGACATTTTCTGGGTAATGCCTTGTAAAGTAGACAGGAGACATTTTATCAGTCTCCCAAGTCAGCAGTCATACAGACCTGCTAGTGTGTAAGCCCCCTTTTGTTTGTACACATATATATGTGTAAAATCAAATATGCATCAGTGTTTCACATTTCCCTCAGACTCCGGACATTGACCGATTGAAATTTGAAATGACCGATTGTTTTGCTTCTGAGCGGACCCGCTGTCCGATTGATATGCTATCCGAGCGGATCCGTGTCCGATTATTACATGGAAGTCGTGGACACGCCAAGTGTGTTTTATCGAGCGCGTTGAACGGCAGCGCTGGCTGTGCGAGGCCGTTGTAGTCGCTGACACAGTGACAGTGGACAGCCTATCACAGTGTCAGCCATCGCCCAGCGCTCCGCGAGTGTGCTATTTTTAGCTTCGCACGTTATCGGGGACTTATCCGAACAGCCAATCAGAGACTCGCGTTATTCTCCGTTAGCGTGCGCGATCTATTTTCAGCCGGTCCGGGTCGTATCTGCGATACACGTGTTGTTTAAGACTTAACAGATATTATTCAAAATTGCCAGAATGTGCCAAGTTTTCACAGTCAGATCTTATTTTATAGCAAGATGCTACTTAGTTTTCGTTATTAAAATTCATTCACTGTTCAGTATCACTATGTTCAAATGTGATTGCCAGATTGTGCCAAGTGTTGTTTTGGGTTGGGTTTTTTTTTTTACTGATTTTGAAGCAAGGTGCGACTTCAGTATTAACTTACAATAACTGTTTGTTGATTATTTCATTTGTGTGTTGTTTAAGATGTAATTACTAAAAATTAGTAATTTTTGTTGCAAATGCTTTATGGTATATCAGAGTTCTGCATTACTGGACTTATTTTAAATAAACACTTGTTTTTTTGCGAAAAAAATGGTGTCCTATTGTTTTTTCATAGCCAGGACACTGTGTCCTATTAATTTTCTATGTCCAGGACACTGTGTCCTATTGGGGGTTCAGAAAATGTGAATCATTGATGCATGTTAAAGATCCTATGAACCATGTCGGTGTTCAGTGGCTCATGGGAACATGAAACTAACATGCACGAAAAGAAGTGAAGGTCAGAGTGTCCACTTGATCCACACTGAATCCTGTCCGTCCTACGAGGGGACAACCTGGACAGCTTCCCTGTCCTGGCTGTTTGAGCAAATTGGAAGAAATTTCACAATCACAGTCATGAAAATTGATAGTGTTATACCCAGTTTTCAATACCTTTGATCAGTTAATTGATAGTGTTTTACCAAGTTTTCAGCAACTTTGATCAGTTAATTGATATTGTTATACCCTGTTTTCAATAACTTTGATCAGTTAATTGATATTGTTATACCAAGTTTTCAGTAACTTTGATCAGTTAATTGATAGTGTTATACCCAGTTTTCTATAACTTTGATCAGTTAATTGATATTGTTATACCCTGTTTTCAATAACTTTGATCAGTCAGTTGATAGTGTTATACCCTGTTTTCAATAACTTTGATCAGTTAATTGATAGTGTTATACCCTGTTTTCAATAACTTTGATAAATTAATTGATAGTGTTATACCAAGTTTTCAGTAACTTTGATCAGTTAATTGAGTGTTATACCAAGTTTTCAGTAACTTTGATCAGTTAATTGATAGTGTTATACCAAGTTTTCAGTAACTTTGATCAGTTAATTGATAGTGTTATACCCAGTCTATGTGCTGGGAGATGCTTACTTGGCTTGGATATGTGTGTACATGCACACTGATTAAAAACTAGTGCTATTGCATGGCAGATTTATATGTGTCCTGTGTAGACTGAAGAATTATCTCTCAGATTTGATTTTTGTTCAATTCCTAACAAGTAATTCCCATCCTGTTTCCTCTGTGTGTGTGTGTGTGTGTGTGTGTGTGTGTGTGTGTGTGTGTGTGTGTGTGTGTGTGTGAAAAATCTGTTCCAGTTGCTGAAAGATGATATCCGCCATGAGAGGAACGTTCTCCTGCAGTGTGTTCACTACATGGTCAGAAACAATTTTCTGGGTGTCCTGGATTGTAAGGCCACAAGGATTCGGCACACTGTGTGCAAGTCGAAACTTGAGGCTGAAAACGAACAACAGACAATAAACTGCCATTCAGACTGAATATACATGCGTGAAAAAAATAAAGGAAGAAGAAGAAAATATTGGGCATGTAAACTGAAGACTACAAAATGTTGTGATGTACATCATATACACTGAAAAAGGAAATGTCTGTGTGTAAAAACTGAATGTATAATGACTGAAATGTACAACATCTGGGGTGGAAAATTTTCTTTTTTTTCCCCTCCCCTTCCCCCTTTGCAACGGTCTTGTTTTTAATAAAGATTTTATGACATGGAACAAAATGTACACAAGGTTATGACAGTGAGACTGGGGATGACTGAGATGATGCTGTGCAGTTCTGGTTTGGATTGAGACGGCTTAGTTGACGAGGTTGTACTCTGGATTGAGACAGCTTAGTTGACGAGGCTGTATTCTGGATTGAGACGGCTTAGTTGACAAGGCTGTACTCTGGATTGAGACGGCTTAGTTGACAAGGCTGTACTTTGGATTGAGACGGCTTAGTTGACAAAGCTGTACTCTGGATTGAGACGGCTTTGTTGACAAGGCTATACTCTGGATTGAGACGGCTTAGTTGACAAGGCCGTACTCTGGACAGGATTGAGACGGCTTAGTTGACGAGGCTGTACTTTGCATTGAGATGGCTTAGTTGACGAGGCTGTACTTTGCATTGAGACGGCTTAGTTGACAAGGCTGTACTCTGGATTGAGACGGCTTAGTTGACGAGGCTGTACTTTGCATTGAGACGGCTTAGTTGACAAGGCTGTACTCTGGATTGAGACAGCTTAGTTGACAAGGCTGTACTCTGGATTGAGACAGCTTAGTTGACAAGGCTGTACTCTGGATTGAGACGGCTTAGTTGACAAGGCTGTACTCTGGATTGAGACAGCTTAGTTGACAAGGCTGTACTCTGGATTGAGACGGCTTAGTTGACAAGGCTGTACTCTGGATTGAGACGGCTTAGTTGACGAGGCTGTACTCTGGATTGAGACGGCTTAGTTGACAAGGCTGTACATTGGATTGAGACGGCTTAGTTGACAAGGCTGTACTCTGAATGCCCGTGATGCCCAGGATGGTACAAGTGGACAGGGAACATAAAGAAGATACAAGTTTCACTTGTAAAAGTGAAAATCATTGATATTTCCTTCTGTTTTTCTGTCTTTCTTTATTTCCATCTGAATTAAAGAGACTGACACACCCTGTGGGGACGCTGGGGGCTCTTTCAGTATGAATAGTATCCCCACCTTCTGTGCTAGAAATTACCTCTTTTCTGTCACTCTCTTTGTTTCTGCCTTGTTCCCTTGCTTTCTGTCATTTCAGTATCTGGCCACTGGCATTTTCTCCTGAAAACAGCAGTGTGACCTGGTGTTTGTGTGTTTTTTGCCCTCCTGTGTCTGTTAACTTGCCACAGGCATTTTCTCTGGAATGGAATGGAAACTTTATTTAATGTCTGTTCACAATAGTGATTTCAGACACACACACACACACAGACACACATACACACACACATACACACACACACACATACACACACACACACACACACACACACATACATGCACATACACACACACACATACACACACACACACACACACACACACACACACACACACACACAAAACACACACACACACTCACACACACATACACATACACACAGGAAAAAAAAGGTTGGGGATGGGAAGGGGTAGTAGAAGTTTGAATGTAAGAAGGGGAACAATTACAATTAATAATTCAGAACAATAAGTTAACAGTGTCAATTAATAACAGACAACAATGAATTAACTCTTCTTAACAATCTGCCAACAGGGGATCTGAGAATCAGCTGGACTACCGAAATAATATTATTTTTGTTGTAAAGGATATTTTCTCAGGAAAACCCATGAGACCTGGTGTCTGTGTGTTTCTGCCCTCCTCCTATCTGTTCACTTGCCACAGGCATTTTCTCTGGAAAACAGCTGTGTGACCTGATGTCTGTGTATTTCTGCCTTCCTCCTATATCTGTTCACTTGCCACAGGCATTTTCTCTGGAAAACAGCTGTGTGACCTGATGTCTGTGTGGCAGACAGCTGCTCGTACCTGTAGTAAGTAGTAGTAGTCATACGATTTAACACGACAATCTGGTCGCCTCTGCCTATGATTTTGAAGGAACTCACTGATACTCCATGTAGTAATGTGTTCAACATAGTTTCCAGAGTACATGGAAGTCCTTCAACAGGCACTGTTGAGTGCATAACTTACTGGAGACAGATTGTTTCACTCTCTGTTGTGCATATTTCTTGCTGGCAGCCATACAAGAGGCAGAGAGAGACAGAGAGAGTTTCAGTTTCTTAAGATAAAGTCTCCGCGCTCAGAATTAATTCCATATACACTAACGTCACAGGTACCATGTGGTGGTGATCATGGCACAAACTTTAAACCTGCACATAAACCCATGAGCTGGCCAGGGCCTGAGAGAGAGAGAGCGCGTGTGTGTGTGCTTACTTGCTCACTCGCTTGCCGCCTTCTTCATTAATGACAAACACACCATCGTCTGTGTAAGTCATCAGTGTGGTTGGGCTTACCAATAAGTGTGTGTATTGTGGTTGGGCTTACCAATAAGTGTGTGTATTGTGGTTGGGCTTACCAATAAGTGTGTGTATTGTGGTTGGGCTTACCAATAAGTGTGTGTATTGTGGTTGGGCTTACCAATAAGTGTGTGTATTGTGGTTGGGCTTACCAATAAGTGTGTGTATTGTGATTGGGCTTACCAATAAGTGTATGTATTGTGATTGGGCGTACCAATAAGTGTGTGTATTGTGATTGGGCTTGCCAATAAGTGTATGTATTGTTTCATTTAAAAACAAAAAAAATCACCCCAGGTGCATTGCGACTCATTCCGTGGTGGAGGGTCACATATTATTTGGCTCTTCTTGTTATTATGGTTTTTAATACTTATGTTATTATGATTCTTACTACCTATTGAAATTTCATGTTGTGTCAGTGTCTGTTTTAGTTGCATGCTTTTGTCATGGATTTTTTTCGCATTATAAGTCAAACTGTTACTGTTCTTATCATTAATGCCCTCTCTCTCTCTCTCTCTCTCTCTTCTCTCTCTCTCTCTCTCTCTCTCTCACACACACACACACACACGCACACACGCACAAATGAAACAATGCACATTATATCATTATCATGATCATCATCACCATGTGCCTTGATACATGGCACTGGCAATCATGGCCCTC
Source organism: Monoplex corrugatus (assembly GCA_030674185.1). Classification (NCBI taxonomy): domain Eukaryota; kingdom Metazoa; phylum Mollusca; class Gastropoda; order Littorinimorpha; family Ranellidae; genus Monoplex; species Monoplex corrugatus. Next base: position 329,021 of record JAPXFY010000014.1, on the reverse strand, counting down.
TATATGAACAAAATAACAATCTCTCTCTCTCTCTCTAGTCTCTCTCTCTCTCACACACACACACACAGTCACACAAAAACACATGCACAAAATCACGAGCTCGCTCTCTCTCTTTCTCTCTCACACACACACATGCACACATACACACACACACACACACACACACACACACACACACACACACACACACACACATGCACACATGCACACATACACACACAGCGATGACTTCCGTCATGTTTTATATCAAGCTATATGTATACAAGCTCCCTGCATTGAGACGAACAGTTAAGTTTAGTAGACAACATGAAGGTGACATGGGTGAAAGGGGTGAAAATGTCTTACTTTGTGGTGAGGGTGTGGTATACAAACTTCAAGATGACGGATTGGCTGCTGCGTGTCACAATGGACATTATATTATAGTGTGGCTGCTACGTGTCACATTGGACATTATATTATAGTGTGGCTGCTGCGTGTCACATTGGACATTATATTACAGTGTGGCTGCTGCGTGTCACGTTGGACATTATATTATAGTGTACTGTTTTCTGTTGGCACACGTGATTAACAGCAAATGGCACAACCTTGACACAGGTTAATAAGTTCAAATACCTGGGAACGGTCATTTCATCAGACGGCAGATACACATCGGAAATAGCTGGCAGAATCAGCCAAGCCAAAACAGTATTCAAGAAGATGACAAGCATTCTTACCAACAAATGCCTATCAATTAACATCAGAAAGAGAGTCCTTGAATGTTATATAAAACCAATACTGTTGTACGGATGTGAGGCGTAGACAGTCAGCAAGCAAAGCCAGAGCAGGATCGAGGCAGCCGAGATGTGGTTTCTCAGAAGAATGTTGAGAGTTCCATGGACAGCAAAGAAAACAAACGAGACAGTCTTGATGGAGGCAGACACAAGTAGATCACTCATAAGGAAGATTAGGAAAAGTCAAGCAACATTTATAGGCCATTTTATGAGGAAGGGGGATTTGGAGCGCCTGGTCACAATGAGAAAGCTGGAGGGAAAGAGAGCACCAGGTAGACCCAGGGAGAGAATGCTGGACGGACTTGCAGAGTGGCTGGGGATGAAGAGGGTGGGGGAGATGCTGGGGGCAGCGAGAGATAGACATGGTTGGAAGTCCAAGGTCGCCAACGCCATGCGGCAGGGCACCTGATGATGACGATGATGATGACACGTGATTAGGCCACAGCTTCCTGCTGCGACTGGTGTGCATGTGTAAAAGAATGCAATGCAGTCTGGTGGACTGTTGGTCTCTGTCTGCTGGGTGGACTGGTTAAAACTGTGCGTGGGAAATCAATGTGAACTGTTTAAATGAACATTTCTGTCGAGGAATGTAATGCTTTTGTGTGTGTGTGTGTGTCTCTCTCTCTGTCCGTGTGTGTGTGTGTGTCTCTCTCTCTCTCTCTGTCCGTGTGTGTGTGTGTGTGTCTCTGTCCGTGTGTGTGTGTGTCCTGCAAGTTTATCTCCTACCCTTCTTGCCCCCACCCTCTCTGCGAAACTGTCTACAAACGATCTCCGTTGAGTCTGCCTGGTGCCTTTATCCTCTCTAGCTTTCCTGTTGTGACTTGGTGTTTAAATTTCTCTTGCCTCGTAAATGTTCTTTTTGTCTTTGCTTCTCTCAGGGTTGACTTTTTTCCTGTCCATGAAACTTTTTTTTTCCTGTTCATGGAACTCTTAACACTCTTATTTAGAACCCCTTATTTAAAACCACATTTCAACTGCCTCGATCTTGTTTGCTTTGCTTGTTGACTGTCTAGGCCTCAATTCCATACAATAGTACTGGTTCTATATAACACTGAAAAGCTCTCTTCCTGATGTCCATTATTTGGCACTAGTTGGTAAGAACGCTATATATTTTTCTGGAATATTCTTTTCACTTGACCAATAATATGCTCTCTATAATTTTCCATTGCTTTTATTCTTTCTCCCCATTTATGGCCATGCGTGTGTGTGTGCGCGCGCATGTGTGTGCGTGCGTGTGTGTCTGTTTCAGCGCTTAGAATTGATTTTTTATCAAGATTTTGCGCGATATAAATATTGTAATTATTATTACCATATTATAATTCTGCTGAATATTTCCACTGTGCATCTGCTATTATCATGGTACTTTAATGTTAACACTTATTTTCCCTATTGTTGAATAGGATGATGTTTGTTGACTGCAAAATTATACAATTACAACCCTGCAGTGTTGTATTCTACCAAAATCTTGTCAATGCCAGTAATCCACTCCCCACCCCCCACCCCCCCAACACACACACGTTTCTAATTATGTACTGTAGACGAAATTTTGAGGTAAACTGCACAACATGTCAAACATTTTTACGACAGCAGCAAAACCTCTATATATGGTTTATATGGATCTTTCGTTCAAATCTCATTTTTCTGTCAAAAAATAAACAAAAAGATAGATACATATTCAGATATTGCGAGCAGACGTTCACACTGCATCCTCGCTTTCACTTTCCATTTCAAGTTTGACGCCTTCAATGACGTCACGTAAATTTGTCCAACTCCCCTAACTGTGCGTCTGCTCGCCAACTTGGTTAAACGGAAATGAAAATCGAATAGCTCTTGTAAAAGGACACACAGACTTGTTTATCGTGCCGTTTTGTCGTGCAACATACAAGCTTACATGCAAACAGAAGCGCGGAGAGGAGCGTGTTACATGCATACCCAACTTTACAAATTTGTCATACGGTCATGGAGTAGCTGACAAGATGGGTTCCACTTCTTGTTTACGCTTTGAGGATAAATCACATTTGGATTAGGTTGAACCACATGAGAATATATTCTTTTAAGAATACCAGCACTGTTGCTGTTACCGATTTTGAAAGAGAGAGAGAGAAAGCTTTTTAAAAGCCTTTTATACCATTTCGGTCAAAATTACCTTGAGTGACATCCAGTTCCACCAGTCTGACTATGTAGATAAAATCATGCTTGAACGCAAGAAATAAATAGGTAAATGAATAAATATCTGTCTCCACAGAAAGACCACAAACACACGTGCACGCGCGCGCTGGCACACACACACACACACGCACACATCCCTAATGTGGATACTTTGCCAATGAGAGAGACAGACAGACAGAGAGACAGAGGTGTGTGTCTGCGTGCGCGCGCACGCACGCGCGCGCGTTCGTGTAAAAGCCATTGACCTACACACTTCGTAAGATCTTCTATTTAAATATTTTTGTGTGCTTTTTTGCCCCCCCCCCCCCTCCCTCTCCGTTCTTTCTTTCTCCTTTTTATGTCTGTCCCCCTCTGTCACTCCCTTCTTGGTTTCCATCATTATGGTGGTGTCAAGTTTTGTACGTGTTTCATAGGTTCCTCGCTCCCTCTCCTCTTTCCCATTCCAAGACCCTGCCTGGGCATAAGCTTTTGTGTAGGCTGAAGGAATATACCAGATAATGACTGGCAGATTTGGGTGGAGTGCATATGGAGTCCAGGTGCTATAAAATCCTTTTGAGGACACTCCAAACTCCACAGTTGTACTGAAGATAGCAATGACACAGACATGAAGACACTCCAAACTCCACAGTCGTACTGAAGATGGCAATGACACAGACATGAAGACACTCCAAACAAACTCCACAGTTGTACTGAAGATAGCAGTGACACAGACATGAAGACACTCCAAACTCCACAGTTGTACTGAAGATGGCAGTGACACAGACATGAAGACACTCCAAACAAATTCCACAGTTGTACTGAAGATAGCAGTGACATAGACATGAAGACACTCCAAACTCCACAGTTGTACTGAAGATGGCAGTGACACAGACATGAAGACACACCAAACTCCACAGTTGTACTGAAGGTGGCAGTGACATAGACATGAAGACACTCCAAACTCCACAGTTGTACTGAAGATGGCAGTGACATAGACATGAAGACACTCCAAACTCCACAGTTGTACTGAAGATGGCAGTGACACAGACATGAAGACACACCAAACTCCACAGTTGTACTGAAGATGGCAGTGACATAGACATGAAGACACTCCAAACTCCACAGTTGTACTGAAGATGGCAGTGACACAGACATGAAGACACTCCAAACTCCACAGTTGTACTGAAGATAGCAATGACACAGACATGAAGACACTCCAAACAAACTCCACAGTTGTACTGAAGATAGCAGTGACACAGACATGAAGACACTCCAAACAAACTCCACAGTTGTACTGAAGATAGCAGTGACACAGACATGAAGACACTCCAAACAAACTCCACAGTTGTACTGAAGATGGCAGTGACACAGACATGAAGACACTCCAAACAAACTCCACAGTTGTACTGAAGATAGCAGTGACACAGACAAGAAGACACTCCAAACAAACTCCACAGTTGTACTGAAGATGGCAGTGACACAGACATGAAGACACTCCAAACAAACTCCACAGTTGTACTGAAGATGGCAGTGACACAGACATGAAGACACTCCAAACTCCACAGTTGTACTGAAGATAGCAGTGACACAGACATGAAGACACTCCAAACTCCACAGTTGTACTGAAGATGGCAATGACATACACATGAAGACACACCAAACAAACTCCACAGTCGTACTGAAGATAGCAGTGACACAGACATGAAGACACTCCAAACTCCACAGTCGTACTGAAGATAGCAGTGACACAGACATGAAGACACTCCAAACTCCACAGTTGTACTGAAGATGGCAATGACATAGACATGAAGACACACCAAACAAACTCCACAGTCGTACTGAAGATAGCAGTGACACAGACATGAAGACACACCAAACAAACTCCACAGTCGTACTGAAGATAGCAGTGACACAGACATGAAGACACATCCAAACTCCACAGTTGTACTGAAGATGGCAGTGACATAGACATGAAGACACTCCAAACTCCACAGTTGTACTGAAGATGGCAGTGACACAGACATGAAGACACTCCAAACAAACTCCACAGTTGGTACGTGAAGATGGCAGTGATCACAGACATGAAGACACTCCAAACTCCACAGTCGTACTGAAGATAGCAGTGACACAGACATGAAGACACTCCAAACTCCACAGTTGTACTGAAGATAGCAATGACATAGACATGAAGACACTCCAAACAAACTCCACAGTCGTACTGAAGATAGCAGTGACACAGACATGAAGACACACCAAACAAACTCCACAGTGGTACTGAAGATAGCAGTGACACAGACATGAAGACACTCCAAACAAACTCCACAGTCGTACTGAAGATAGCAGTGACACAGACATGAAGACACACCAAACAAACTCCACAGTTGTACTGAAGATAGCAGTGACACAGACATGAAGACACTCCAAACAAACTCCACAGTCGTACTGAAGATAGCAGTGACACAGACATGAAGACACACCAAACAAACTCCACAGTCGTACTGAAGATAGCAGTGACACAGACATGAAGATACACCAAACAAACTCCACAGTGGTACTGAAGATAGCAGTGACACAGACATGAAGACACACCAAACAAACTCCACAGTCGTACTGAAGATAGCAGTGACACAGACATGAAGACACACCAAACAAACTCCACAGTCGTACTGAAGATAGCAGTGACACAGACATGAAGACACACCAAACAAACTCCACAGTTGTACTGAAGATAGCAGTGACACAGACATGAAGACACTCCAAACAAACTCCACAGTTATACTGAAGATATCAGTGACACAGACATGAAGACACACCAAACAAACTCCACAGTATTGTACTGAAGATAGCAGTGACATAGACATGTAGATACTCCAAACAAACTCCACAGTTGTACTGAAGATGGCAGTGACACAGACATGAAGACACTCCAAATTCCATAGTCGTACTGAAGATAGCAGTGAGACAGACATGAAGACACTCCAAACTCCACAGTTGTACTGAAGATGGCAGTGACACAGACATGAAGACATTCCAAACAAACTCCACAGTCGTACTGAAGATGGCAATGACATAGACCTTAAGAACAAATAGATAAATTTAAAAAGAAATAGCAGGAGGTTGACAATTGCCATCATCTAGATATCAGCAGTGTTTCGTTATCGCCGGTCACTAAACATATTATAATAGGATTATAATCATCTTTACTGTTGGACAGTAAATCACCGGATGTGGATTGTACTTGTCGTGGCTTCAGTCTGGAGACAGGGAAAGTATGGCAGTCCGTGAACAGTTACATCAGTAGTGATGGTGATATTGGGGTTAGTCATCAATTATTTAATCTTCTCGACATTGGCTTTGGATTTCCCTTCCTTGCCATACCACTTGTCAGAGTTCCATCTAATCTTTTAAACTGATGAGTTTTTGAGCACTGCCTGCAAAGCCATCAACATCATCTGCGAGACGAAGGTTTGTGATGGTTTTCCTCCAGTGACAGTGCTGACACGATCTTCAAGTGCTCCAGTCATGATGCGTACCAGGAACACTTATAAAGCATGGGGAATAGAAGGCAACCTGTGGGACTCGAATGAAGTATGGATTCACTCTCCGGTAAATACTGCACTGAGATTTTGACAAAGACTTGACAGAATGATACGCCTCTGCTTTTGAGTATAGTTGGTGGATGGTATTGATCAGCTTATCCTGATGTTAAATTTCTTCTCTGTGGCCCATAGTTATTGGATTTTCTGCTCTCAGACTGTTACTGCCCGGTAAACTCGACAGATTTTTAGAATGTGACAGTAGTATCAGTAGTATGATACGATACGATACGATACGATACGATACGATACGATACGATACGAATACGATACGATTTCAGATTATCTTGGGTCATTACGACCTCTATCTGATCTTTTGATCAGCAGCACTAACTACTCTGAGTGTCTAAGTACCCACACGATCTTTTGTTCGTGCCCTACGCTAGTTATTGACTTTCTGATGAGTTGAATGTGGGATCAGTGGATGGCTTATATCTACTTGGTGAATGAAATCCTTGAAAGTGGTTCTTGAAGCCGTTTAGTGTATCAGCATTCACCACAGTATATTCCAGTACATTCCATGTGTCTACCACTCTCTGTGTGAAGAACTGTTGCCATAGGCTGATTTTGCACAACTTCTTTTTCAGTTTGTAATTATGACCCCTTGTAGTGCCATCGACAACCATCTCAATAGGATTTCTGCAGTCATACAATCCATGAGTGATTTTGTAGACCTCGATAAGATCCCCACGAATTCTCCTGTAAGCCATGCTAGGCATCTTCCTAATTTTCAGTCTCTTTTCATACTTGACATCGTGCAGTCCTGGTACGCGTTTTGTAGCTCTTCTATGAACACTTTCAATCAAATTCTGGTCTTTCTTCAGTCGAGGGCTCCATATGATATTTGCGAATTCCAGGTGTGGCCTAACAAGTGCTGTGAATAGCAGTCTCATTGATTTGCTGTCCAAGTGACAATAAGAGCGTCTGATCAATCCTAGTATCTTATTTGCAATATTCACCTGGATTTCTATATGTTTAGAAAACTTAAATTCTTTATCCACATTCATTCCAAGGTCTTTTTCCATACCAGAAGATTCCAATACTACTCCACTGTTATCTTCGTGTTCTCTCATTGTATATTCAAAATTCTGATTTTTACTCCCCAGATGAAGGATCTTACATTTTCGAGCATTAAACGAGCTGCCATTTGTCCACCCAGTCAACTAACATATCAAGGTCTACTCTGTAGTTCATCCTTGTCGTCTTCAATCATGATAGAGCAGTAGATCTTAGTATCATCCGCATACGTGCTGCATATACTGTTGACTACATCGGGCAAATCATTGATATAGATAATGAATAATAATGTACCTAGCACACTGCCCTGTGGCGCTCCACTCGTGAATCGCTCCATGTGACATTGTTCCATCTACCTTAACTCTCTGAGTTCTTCCTGTAAGAAAATCTCCAATCCAGCCCACAACAGTTCTTCCGTAACCATATGCTTTGAGCTTTTGGATGAGACGAGCATGGGGTACTGAATCAAAGGCGTTTGAAAAGTCCAGGTATACAGCATCCACAGCACTACCCTCCTGTATACTTGTAGTCCAGTCCTCAATGACTCCCAACAGGTTAGAAACACAGGAGCGTCCTGTCACAAAACCATGTTGACATGCTGTCAGAAGCTTATTATCCTTCAGATGGGTGAACATAGCCTCTCTAACTAATTTCTCCATTAATTTACACGTGACACTAGTCAGACTAACTGACGGTAGTTCCCTGGTTTACTTTTATCCCCCTTTTTGAATAACGGCGTGATGTTTGCTCTCTTCCACTGAATTGGTAAAGTTTTCTCTTTAATTGATAAGTTGAAAAGTTCTGTCAGTGGTTTGGGTATATGCCATCTGCTCTAGCTGATTTTGACGTGTCCAGCGATTTTAGCAGTTTCCCGACTTGGTTGGTTTCTATACTGATATTTTGTAAACTTGTCTGTTGTATGTCTCTGTTGGGGACATTGTGGGAGTGATTGCAACTTTTGTTTGGTGAATACACTGCAGAAGAACTTATTAAGCATATCCGCTTTACTTTTATCTGTTGTTGCTCGATTTCCATCGTCGTCCAGCAGATCAGCAATTCCCCCCTGAGTTTTGAGTTTACTTTTAGCGTGGGTAAAAAATAATTTGGGGTTCGACTTTGCTGATCTAACGATCTCTTTTTCATAGTCCTTTACAGCACTCCTACATGCATTTTTTGGCCTGATTACGAGGTCGTGCATATGCCAATGTGTGTGTGTGTGTTTTTTTTCTTATTATTATTTTCTTTCTTTTTTCTTTCTTTTGTCTTTTTTTTGGTTTTTGTTTCGATTCGTGATACATTTAAAAATTTAGGAATCAAATGTCCTAATGTTATTGTGTTAAAAAGACGCCAATCAGGGGTGACTACTCTATATGATCTTCCGAAAGTCGCATGGCGCACAGAGTAGATCCCAAGTACATGTGGTCTCAGTGATTGTGTTGTTTGATTTGTGACATTTTGGTCGAAATGGCAAATTTTAATGGATTCAACGCACATAGGCACCAGTATAAGAACGATGGACAAACAGGGCAGCAAAATCGGAGAGGCAAGTACAACCGCAACAATGATTACAATCGTTACAATGCCAACACGCGGTGTGGGTTTTCATCGACTTCGAGCAATTCGGCCCGTTGGAATCAATCCGCTGGTTCGTTCTCACATTCTTCTCCCAATTTTTCTGTGCCACCTCCTGCAGTTCCTGGGCCGCCAGAATGGGTTTCTGGTCCACGGCGGGCATTAGCTGTGCCATCTTCCTCATTTTCGTGCCCTCCGCCGCAAGGTTCAGATCCTTTTTCCGTTCCACCATCTTCGTTTTCTTCACGTCATCCTTTCGCGCAGTCTGGTTCAGGCCGTCCCCATTCTCTGTGTACTGGATCACCTCCAATATTTCCTCCAACATTTTCTGTACCACCTCCATCTTTGCCGCCGGTGTCCAATGCAGGAGCCGGTGGAAGGCCAAAGTCAAGGCCTAATTCAGGACCTACCCAGCCTAGGCCTAAGGCAAATTCAGGAACTGGTCAACCTGGATGTCAACACCCAGTGAGTAGTGAGCGGTCATACCCAGACCATTTCATGTCAAACCAGCAGACATTTTCTGGATCACAAAACAGCAGTCAATATCAAGGAACTGCACAGTCTAAAAAATATGGACCAAATAATTCAAAAAATGCACAGTTTGGAGGTAGACACCCAGTGAACTGCGTGTGGTCAGACCGAGACCTTTATACGCCGAGGCAGGGGATATTTCCTGGACCAGAGAATTGCAGTGGTAATGAATATGGCAGACCATTCAACTATGGCAGAGGACAAAATAAAAGGCGGTGGCGCAAAAACGGAAATAATAATGAAGGCAACAACAACAACCAGAGCAATAGTAATCTGAACGAGACTGGTGACAAGGTAAGGCTGAAACTTACTGCAGATGTCAATTTGTTAAATAAAAATAACTGAGTTTAACTTGGAAGTTTTAAAAGTTAAAGATTAATTTGATTTGTTGTTCATGTCAAATTCCCCCCCCCCCCCCCCCCTTTTTGTTGTTGTTGTTGATTAGTCTAATTTTCTTTTATATATATATATATATATATATTTGTAAGGCTGTATTTAATTAGGGTGAGACTTTTTTTTAAAGCATTCAAATTTGTAATTTGAGATATGTCAGTATTCCCAGAGATGCACTCCTGTGATTTTTTTATGCACAAAAATGGAAATACTGATGTCAATGAAATACACACACACACACACACACACACAGAGTGTATAACACACACACAGTGTGTACACACACACACACACACACACACACACACACACACACACACACACACACACACACACACACACACACACACACAACACATGTATGGTCACATGCATGTAACATACACACACATGCAAATGCATGCATAGGCCTATATGTACACTCACCTACATGCACTTGTTTACTTGCTCACTGGTTCTTTCACTGCTCAGTTATTGAATTGAAAATTTTCAGAAGAAAGAAAAAGTGGACAAACGAGATTTACCAGAGAACAACAAGTATGTCTGTGAGGTGTGTGACCGTGGTTACAAAACAGAAGAAAAGTATGAGGAACATGTCAGTCAACATACTCAAGTAAGTGGAGACCTTAACGCCTTTATCGTGTTTGTGTGTGTGTGTGTGAGGGGGGGGGGGGGTTGTTTTTTGCTTGTTCTTTTGTTTTTTATGTCCCAGTGTCTGCTCTGCTTCAGTGGTGTTGATCCCAAGCTGCTCACTCTTGTTATGCAACGCACCACCAAACTTGACTTCATTTTCAAAGTCTCTGTGCTAGGAAGCCCACAGGAGCTAAAATTGTCAAGCTGCCACAAGGCCACTCACCAAAGGACACCCTGCACTGCTGCTGGATTTCTTCAGTGGAGTTTAACATTGTCTGTTCTGATCCAGTTTATTGAGGACATTGATTACTGGATTTCTTTGTTGGAGTTTTAACAGTGCCTTTTTGATCCAGTTTATTGAGGACATTGATTACTGGATTTCTTTGTTGGAGTTTTAACAGTGCCTGTTTTGATCCAGCTTACTACGTAGTGAGGACATTGACTAGTAAGTCCACTGCCAACAACAGTAATTGCTCAGTTGAAGAGCAGACGGAGGGAGAGACACCCCACCCTCACACTTTTCACAGTTTATGAATAGAGTAGTATATATATGTATATATATATATTGAGTTGCGGTTGTAATCTTCATTTAGTGTGTCTTGGGCAATGTCGCATGGCGGAGCCCATCCCTCTCCATGCCAGACCACAGCCGACGTCCTCCATCTAGGTGGTTCGCCTTGGTCTTGAACATATAGCCGCTGATCATCACTCTCCCGAAGAAAGGCAACCTACAACTATGCCAAAACTACCGTACCATCAGCCTGATCAGCCATCCAAGTAAGGTCATGCTAAAAATCCTTCTGAGTAGACTGAAGCCACAAGCTGAAGAGATAATAAAAGAAGAGCAGGCAGGTTTCAGACCAGGAAGAAGTACCACAGAGCAAATTTTCAACCTCAGATTGCTCTGTGAGAAATACCTGCAACACCAGCAAGGCCTTTACCACGTCTTCGTGGACTTCAAGAAGGCATTCGACAGAGTTTGGCACGCAGCCTTGTGGGCAACCATGAGGCTGTACAACATCAATGCCAACCTGATCAGAACCATAGAATGCCTCTACGAAAAGGCGACCAGTGCAGTCTACCATGACAACAACATAGGCGAATGGTTCCGAACCACAGTTGGAGTACGCCAAGGATGCCTGCTCTCCCCCACTCTCTTCAACATCTTCTTAGAGAGAATAATGGCTGACGCACTTGAAGACCACGAGGGAACAGTCAGCATCGGAGGTAGAACAATCACAAACTTGCGTTTTGCCGACGACATTGACGGACTAGCTGGGCAAGAGCAAGAGCTAGTCAGCTTGATAAAACATCTTGATGAGGCCTCCACAGCATATGGCATGCAGATCAGTGCAGAGAAAACCCAGTTGATGACAAATAATACCAATGGCATCAGCACTGACATTACCATAGACAACAAGAAACTTGAGACCGTCCATAGATTTAAATATCTGGGAGCTATAGTATCAGATGAAGGATCAAAGCCCGAGGTACTTTCCAGGATTGCCCAGACCACAGCTGCAATGACCAAGCTAAAAGTCATCTGGAACGACAAGAATATCGCAGTCGGCTCCAAGATCAGACTGATGCGTTCCCTGGTCATGTCAATATTTTTGTATGCATGCGAAACATGGACCATAACAGCAGACATTGAAAGAAGGATACAGGCAATGGAGATGAGATGCTTCCGCAAACTCTTTGGTATCTCGTACAAAGATCATATAACCAATAAGGAAGTGAAAACCCGAATCGAAAACGCCATCGGGCCGTATGAAGACCTCCTGACCTCAGTGAAAAGACGCAAACTGAGGTGGTACGGGCACGTCACACGATCATCTGGACTGGCCAAGACCGTCTTGCAGGGAACAGTTCAGGGAGGGAGACGAAGAGGCAGACAGAGAAAAAGATGGGAAGACGATATCAGAGAGTGGACTGGCCTTGAATGGAATATCATTCTGCGGAAAGCTGAGGACCGTGAGGAGTGGAGGAAGTTGGTTGCAAAATCTTCAGTGGTGCCCCAATGGTCAACCAGACTATGGGACTGATGATGATGATGATGATATATATATATATATATATATATATATATATATATATATATATATATATATATAAAATGATGGTTTGCTGCCACAGTACTCTGCTTACAAACAGTTACAGGTTGCCAGTTGACAGCTAAAATACTGAAAGAATGGGTTAGACAGTTAATGTTATTAAATTTTATACATGAAAATAAAGAGTCATGTCATGTCATGTCATGTGTTCCAGTGTTGGGTGAAAGGGTGCCGTTATGTCGCAGCTCCTAAACTGGTCCAGCTTCATTACAACACAGTGAGTTTGATGATTGTTATGAACTGATCTTTCTTATTCATTATCTTTCCCTTTTCCCCTGTTGATGGTTACTTTCAACTGATCTTTCTTATTCATTATCTTTCCCCTTTCCCCTTTGATGGTTATTTCAGCTCTGTCTGTCTTGCTTTGTTAAGGTCTGTCTGTCTTGCTTTGAGGTCTGTCTGTCTTTGTTAAGGTCTGTCTGTCTTGCTTTGTTAAGGTCTGTCTGTCTTGCTTTGTTAAGGTCTGTCTTGCTTTGTTAGGTCTCTGTCTTGCTTTGTTAAGGTCTGTCTTGCTTTGTTAGGTCTCTGTCTTGCTTTGTTAAGGTCTGTCTATCTTGCTTTGAGGTCTGTCTGTCTTGCTTTGTTAAGGTCTGTCTGTCTTGCTTTGAGGTCTGTCTTGCTTTGTTAAGGTCTGTCTGTCTTGCTTTGTTAAGGTCTGTCTGTCTTGCTTTGTTAAGGTCTGTCTGTCTTGCTTTGTTAAGGTCTGTCTGTCTTGCTTTGTTAAGGTCTGTCTGTCTTGCTTTGTTAAAGTCTGTCTATCTTGCTTAAGGTCTGTCTGTCTTGCTTTGTTAAGGTCTGTCTCAGTGTCTGTCTTGCTTTGTTAAGGTCTGTCTGACTTGCTTTGTTAAGATCTGTCTGTCTTGCTTTGTTAAGGTCTGTCTGTCTTGCTTTGAGGTCTGTCTCTATGTCTTTGTTAGGGTCTGTCTGTCTTGCTTTGTTAAGGTCTGTCTTGCTTTGTTAAGGTCTGTCTGTCTTGCTTTGTTAAGATCTGTCTGTCTTGCTTTGAGGTCTGTTTTGCTTTGAGGTTTGTCTGTCTTGCTTTGAGGTCTGTCTGTCTTTGTTAGGGTCTGTCTGTCTTGCTTTGTTAAGGTCTGTCTTGCTTTGTTAAGGTCTGTCTGTCTTGCTTTGAGGTCTGTCTGTCTTGCTTTGAGGTTTACCGTACCAAGCAAGACTACTTCAAGTCAACAATATGAACTGATAAAGAAGAAAAATCTGATAGCTTTCAGTGACTGTATCCATGTATTGTAGCTAATGTAAATACATGTATTATTTTGCCTGTGTGGGTGACTGTTAAGTTAGTGCACAATGTGAAAAAAGAACATTTCTGTAGACCTTGTTGGGTATCATGTTCAGCATCGCACTGTCTGTACAAAGTGCATGTCATCAACTCTAGCACAAATTGTTTGAAAAGCATAAGTTTCAGACTTAACAAAACAGGTGTTTCTTTTTCTGTGGGTTGATTACTTTAATTTTATGAAAATACTTCATCACCAGGACACTTCTGCCATTCACCACTGTGTCTGCAAAGAGTCAATTATAATAATGCTGGCTACAGACAGACGGGATAGTTATAAATATTTTGTTTGTTTATTTTCTTATTTTTAGATTTTGAAATTGAAAGATGGGACACTGTAGGTTAATCAATGTTAAGACAATGAAAGATGATATTTATATTATTTGTAATATGATACTTGTTTAACTTTTGTTCCTTTCTTAATATTTTCCTTTCTTTCTGTCTCTTGAAATTTGCAGTCAGTAGGTTTTGTATGTTACAGACAATAAAATGCATTGTTATTCATAGTGTTCATTTCATGGTAATATGTCTGTACTGTGCGTCATATGTTTCAGCAACACAAAACTGGGGTAGCCAAGAAGATCTGGACCATACACAGCCCTGAAGAGATAAAGAAATGGATCAAAGAACGGAAACGGTAGGAAGGGGATTGGAATTATTAATCAACAAAGTGGTTATTTTTGATGACTGTTCTCATCAGCAGATGGGACAGCGTAGTGTAAACTTGAACCACTCACTCCAGAAAGAAAAAGTTAACCTTTTAACTCCTTTACCTTATCCACCAGCTTCAAAACGTTTTTTTTTTCCTTTTACTTTCTGGTTGCATTTTCTACGCCAGTTTAATGATGCAGAATATGGGACCATTTTATTGACATTGTTCTGATGATTGTGGTAATAGATTGATAACCATGATGCCATGATTACCATGTGAATTTTCATTCTGGATTGAGATTTCCTGGCATCAACTGATCAGTCAGCCCAAGTGATACAGACGCCTGCAGTCTAAGTCACAAAATTTGAGCAGCACGCTCAGTAAGGTGTCTTTGAAGAGATGAGACTAAACTGTGTAGTTCCAGTCTTCCCGGTGAACCCACAGAACACTCTGCTTTGGTGGGTAAGAGCTGATTGCGGCTGAAAATTCCCACAGTGATTTTTATAAGAGTGATGGGATATGAACCTACAGCCAGTGGTCTGTTGTAAGACTGATCTGTGGGCTTTGTGGGTTGGCTTCCCACCTTGCCTTTGATAACATGCTACGAGTTCCATAAATGAAAGATGCTCCCAGGATTCACCGAAAGGGGGAGAGAATGATGAATCCATCGGCATTGACTCCATCACGACTGGAAACGCACAACGGATCATGATTAATGACCAGATGGAATTTCCGTGTGCGTGTGGAAGGAGATTCACCACCAAACGCGGCATGAAGATCCACAGGACAAAAATGGGCTGTTTGAAGACTCATACGAACCAGCAGCAGTGCACTGCGATAGCAGGTGAGACGTTGGATGACCAAGGCCAGGATTTAAACCATAGTGCCAAGGACATCCACACTGATGGTTCTGGTGCGGATTTTGCACAAGCTCTTAACGCCAAACGTGAAAAACTCAATTTGCCGCCTGCCGGTGCAAAAGAACAATGGGAGAAATTAGATGAGGAACTTGTCCTTAAGCTGAATGCGCTAATAGGAAACAGTACGCTGGAACACAAACTTGACACATACGGAGACATCATATACTCTATCTGCAGGGACACTTATGGAGTGAAGCAGCCAAAGACAAAATCGCCTCCCCAGAAATCCAGAAGACAGCAACAGATGGAGAGCATCCGGGCGAGAAAAGGAAGCTTAAAAAGCGAATGAAAACTGCCTCAGAATTCGAGAAGCAAGGGCTCCTGGAACTCTGGAAAAATCTGAAAGCCAAACACAATGCTCTCAGCAAAGTGGAATCAGCAAGGCGAAGAAAGAGCAAAAAGAAGAAGACTCAAGATCGTTTCTTCAAAAATCCCTTTGACTTTGCAAGAAAGCGGTTTGAACAACCCAAATCAGGGACTCTCACAGTGGGCAAGGAAACCCTAGAGCAGCATCTCAGGGAAACATATTCCGATTCTCGGCGCGAGGCACCACTTGAAATCCAGAATCTGGTTTGGCCTGCAGCGCCAGAAGGAAAATTCAATAACAAACCACCAACACTGGATGAAGTGAAGAACGTAGTAAAGAAAGCCAGAGCCAAGTCAACACCTGGACCAAACGGAATACCATACCTGCTCTACAAGAAATGCCCAAAAGTGCTCGAGTGGCTCCACAAGATGATTCGATCAGCATGGAGGAACCAGAAGATCAGCGACCAATGGATGAGAGCTGAAGGAGTGTACATTCCGAAGGAGCAGAACTCCAGCAGCATCAACCAGTATCACTTCTGAATGTCGAGGGGAAAATCTTCTTCTCTGTTATGGCAGCAAGATGGACAAAATACCTGACTGAAAACAAGTATCTGGATATGTCAGTCCAAAAGGGAGGCATACCAGGAATGCCTGGATGCTTGGAACATGCCACGTTGATTTGGGATGCCATCCAAAAAGCGAGAACAGACAAGAGAGACATTGACGTAGTTTGGCTTGATCTGGCGAATGCATATGGATCAGTTCCACACGATATGATCCAGCTGGCTCTTGAAATGTATCACATCCCAGAAAACATCCGAACAATGCTGAGGAAGTATTTCCAAGGGTTCTCAATGTGGTTCTATAATAATAATAATTAATAATAATTACAATATTTATATAGCGCAAAATCTTGATAAAATCAAATCTAAGCGCTGAAGCAGACACACGCACGCACGCACGCACGCACGCACGCACGCACGCACGCACGCACGCACGCACGCACGCACGCACGCACGCACGCACGCACCACACACACACACACACACACACACACACACACACACACGCATGGCTATAAATGGGGAGAAAGAATAAAAGCAATAAAAGCAAGAATAAAAGCAATGGAAAATTATAGAGAGCATAGCATATACAATTATATATTATAACCATGTGATTCCCCTCCGAGCGGAGACAGGCTGCAGAGGGGGGAGGGGGGGTTGAGTGAGGTTAGGATTTTATGCAGAGGAGAAAAGGTGGGTTTTGAGAGCGGACTTGAAGGAGACAAAAGTAGGTTGCTGACGGAATGAGAGAGGAAGTTTGTTCCAGGAGAGTGGACCAGAAACAGAGAAGGCTCGTGGACCATAGGTATTGAGCTTAGTGCGTGGAAAGCGAAAAGTCAGAGGATCGGAGGCAGAGCGGAGGGTACGTGAGGGAACATAGATCTCAAGTAGGCTTGACAGGTAATCGGGGGCTGCGTTATTGAGGCTTTTGTAGCACATGGTGTCTAGTTTGTATTGTATGCGCTTTGATACAGGGAGCCAGTGAAGTTGTGCCAGGAGAGGAGATATGTGGTCAGCTTTTTTCTTTTTGAGTACAAGGCGTACAGCATTGTTTTGAATGCGCTGTAGGATGTGAATGGTGGAGGCAGGAAGACCAGACAGGAGTGAATTGCAATAGTCAATGCGAGACATTATGAAGGAGAGAACGAGTTTTGCAGTTGTTTCGACAGAGAGATACTTCCTGATCAGCCTTATACGATGGAGATGATAGTAGCAAGATCTGGCAGTTTGAGAAACAAAGTTATTCATGGAGAGGGTAGAGTCAATGCAGACACCAAGGTTTTTAGCTGAATCAGAAATTGGGACTGATGTGTTACATAATGGGAGAGAAAGAGGAGGCAGCTGAGAAAGTTTCTGACAGGTGCCAATGAGGATAGCTTCTGTCTTGTCGTCATTAAGCTGAAGTTTATTGTGTGTCATCCAGTTCTTAATGTCCGAGTAACACTCAGTGGTGCGAGGTGGGCATTGCAATGGGCTGTGCAATCTCTCCCATACTGTTCGTGTTGGCAATGGAAGTCATCTTGAAAGCTGCAATGAAGAGTTCAGGTCCAGTGAATCTGGGAGATGGATACCAGATGCCTCCTCTGAAAGCTTTCATGGATGACACAACAGTCTTGTCCACGGATGAGGAAGAGACACACCAAATCTTAAAGCAGCTGGATGAGCTGGTGGCCTCTTCAAGAATGAGGTTCAAACCAAAGAAATCCCGAAGTCTCTCACTGCGAAAAGGAAAAGTGGCAGATTCAGTCAAATTCATGGTAGCCAACCAAGCCATCCCCACTGTCACAGAAGAGCCAGTAAAAAGTCTCGGAAGATGGTATGATGACTCCCTGAAAGACACACAAAGGGGATGTGAAACCAAGCAAACATCAGAAGAAGGCCTGAAGAAAATAGATAACTGCGGACTGCCAGTCTGGTGTCTACAGTTCATGCTGATACCAAAGCTGCTGTGGCCACTGCTAATCTATGACATTTGCACCAGCACAGTGGAAGCAATGGAAGCCAAAATCAACAAATACACAAGAAAATGGCTCGGTGTCCCACCTGGTCTCACTGATGTTGCATTCTACTGTCGTCAAGCAATGCTGAAGCTACCTCTCAAATCCATAGTGGAGGAATACAAAGTTGAAAAGCAAGACTGTTGAGCATGCTGGAGGAATCGGAAGACAATATCGTGAAATCAGTTCAGCCAAAGCTGAGAACTGGCAGAAAATGGAAAGTCCAAGAGGCTGTAAACAATGCCAAGAGAAACCTCAGCATCAAAGAAATAATTGGACACACGCAAACCAACAGACAGGGACTGGGAGCAACAAAAATGCAGTGGTGGTCCAAAGCCAAAGGGAAGGAAAAAAGAGACATGATCATACAGGAGTTGAAGAAAGAAGAAGATGTCAAAAGAGTGCAGAAGGCAGTCCAGCAAGGTCAACAGGGGCAATGGACAACATGGGACAGTGCACTCCAAAGAAGTCTCAGCTGGAACGATATGTGGCACATGGCTCCTCTAAGGATAAGCTTCCTCCTCAGATCTGTATATGACCTGCTCCCCTCGAATGCAAACTTAGTGAAATGGGGGAAATCAGATGACCCAGCATGTCCGCTCTGTCAGAAGAAACAAACAGTGGAACATGTCCTAAGCTCTTGCGAAGTAGCGCTAGCCCAAAGAAGGTATACATGGAGGCACAACCAAGTTCTGAAAGTGATCACAGACGTGGTTAGCGAAAAAAACCATGACCCCAAACGCACCAATTGCTATGACAACGTTCTACAAAGCAGGAGGGAAACAGGTCTGGCCCGAAATTGCTATGACAACCAGCACATTGCCAAAGGGTCTTCTGGATGGAGCAGTCGACTGGGAGTGTACAGCAGACCTCCCAGAGTGGAGAAATTACCCAGATGTCATCAGCAAGACAGGCATGAGACCAGACATCGCTCTCCACTCTGACTCCTCGAAACAAGTGATTCTGATAGAACTCACTGTGCCATACGAAAGCAGAATGGAAGAAGCACATATCTACAAGACTGAAAAATACGCCGGTCTTGCCAGCACCCTGAAGAAAGCAGGTCTGCGGGTCAAAATCTTCGCCATAGAGGTCGGGGCAAGAGGGTTTGTAGGCACCTCCGCTTATGATCTCATGAAACAACTCGCCATTTCTGGGAAGAAGAGGACTAGAGCCCTTAAAGCGATGGCAGAGGCAGCAGAAAGGAGCTCAAGCTGGATCTGGGCAAGGAGGAACCAAAAGTGAACTTCATAAGGATTAAATTCCCTACAGATGATGTGTGCCCCGTTAGCACATTGGTAAAACCGCGTACCGCAGTTCTGAAGCGCGGAATCGCCCAAGTTCGCTCCCCGGCGTGGGGAAAAGAAAAAAAAAATAGACAACAGCAGAAGGGCATCCAGGAGTCATGACCTGGATGTGGCCCGGCCCCCCGAGAGTGTAAGGAGTTCAGGGCCGAAACACTTGTCTAAAGGGGGTTACTTCTCTGAAGACCTTCTGTTGTCTAGCTCTCCCTAGAGTTTCTTTCTACCTGATGGGATATGAACCTACAGCCATTGGTCTGTTATAAGACTGATGGGATGTGAACCTACAGCCATTGGTCTGTTGTAAGACTGATGGGATGTGAATCTACAGCCATTGGTCTGTTATAAGACTGATGGGATGTGAACCTACAGCCATTGGTCTGTTATAAGACTGATGGGATGTGAACCTGCAGCCATTGGTCTGTTATAAGACTGATGGGATGTGAATCTACAGTCATTGGTCTGTTGTAAGACTGATGGGATATGAACCTCCAGCCATTGGTCTGTTATAAGACTGATGGGATGTGAACCTACAGCCATTGGTCTGTTGTAAGACTGATGGGATATGAACCTACAGCCATTGGTCTGTTGTAAGACTGATGGGATGTGAACCTACAGCCATTGGTCTGTTATAAGACTGATGGGATATGAACCTACAGCCATTGGTCTGTTGTAAGACTGATGGGATATGAACCTACAGCCATTGGTCTGTTATAAGACTGATGGGATATGAACCTACAGCCATTGGTCTGTTATAAGACTGATGGGATATGAACCTACAGCCATTGGTCTGTTATAAGACTGATGGAGTGTGAACCTACAGCCATTGGTCTGTTGTAAGACTGATGGGATGTGAACCTACAGCCATTGGTCTGTTATAAGACTGATGGGGTGTGAACCTACAGCCATTGGTCTGTTATAAGACTGATGGGATGTGAACCTGCAGCCATTGGTCTGTTGTAAGACTGATGGGATATGAACCTACAGCCATTGGTCTGTTGTAAGACTGATGGGATATGAACCTACAGCCATTGGTCTGTTGTAAGACTGATGGGATATGAACCTACAGCCATTGGTCTGTTATAAGACTGATGGGATATGAACCTACAGCCATTGGTCTGTTATAAGACTGATGGGGTGTGAACCTACAGCCATTGGTCTGTTATAAGACTGATGGGGTGTAAACCTACAGCCATTGGTCTGTTATAAGACTGATGGGATGTGAACCTCCAGCCATTGGTCTGTTATAAGACTGATGGGATGTGAACCTGCAACCTTCCAGCCATTGGTCTGTTACACTAACTTTTACACCACAGTGATTGGTGACTGCAAAATCATTATGCTTTTCACTCCTTTGCCCTAGTCAATGTGCAGGAAGCTGGTAGATAGGGTGAGGAAGTAGGAAAGGGTTAAGTTTTTGCAGGGATCTGTCACTCGGTCTGGTTCTACAACTGACTGATTACTGTGGTTAGCAGGGGGCTGACTGATTACTGTGGTTAGCAGGGGGCTGACTGATTACTGTGGTTAGCAGGGGGCTGACTGATTACTGTGGTTAGCAGGGGCTGACTGATTACTGTGATTAGCAGGTGGCTGACTGATTACTGTGGTAGCAGGGGCTGACTGATTACTGTGGTTAGCAGGGGGCTGACTGATTACTGTGGTTAGCAGGGGGCTGACTGACTGTTGTCAATAGCAGGGGGCTGACTGATTACTGTGGTTAGCAGGGGGCTGACTGATTACTGTGGTTAGCAAGGGGCTGACTGAATACTGTGGTTAGCAGGGGGCTGACTGATTACTGTGGTTAGCAGGGGGCTGACTGATTACTGTGGTTAGCAGGGGGCTGACTGATTAGTGTGGTTAGCAGGGGCTGACTGATTACTGTGGTTAGCAGGGGGCTGACTGGTTATTGTGGTTAGCAGGGGGCTGACTGGTTACTGTGGTTAGCAGGGGGCTGACTTATTACTGTGGTTAGCAGGGGGCGACTGATTACTGTCATTAGCAGGGGCTGAATGACTGTTGTCAATAGCAGGGGGCTGACTGATTACTGTGGTTAGCAGGGGGCTGACTGATTTCTGTGGTTAGCAGGGGGCTGACTGATTACTGTGGTTAGCAGGGGGCTGACTGATTACTGTGGTTAGAAGGGGCTGACTGATTACTGTTGTTAGCAGGGGGCTGACTGACTGTTGTCAATAGCAGGGGGCTGACTGATTACTGTGGTTAGCAGGGGGCTGACTGATTACTGTCATTAGCATGGGGCTGACTGAATACTGTGGTTAGCAGGGGGCTGACTGATTACTGTGGTTAGCAGGGGGCTGACTGATTACTGTGGTTAGCAGGGGGCTGACTGATTACTGTGGTTAGCAGGCGGCTGACTGATTACTGTGGTTAGCAGGGGGCTGACTGGCTATTGTGGTTAGCAGGGGGCTGACTGGTTATTGTGGTTAGCAGGGGGCTGACTGATTACTGTAGTTAGAAGGGGGCTGACTGATTACTGTTGTTAGCAGGGGGCTGACTGACTGTTGTCAATAGCAGGGGGCTGACTGATTACTGTGGTTAGCAGGGGGCGGACTGATTACTGTCATTAGCATGGGGCTGACTGAATACTGTGGTTAGCAGGGGGCTGACTGATTACTGTGGTTAGCAGGGGGCTGACTGATTACTGTGGTTAGCAGGGGGCTGACTGATTACTGTGGTTAGCAGGTGGCTGACTGATTACTGTGGTTAGCAGGGGGCTGACTGGCTATGGTTACTGTGGTTAGCAGGGGGCTGACTTATTACTGTGGTTAGCAGAGGGCTGACTGATTACTGTCATTAGCAGGGGGCTGAATGACTGTTGTCAATAGCAGGGGGCTGACTGATCACTGTGGTTAGCAGGGGGCTGACTGATTACTGTGGTTAGTAGGGGGCTGACTGATTACTGTGGTTAGCAGGGGTCTGACTGATTACTGTGGTTAGCAGGGGTCTGACTGATTACTGTGGTTAGCAGGGGTCTGACTGATTACTGTCATTAGCAGGGGGCTGACTGATTACTGTCATTAGCAGGGGGTTGACTGATTACTGTCATTAGCAGGGGGCTGACTGATTACTGTCATTAGCAGGGGGCTGACTGATTACTGTCATTAGCAGGGGGTTGATCGTAAAAGGCTGATCAGGAAGTATCTCTCTGTCGAAACAACTGCAAAACTCGTTCTCTCCTTCATAATGTCTCGCATTGACTATTGCAATTCACTCCTGTCTGGTCTTCCTGCCTCCACCATTCACATCCTACAGCGCATTCAAAACAATGCTGTACGCCTTGTACTCAAAAAGAAAAAAGCTGACCACATATCTCCTCTCCTGGCACAACTTCACTGGCTCCCTGTATCAAAGCGCATACAGTACAAACTAGACACCATGTGCTACAAAAGCCTCAATAACGCAGCCCCCGATTACCTGTCAAGCCTACTTGAGATCTATCTTCCCTCACGTACCCTCCGCTCTGCCTCCGATCCTCTGACTTTTCGCTTTCCACGCACTAAGCTCAATACCTATGGTCCACGAGCCTTCTCTGTTTCTGGTCCACTCTCCTGGAACAAACTTCCTCTCTCAGTCCGTCAGCAACCTACTTTTGTCTCCTTCAAGTCCGCTCTCAAAACTCACCTTTTCTCCTCTGCATAAAATCCTAACCTCACTCAACCCCCCCCCCCCCTCTGCAGCCTGTCTCCGCTCTGAGGGAATCACATGATTATAATATATAATTGTATATGCTATGCTCTCTATAATTTTTCATTGCTTTTATTCTTGCTTTTATTGCTTTTATTCTTTCTCCCCATTTATAGCCATGCGTGCGTGTGGGTGCGTGTCTGCGTGCGTGTGTGTGCGTGCGTGCGTGCTTGCATGTGTGTCTGCTTCAGTGCTTAGATTTGATTTTATCAAGATTTTGCGCTATATAAATATTGTAATTATTATTATTATTATTATTATTATTATTATTATTACTGTGGTTAGCACGGGGCTGACTGATTACTGTGGTTAGCAGGGGCTGACTGATTACTGTGGTTAGCAGGGGGCTGACTGATTACTGTGGTTAGCAGGGGGCTGACTGATTACTGTGGTTAACAGGGGGCTGACTGATCACTGTCATTAGCAGGGGGCTGACTGATTACTGTGGTTAGCAGGGGGCTGACTGATTACTGTGGTTAGCAGGGGGCTGACTGATTACTGTGGTTAGCAGGGGGCTGACTGATTACTGTGTTTAGCAGGGGGTTGACTGATTACTGTGGTTAGCAGGGGGCTGACTGATTACTGTGGTTAGCAGGGGGCTGACTGAGTACTGTGGTTAGCAGGGGGCTGACTGATTGCTGTGGTTAGCAGGTGGCTGACTGATTACTGTGGTTAGCAGGGGACTGACTGATTTCTGTGGTTAGCAGGTGGCTGACTGATTACTGCGGTTAGCAGGGGGCTGATTGATTACTGTGGTTAGCAGGGGACTGACTGATTACTGTGGTTAGCAGGGGACTGACTGATTATTGTGGTTAGCAAGGGGCTGACTGATTACTGTGGTTAGCAGGGGGCTGAATGATTACTGTGGTTAGCAGGGGCTGACTGATTACTGTGGTTAGCAGGGGTCTGACTGATTACTGTGGTTAGCAGGGGGCTGACTGATTACTGTTGTTAGCAGGGGGCTGACTGACTGTTGTCAATAGCAGGGGGCTGACTGATGACTGTGGTTAGCAGGGGGCTGACTGATTACTGTGGTTAGCAGGGGGCTGACTGATTACTGTGGTTAGCAGGGGGCTGACTGATTACTATGGTTAGCAGGGGGCTGACTGATTATTGTGTTTAGCAGGGGGCTGACTGATTACTGTGGTTAGCAGGGGGCTGACTGATTACTGTCGTTAGGAGGGGCTGACTGATTACTGTGGTTAGCAGGGGGCAGACTGATTACTGTCATTATCAGGGGGATGACTGATTACTGTCATTAGCAGGGGTCTGACTGATTACTGTGGTTAGCAGGAGGCTGACTGATTACTGTCGTTAGCAGGGGGCTGACTGATTACTGTCATTAGCAGGGGGCTCTGTAGGCATTGATCTCAGTAAGTTGGGTCACAACAAGCACTGTTGAACTGCACCAACATGACTCAGCAGCAGGGCAGAGTCTGCACTGGTGGGTGACTATAGGGCAACTGGCTGTTGTGGGCTTCCTGGCATTTAGGTCTTTGACTGAGTGTACTTGGGTTGGTGGTGTGTTGTAGAGCTGGGGTGAGCGGTGTAGGATCAACAACACTGAGGTAATGCAGAAGTTGGCACAACATCCCTCCTTCCCTCCCTAACAAGTTTGAAAGATGAGGGAGTTTTTTGTCTTAATGTGATTTCATCTGTGGGAAAAGGATTTAAAAAAAAAATCTTTTTCAGTTCATTTTGTTTATATTCTTGAGATTTTGATTGTATTTTACAGAAATTATCCGACAAAAGAGAACATTGCTCGAAAAGCTCAAGAGAGGGAAGAAAGGAGAAAAAGGGGCGAGATACTCGAGGACAAAACCAGGTGATTTGGGTTAATGTTTTGGATAAGCTTAACAGTATTCAGATTTTTGTTGATTTCGTACCTGACTATGAACTGGTTGGATTCCTTGTGTGTAGTGTGTGTGTGTGTGTGTGTGTGTGTGTGTGTGTGTGTTTGTGCGTGTGTTTAAATGAGTGAGTTAGTGTTTTGAGTGTGTATGTATTTTCTTTGGTGTGTCTTTGTGTGTGTGTGTGTGTGTGTGTGTGTGTGTGTGTGTGTGTGTGTGTGTGTGTGTGTGTGTGTGTGTGTGTGTGTGTGTGTGTGTGTAAGAGAGAGATGAATTCATTGCTTTTGTACTTCTTTTCCCTTTTGTCATTGCATGACCGATTAATATGTGGAAATTACATTTTCTTGTAAATCATTTGTATTGCTTCTTTAACGTTCCTTGTTTGTCTGTTTTCATCCTTGTGGCAGGGTTTGACATGTGTCTGCCTGTAGCAATGCCGTGCGAACCGAAACGCGACGTCAGATTTGTGGTACAAAAAACTGGGGCCGGCCGCAAAATTGGGGGGGGGTCTTCAGTTCAATCAAGTATTCAGAGCCTGGAATTCGTTGCGGAAACGAGGATTTCCGCGGAAATCAAAATCGAAAATCGCGCAAAAAAATATTTTTCGCGTTAAAAAAAAATCGACGACCATACTTAAAAAAAAGTTTTGATGAATATGTCTGTGTATGAACACACTGAAACGATCTGCTGTGTATGATGGATCCTGATCTTGTGCCCAATGTTTATTAAATACTCTTTTGACTGATATTCATTGTGATTTTCAGTGTGTTAGATGCCTTTAAATTTGTCTCCAGAATGCCTCAGAATGCACAGATTTTAGTCTTGATTTTAAAAATTTTCCGGGGGAGCATGCCTCCGGACCCCCCTAGAAGTTTCCTCTTTTTTTTTCTTAGCAATTCCAGGCTCTGAGTATTACTGCCTCTTTAATCGGTGTTTCATTCTTATTTTTTGTCTTATGTGAATTAGAAATGAATAAAGATTTGAATGATTGCCTTTTTATATACTAAGAGCGAAAATGGAATTAGTTATTTGATGAGAAAATCGAAAATCCGCGTTTCGAGCGCACTCGCGGCGACGGTATGCGTTCCACCCCTGACCCAAAACAGTGGATAGAATGAAGAATTAAAAAGGTTGATATGGCTTGACTGGCATAGTAATTGCCATAAGTGTGACATATTTCTGATTATTATTCATTGATTAACTAGTTTCATCGTTGGTTTGTGCAGGGGGAGAGGTCGTGAATTCAGAGGTCAGAACGGCTGGGGTGGCGACATCCTTGAGAGAAGTATGCAGTCAGCGCTGGACATGGTGACGGAGGAATGTCAGAGCAAGTTCATTCACCCACCCAAAAGGCCATGGCAGGCAGAAGAAGATGACGGCTCAAGTGAAAGTACACTGCTAGGTCCAGAGGTCAAGAAGGGCAAATTAGATGACGCAGTAAGTATGACGGCATGCATTCATGGAGGAAATGAACTGTCAGTGCAAGGAGACTAAAAAACTCAGCAACAACAAAAAAAAAAAAAAGAAAGAAAAGAAAGCTGGTGGATAAGGTGGGGGAGCCAAAGCAGGGCTCCCAATTTACCGATTTTTTTTTGAAATCCGAGAAAATCCACAGGCTGCTTACGAGAAAAAAATGTGCTTTCTAAGAAAAAAAAATTCGACTGGTAATTTTTTTTCTTCTGCAAAATAGTTGGCTGTTTGTCAGCCTGTTGATCTCTCATAGCAGACAAACTTTCTGTAAGGGGGATAAATCCGGTATCATTTTCCGTTAAAGTCGCTTCCAGTGTTTTTTGTTTGTCAGGCGTGGCTTGTTTTCAGAACTGATTGTAAAACTTTTGAGAGTGTGACCATGTCTCAAGCCGATATTCTAAAGAGAGGGTCTGCCACAACAAAAACGTTTGACAAAGACTGCAAAAATAAACGGTGTTACAAGTAGATTTCACAAAAAATTGATGTCATGGAAATGAGCACATGGCTTTCAAAAATATTAAGAGGCTGGCATAGCCTACTGTGTCTTGTGCCGCTGTGAAGTCAATTAAAATAACTATAGTTGAGCAGGCATCCATAAACTTCCAGACCATTTCAAGTCAAAAAATCACCAGATGAGGCAGAAAGCTGCAAAGAATCTTGAAGCTGTTCGGTCTAGATCGTTGAATAAATTTTGTTGGAGCATACATTGGAAAAATACTCACCAAATTATTTTTCTTGAAATCTGACACCAGTATGTATAAATTATTTGCTTCAGTACAAAGGATCATAAACAAGCCTAAACTTAATGGCTACCTGGCTAAACGTATCTCAGTGAACTGGCTACTCACTGCGTAGCTTTCATCGGCGATCCGGCCGACTTCTTCAGCGCAACTGCTGGGCTGAGAACTGGCTTCAGTGCACACCGCCGTGAGCAAACTCACGACAGTGCGACTGAATGAGTGAGGAGTACACCGATGGCAGGTTGTATCGGCCCCGGTCATGTTGAAGGTGGGGTTCCTTGCGGCGATGTAGACTGCCTGCTTTACTCCCCTCTGGAACCATCTTGCTTCTTTGTCGAGAACTTGCACACTGACCTTTTCAAAGTGATGTTGTGTTCTTTTAATCTTTTGTGCAAGTTGCGTACAGTTTCCAAAACATTTTTCCAGGGGAGCATGACCCCTGACCCCCCCTAGATTTTCAGAGATTTTTTTCATTTGGCATTGGGACCCCTGCAAAGGATCAAGGTTTTGCTTTGCCAGATTGGTTGACAATACAGGATATATACTGGTGGGCAGGGTGCTGGAGTCAAGTGGTTCAGGTTTCACTTGGCTAGCATGGATGACAATGCAGGATTCTGATGGACAGGGTGAGGGAGTCAGAGGGTTATGTTTTTGCTTTGCTAGCATGGTTAACAGTGCAGGATGTTGGTGGACAGGGTGAGGAAGTCAGAGGGTTATGTTTTTGCTTAATAGCATGGTTGACAATGCAGGAAGTTGGTGGACAGGGTGCTGGAGTCAAGTGGTTCAGGTTTTACTTGGCTAGCATGGTTGACAGTGCAGATGTTGATGGACAGGGAGCAGAAATCAGTGTTTTTATAAACCAAAAACATGTGAAAACAGAATGAGAACGTATATATTTAATGGACAAAACAAGACAGACGTACATCTTTTTGCAAAATGGTCTGTGTGAAGTGTACACGGAAGACAACAAAGAAACAAAGTGACCATATTCAGGACAAACACAAGACAAAACAAGTGACCATATTTAGGACAAACACAAGACAAAACAAGTGACCATAATTAGGACAAACAAGACAAAACAAGTGACCATATTCAGGACAAACACAAGACAAAACAAGTGACCATATTCAGGACAAACACAAGACAAAACAAGTGACCATATTCAGGACAAACACAAGACAAAACAAGTGACCATAATTAGGACAAACAAGACAAAACAAGTGACCCTATTCAGGACAAACACAAGACAAAACAAAGTGACCATATTCAGGACAAACACAAGACAAAACAAAGTGACCATATTTAGGACAAACACAAGACAAAACAAGTGACCATATTTAGGACATACACGAGACAAAACAAAGTGACCATATTTAGGACAAACACAAGACAAAACAAGTGACCATATTCAGGACAAACACAAGACAAAACAAGTGACCATATTTAGGACAAACACAAGACAAAACAAAGTGACCATATTTAGGACAAACAAGACAAAACAAAGTGACCATATTTAGGACAAACACAAGACAAAACAAAGTGACCATATTTAGGACAAACACAAGACAAAACAAAGTGACCATATTTAGGACAAACACAAGACAAAACAAGTGACCATATTTAGGACAAACACAAGACAAAACAAAGTGACCATATTCAGGACAAACAAGACAAAACAAGTGACCATATTCAGGACAAACACAAGACAAAACAAGTGATCATATTCAGGACAAACAAGACAAAACAAGTGACCATATTTAGGACAAACACAAGACAAAACAAAGTGACCACATTCAGGACAAACAAGACAAAACAAAGTGACCATATTCAGGACAAACACAAGACAAAACAAAGTGACCATATTTAGGATAAACAAGACAAAACAAAGTGACCATATTTAGGACAAACACAAGACAAAACAAGTGACCATATTTAGGACAAACAAGACAAAACAAGTGACCATATTCAGGACAAACAAGACAAAACAAGTGACCATATTTAGGACAAACAAGTGACCATATTCAGGACAAACACAAGACAAAACAAAGTGACCATATTCAGGACAAACACAAGACAAAACAAGTGACCATATTCAGGACAAACACAAGACAAAACAAGTGACCATATTTAGGACAAACACAAGACAAAACAAGTGACCATATTTAGGACAAACACAAGACAAAACAAAGTGACCATATTTAGGACAAACACAAGACAAAACAAGTGACCATATTCAGGACAAACACAAGACAAAACAAGTGACCATATTCAGGACAAACACGAGATCAGGTAACTTCCTTAGTAGGAGGGTTCAGTTTGTTGGCCTGGAGAAAATATCTCTGACATGAAATTGTAGAGTTTGTCATTTATCACGATGGGATTATTTCATATATTGATATCTTAGTACCAAATTCTTCTAGGAAGTCAATCATTTCTGTAGTAATATTGTCTGGTCCTGGTGCTTTTCCCGGTTTCATCTTTTTCAGTGCTGCTCTAACTTCATCTTTCATTATGGGTGGTCCTTCAATGTTCTTTCTTATGATGATGACATGAAATCAAAGAGTTTGTCAGTTATCACAACAGGACTTTATCATATATTTATTTAATATCTCTGACATGAATTCATAGAGTTTGTCAGTTATCACAAGGGGATTATTTTATTTATTTGTTTATTTGATATCTCTGACACGACATAAAAATTTTTCAGTTATCACAACGGGATATATTTCATTTGTTTATTAACTCTTTGACTCCTGCACCCTGCCCACCAGCATCCTACATTACCAACCATGTTACCAAAGCAAAAACTTAACCCTTTGATTCCTTCACCCTGTCTACCAGGTTCCTGAGAGAAGTTATGGATAGGGTGAGGGAGTCAAAGGGTTAAGTTTTTGCTGTTTTTGGATAGGGTGCAGGAGAGAAAGGGTTAAAATGAAAGCAAATATTTGTATATTTGTACATCACAACATTGTAAATTGCAACATGTAATACAGAATCAGCCAAGCCAAAACAGCATTCAAGAAGATGAAAAGCATTCTTACCAACAAATGCCTATCAGTTAGCATCAGGAAGAGAGTTCTTGAATGTTATACGATTGTGAGGCGTGGACAGTCAACACGCAAAGCCAAAACAAGATTGAGGCAGCTGAGATATTGTTTCTAGGAAGAATGTTAAGAGATCCATGGGTAGCAAAGAAAACAAACAAGACAGTCTTGATGGAGGCAGACACAAGATCATTGTTAAGGAGGATTAGGAAAATACAAGGCAATATTCATAGGCTGTTTATGAGGAAAGGGGCATAAGAGCGCCTGGTCACAACAGGAAAGCTGGAGGGAAAAAGAGCACCAGGTAGACCCAGGGACAAAACATTGAATGGACTTGCAGGGTGGCTGAGGACAGAGAGGGTAGAAGATGCGCTTGCGGCAACAAGGGATAGATACCTATGGAGGGCCATGATCGCCAACGCCATGTGGCAGGGCACATGATGATGATGATGATGAATACTGTGCCATAAGTAATTATGCTTTGCTAAAGTGGCTCAAAAGTTCGTGATTTTGTTAAACTCTTTGTACTGTTTTTGAAACTATTTGTAGTGGTTTTATTTCTTGTTTATTTATTTCAGCTTACTAAGGAAAACTATTTATATTATTTTTATTTCTTATTTACTTACCTTACTCAAGAAAACAGAGCAGTATGATGCTGATTAGTTAGATTGTGTTTTGGTATGCACTTGTGTGTGTGTGTGTTTGTATATACGCATTTGTACAAACTGTATGTGCTTGCATATACACATTTGTACAAACTCTGTTTGTGTATATGCACACTCGTACAAACTCCCCCTATGAAGAAGCTGATGAACTGGACAGAGTGGTAACACCCGGGGCATGAATTGGACAGAGTGGTAACACCCGGGGCATGAATTGGACAGAGTGGTAACACCCGGGGCATGAATTGGACAGAGTGGTAACACCCGGGGCATGAATTGGACAGAGTGGTAACACCCGGGGCATGAATTGGACAGAGTGGTAACACCCGGGGCATGAATTGGACAGAGTGGTAACACCCGGGGCATGAATTGGACAGAGTGGTAACACCCGGGGCATGAATTGGACAGAGTGGTAACACCC
This sequence comes from Monoplex corrugatus, assembly GCA_030674185.1. Lineage (NCBI taxonomy): Eukaryota > Metazoa > Mollusca > Gastropoda > Littorinimorpha > Ranellidae > Monoplex > Monoplex corrugatus. The sequence goes on along the minus strand of JAPXFY010000014.1, from coordinate 297,322 downwards.
GGGGCATGAATTGGACAGAGTGGTAACACCCGGGGCATGAATTGGACAGAGTGGTAACACCCGGGGCATGAATTGGACAGAGTGGTAACACCCGGGGCATGAATTGGACAGAGTGGTAACACCCGGGGCATGAATTGGACAGAGTGGTAACACCCGGGGCATGAATTGGACAGAGTGGTAACACCCGGGGCATGAACTGGACAGAGTGGTAACACCCGGGGCATGAACTGGACAGAGTGGTAACACCCGGGGCATGAACTGGACAGAGTGGTAACACCCGGGGCATGAACTGGACAGAGTGGTAACACCCGGGGCATGAATTGGACAGAGTGGTAACACCCGGGGCATGAATTGGACAGAGTGGTAACACCCGGGGCATGAATTGGACAGAGTGGTAACACCCGGGGCATGAATTGGACAGAGTGGTAACACCCGGGGCATGAATTGGACAGAGTGGTAACACCCGGGGCATGAATTGGACAGAGTGGTAACACCCGGGGCATGAACTGGACAGAGTGGTAACACCCGGGGCATGAATTGGACAGAGTGGTAACACCCGGGGCATGAATTGGACAGAGTGGTAACACCCGGGGCATCTCCTTAGATTATGTGCACGGATGCTTCATTTTCTTTTCCATTTTTGTTTCCCTGTTGCTGTATTGTGTATGTTTTGACCTGGTTATCACCCTGATAATGTGATATGGTGGTATGCGGTCAGCTGGGCTTTAAACTAAAATAACAAATACCTAGGCCAAGAAAATAGTACAATACTTTTCAGACGATAGAATTGAATGTGGAGTTAGTTCAAGAGTCAGTAATCTTAATCAGGCAATTCCATATGCACTTCACACAAATCTGCCATCTGCTGCCTGATTCCATGAATCTGTGAAAAACTCTATGCGCTGGCACCGTCTTGAAATGGAGAAAGGGGGGGGGGGGGGTAGACGGGGAGAGAGAAGAGACCTGTAAAAACTAACTGACACCATTAGAATGATGAAAACTTTAAAGTGAGCTGTGAACAGGCCAGTTTTTAATGTCGCAGGCTAGGATTGATGTTGAGGTAAAATGTTTAGTCCATGGCTGTATCAAAAAGAACAATCAACCCACAGAAAAAACCCGAACAACAAAACCCCCACAAAACCAAAGTATTGGTTAGTTAGACTGTGTGCGTTTGTGTCAACATGTCTTGCCCCGACCTGGAGGTGGTACTGTAAAAGTTACATATACTGAGTTATGTAAGAAGGCAAAAAGAAATATTGCCATAATTTTCAGTCAGACTTATAAGATAGTGTTTTGTCCTTGACCCCATTGCCTTTTACACCGTTAGCATCTTATATGTGGATAGAGATTGTGGGCATTTCGTAGTTTTTGTTAGAAGCATCAATAAACAGCTTCAAATTGATTCACCTCCATGAAAATTAGTAGGACCAGCCAAATTTTTAACTTCAACTAAATAATAATAAAATTTACATTTTTAGAAAGGAAATAACAAGACAAAAGCACATGCAAAATTTCAAAAAAATATCTTTATTAGTTTTTGAGATATTCACTGTTGAAATAGCTAAAATAATGGCGTTTTTCATCAAATGCATAATCAGCGACTTTTGGGGACTAAGATCTTCAAACCTAATGCTCACCCAAGGCTGCAAATTTACCTCCAAGCTCCCAATAACATGCACAGTGCACCTGATTTTTTCCAGAGCTGTCCTATAATTGGTTTTGAAGACTAAAGGCTCTAAAAATGAGGAAAAAAGCCATTTTGGCAGCTGTCCGATCACTGATTTTACACATGACGAACACAAAACAGAGTGTATCTTGAGAACTAATAAAGATACAGGAATGATACTTATATCAGTGGATTCAGCAGACATCCAGCTATCTAAATAACTTTGTTAAAAGATAATATACTGAAAATTAAGGGAGCTGGAAGGCACAAAGTCAAAGCCAATGCAAGATCAACTGGATAAAATGTAGACAAATATACCCATGAAAAGGTGAAAAGACTTCAAACACTCACTACCAAATTGTCTGGGTAATTTCAAGTGTGGTACATTTCATGTATTAATTTCTGGTATCCTGGCTGCTGCAGAAAAGTAATCTCTTGACCACCTCAAAGTCAAACACACCTTACAAAGTCAATACAGAGAACATGCTCACAATGATGCTGTTTGTCCATCATAGTCAATGAAGACAATGACACTCTAGTGGCTGGTAGACTGGGTCTGGTGTGTCCAAAGGTGGCTGATTTAAGTCAGGCACAGTTGTTCACAATATATTGTCAATACTGAAGCAGTCAAATCTGAGAAATTAATGTGGATGATGGCTCACGGGGAACAGGATGCAAACTGGTGCCCAACTACGCGTCGAGCTGTTCTGCATGCTGCAGGAACTGCCTCCACCTCCTCTTCATGGATGCCCACTCTGCCTCTCTGACTGCCCACACCCTGTGTTTCTCAACAAGGTCAAAGTCAGAGACAAACACAAAACAAGCAGCAACTTGTTCGATGGTGTCAGATGAGGGCCACTTGAAGACATTTTCTTCACCTCGCTGTTCCATGAACGTCACATCTGCGAGGTCAGGTCGATGGACCATGAGGATTTGTCCTAAATAGAACCTGTCATCGTAAAATACTGCGACAGACTGTCCTTGGCCAGTGTACTGGAAGTCAAAAGTTTCGGTGTCGTTCTCCAGCTCTTCTGGAACAGGAAGGGCATCCTCCTCTTCATCCTCATCTGGAGCATCAACTACAGGCATGGGGTCAGCATTGGCTGGCAACTCAGTTTTAGCAGCTACCTCACTTCAGTTATCAGCACAGCACTGCATGTGGTTGATCTGCTCTGACCTGGCATGCCTTTGAAAAATTATGATGAAGAAATCTAGTGTATGTATTCATAACAAATAACTACAAGGTACAGAGTTTCTAAACTGCCTGATGATGATTATATTTATAGCACATGCCATGGGCACACACCACATTCTGCTAACAAAAGTTGAGAATGAAAGTTGAAACTCAAGTTGCTGTTTCTTGCATGCACACCATGATCCCTTTCCCTCCTCAACCACTGAGGAGTAGAATCTTATCGCTTCCTCCAGTCTTACCATTCTCCCGGAAAACGGATTAAGTTTCATATACACGTGTATAAAAGGAGAAGGGTGAAGGCATGTTGAAAAACCAACATGCGTTTCTTCGAAACTGAAAAAATTCGTCTGCTACCCTTCCCGAGTTATCGTTCCTGATCAGTGAAATGTCGAACAAAACACCATTTAAAAATAGAGGAACTACATAAAACGACTCTCCAAAAAATCGTAAGATCCTTAAGGCATCTTTCTTCAAAAACAATAGGGGTCTATAGAAAGATATCGCACGAATTCCGAGTTATCTTGCGATTTCATAGCCAGCACTGTACTCCCAGTCTTTCGATCGACTTTGCCACTTCCGGTTCGGGTACACGTAAACTGAGAGACAATTATGCGATGATTTCTGCCTAAAACATTACTGTAATCACAAAGGAAATCAAATATGATAACTAATCAACAGTTCCAGGTGGTAGACTTCCGTTATTTACGCAGTAATGGGGTAATCGAGTCGAAAACACGAGAGGTGCCATGCACGCCGGCTGCATCTGCTGGCTCAGCCATGTTGTCAGTGTGACAAAGCGAGCGCGGTGGGGGTTCTCCCTTTTCTTCCCCACGGACTCAACGCGGCAACGACTTCCGGGTCAAGTTATATACCATTTTAAAGAGGAAAAATCAAGCTTTCCGTCGATATATAAGTTGATCTGATTGAACGAAGCAGTAAAATTTCGCTGTACGTTGAAAAGAAGCGATTTTTCAACCTCTTGGAAATCTTCTAAATTGTAAACAAATAAATACGAAATTTACACCAACGTGTAGAGGAAATCTCGACCTTTCCATCGATAGTACATGTGTTCTGATTGGTCGGTTTGCGGAGAATCCGTGAGCATTCTAGGGGAGTACCCCAACACAAGCCAGCGCGAGGTGTGAAAAAAAAATGGCCGCGGGGTTTGCTGCACGCGATACCCAAGCTCCGGTTTCAGCTTACATCGGAAATACTCGTCCACATTCTCTCGCATAAACATACAAGAAAGAAGGTAGAAGGATTGTTTTATTCACTGACATATTTTTTACAAGTGTAGGTGCAAAATATTGTCAGCCAGGCCGATGTGAAAAGTAGCCAAAATGCAGCTTGTCAGCCTATGTTACACACGCTGTAATAGGCGGTGGTCCTACCGGTGGACATAGTCTCAAATTCGAACTATGACGACATGCCTGTAAAGAGAGCATAAATGTGCGTAAGGAGAGTATAAATGTGCGTAAGGAGAGCATAAATAATGCTGTTTCCTTTTCATGCCACTACACAGTCAGTCTCTTTAACTCACTCACTACAAGCATCGGGGTTTCCCGATCATATCTCAACAACGCTTGTGTACGAGTGTCGGAGAAATCCAACTTGGGGTTCAATATTTTTGTTATCTGAAACCACTGGCGAGAAATAGATTCATTGGTCATTCTTAGCTCTCGTTTCAGGCCATTAGGTCACTGTACTATGCAGTTGGTGTGTAGACAGTGCAAAGTTCATGACCCACTATCTCTGCAGCAAAGCAGACGATGGAAAAGCAAATGGCTGAACAACACTCCACATCTCAGCGCTCTTCAAGACGATCTCTTCCTTCAGTGCACATGGAGTGTGTGCATGTTGGATTTTATGAAATGTCATTCAAAATGTGACTGTAGCAACTGATATATTGACCTGACTGTGTATTTTGTAAGACATTTTTAACGTGAAAATTTCTCTAATTTTACTTGTGCCATTTCTCAGCAACCATGAGGGTTAGACAGTTGACATTTTAGCATGTTGTACACCAATCTTTTAACCCTTTCGCATTCGCACTGCTAGATGTAAAGCTAGCTCCTAGTATTCGCATTTTTCTGACATTTTTTCACCCGAGTACAGTCATGCTGACAAACATACTGCCACTCACTTGTTTGAAAATAGAGAAGAAAGCTTTTTTGCACACATATACACAAGTGTCCATAGTTTGATTTGCATGTGGTTTTGTGTGTCCTGGGTCTAGTGTGCGTGTCCCTGTCACCAAAGATGTCACAGACAGAGGTATTTTTATGGTGACAATACAATGGTTAGCATACAAACAAGCTCTATTGTCTAAAAACAACATTTGTTAGTTGTAAACACAACACCTGTCCTACCCGACGCTGTCTCTGCTCCTCCAGTATAGTATCCAATACACAGGCACAACACAAATGTCACAGAAAAGAATTGTCACGATGTCACAAAATGAACATAAACAGAAAGAAACAGAAGTGTTTTACAAAGATATTTTGTACATGGTCGTCTACAGATTTCATTCCCTATACACTATTTACACATATGTGCCTATACAGCAACTTTGCAGCTACTGTGATGATGGTGAGATGTTGTCATCGTCACTGTGATTGTCACCGTCATTGTCAGTGGCAATGTCACCAGTGTTGTCACAAGCGCTGGGTGTAGCCTGTGTCGTGGTGTTTAGCGCATGATAGTCCCGGAAACAGTCCCGTACAGAAAGTTGACCAGTAGCACCATAGACGGGACTGATGTTTTAGCCCCATCATGATGAGAATAGCCAGGTATGCCCTGATTTCATCAGCTGTCGTCTCTTTCCAAAGTGGGTCAGGTTGCCCCTTTGCTGCAATCTTCTGACCAGCGTAGTTGTTGGTCTCTTCAGCAGCACTGACAAAAAATTCTAGTGGCAGAAACAAACAAAAAATAGTCTATTGGTTTCGCATCAGCGGGCAGCGAATGTTTAGGCCCAACAACTTGTGAAAATTCCCTGACTTCACTGCCACGTGTCACCAGTCGCCATGCCTGCAGCAGTGCAGCCAGCGGTACATCGTCGTCTACGTCACTGTCATTTCCATCTTCACCATCACCATCTACTTCAACATCCAACTCTACATCTTTCTTTTCTTCTTCATCTTCTTCTTCAATTTCTAAACGATCAATTTCTCTAAAAAATTCCTGAAACTCTGCTTTAATTACACATACTATACCGTGGCTCACTAATGCAATAAGCGGCAGCGATTTGCCATTCCTGCCTCATAAACAATAAAGTCCGAAGGGACCATAACTCTGAGAGTATCCATGTCTTGCGCATGCGCATGTGCTCTTCCTCTTTTCTCGGCAGCCATCTTCCTCCTCGCCTTGTACTCTCTGAGCAGCTAAGTATTTTTCGATTTCGCTACGCGATCGATCGATTCTCGTTGCTGTTTTTGTGTCTTGCCTATGTTTTCGTTTAAGGGAGAAACTTATGTGAAGCGATTGGTGGTAAAGCGAGGGTTAAGAAGATTTCGTCCGCCGAATTCTCCAACCCACAGACCGGTGGTTCGACCGGCGCACCAAAACCCGCTCTCTCTTCATCTTTGTCTCTCCCTTCTACGTCTTCTCTCTCTCACTCTCTCGAGTCATCGCAACTCAGCTACGGTTCTGTTGCGGTGACCACGAGCCCTCAACTCAGCTGCGGCTCAGTTGACTTTTCGTCATTTTGCGACCTTCACACTGCCCATCACAGTTATCGACTTAACTGCGGTTCTGTCGATTCTGTGCTCGCCCCCTTCGTACAGCTCAACTCCGGTTCTGCTGATACTGTTTCAACCCCTATGGCTGAAGGGCGACTTGGGTATGGGTCTCCTTCGGGAGGCAGGAAGGCCAGCACTTTGACTGAAACTGGCTCAGCCCCTGGTTCGCCAGGCGGGACACCCCCTGGTTCGCCAGGTGGGCCAAGGGAGGCAACCCACCTATTACGGGCGTCAGATCGTCGATCCGCCCCGGTTGCCTCCCTTCCCCGCAGCCTGCTGCTGCCCCTGCCCCAACCTCTGTCCCATTCCGGACAGAGCACTTGGGCGCCTTGGCAAATACCAAGCGACCCATGGCGGGCTGGCACCCCTCTGTCCCCTTTCGGACAGAGCACTTGGCCGCCTTGACAAATGCCAAGCGGCCCCCAGCAGGCTGGCCCTTTGGGCACTGGGGAACCCCCGACCCACGGGGACCATTACCCGCGGGCATCAGACCATAGGTCCGCCCCGGCTGGTCATCACAACTCAACTACGGTTCTGTTGCCATGACCACGAGCCCTCAACTCAGCTGCGGCTCTGTTGACTTCTTGTCATTTTGCGGCCTTCACACTGCCCTCACGGTAATCGACTCGGCTGTGGCTCTGTCGATTCCGTACTCGCCCTCTCAGTACAGCTCAACCCCGGTTCAGCTGCTACTGTTTCAGCCCCTATGGCTGAAGGGCAACACGGGTATGGGTCTCCTTTGGGAGGCAGGAAGGCCAGCACCTTGACAGAAAATGGCTCACCCCCTGGTTAGCCAGGCGGGACACCCCCTGGTTCGCCAGGCGGGCCAAGGGAGACAACCCCCCTATTACGGGTGTCAGATCATAGATCCGCCCAGGTTGTCTCCCTCCCTGCAGCCTGCTTGTGCCCTCAACGCAGCTGCGGCTCTGAAAAAGGCTCACCCCCTGCTTAGCCAGGTGGGTCATGGGTGACGACACCCCTGCCGCGGGCGTCAGACCGAGGTCCGCCCTGGCTTGGTCATCACAACTCAACTACGGTTTTGTTGCCATGACCACGAGCCCTCAACTCAGCTTCGGCTCTGTTGACTTTTTGTTATTTTGCGGCCTTCACACTGTCCCTCATGGTAATCGACTCAGCTGCGGTTCTGTCGATTCCGTACTCGCCCCTCCGTACAGCTCAACCCCGGTTCAGCTGCTACTGCTTCAGCCCCTATGGCTGAAGGGCGACATGGGTACGGGTCTCCTTTGGGAGGCAGGCAGGCCATCACTTGGGCAGAAAATGGCTCACCCCCTGGTTCGCCAGGCGGGCCAAGGGAGACAACCCCCCTATTACGGGCGTCAGATCGTAGATCCGCCCAGGTTGTCTCCTTTCCTCCCCTGCAGCCTGCTTGTGCCCCCGCTCCAACCTCTTTGTTCCATCCGGACAGAGTGCTTGGTCGCCTTGGCAAATGCCAAGCAGCGGGCTGGCACATCTCTGTCCCATTGTGGACAGAGTGCTTAGTTGTCTTGGCAAATGACAACCAACCCCCAGCAGGCTGGCCCCTTGGGCACTGGGGATCCGGGGACTCCATCGGCTCAGCCCATGATGCCTCCCATGGCACCGTACATGGCGCCATGGCAGCACTTCCCATCTATGGGATTTCCCCTTGCCTCGTTTGCAGGGTATACTTGGTGGCCCTGCTTTATGCCCGGCGCCCCACCCACGCAGGCGTCTGCCTTGACCACCACTCTGGATCCCCCCCCCCCCCAGGTCGGATTTATCCCCAAGGGGGCCTCCCCGGGGCTTCTGACCCCAGTCCGTTGGAGTTTGCCCACACTTGGGCACTCCACAGTCCATCGCCTCCTCTGTAGGCGGGCCGGGGATACACTGACTCTACAGCCCCAGCCTCCCCTTTCCTAAAAGAGTCAGGCTCGGTGGCTGACTCGGTGATGTGAGGGGCACTGAGGCACAGGACATCCTTCCAGGCTCTGTGCCCGAATTCCTTGGAGCTCTGGCTTACGGGAAATTCCTGAGGCCAGAGAAACTCCCTTTCCACAGAGTGGTCCTCACGGTCCATGAGGCCATTCCAGAGTCGCCACTCTCCCTCACACAGGATAACCTCCTCTTAGCGCAAGAGAGGTCTCAGGCCCAGCAGCGGCATATCTCCCTCTCGCAGCGCTGCCTGGCAACTGGGAGGAGACTGCCAGGAGGGGTCTGGAAGTGGATCCAGTGGTGGATTCCTTCTTGGGTATGGTCTGGTGTCCGCTCTTCAGGACCCAGACTACGAGCCCGCTTCTCTCCGTCAGTCACCTGTCTCTCCCACAATGGTTGCTTCCATTCACTCCATGGTGGAAAGAGCTCAAGCCCTTCGCCAGATTGTACCTCAATTCAGTCCTGTCAAGGCCAAATGCAGTACTCTTACCATCTTTGGTCACCCGCTCTTCATCTGCCAGAGCTTCCTCGAGAGCTGTGCCACTTACGTCTGGTTCCCTCTTCGGGACCCACGTGCAGGCCACTATCAAGAGTCAGGACGAAATCAGGAGGGACCTCGCCTTTCACTCTGGTCCCTCTTGCCCCGCGGCAAAGCGCCCTGCTCCGGCGGCTCCCCCACCTTCCAGGGGCCTCCACAGGAGACATTTTGCGCCTCCTTCAGCCCCAAAGGGGCTAGGGCAAGCACCCCCCCCCCCCCCACAACGCGATCCTGTGGGCAGTCTGTCCCGACACATACACACTTTCAGATGGAAACCCCTAGGTCCATCTGTGATGCCTTGCTCCCGGACGACTGGGGGATTTCCATTGATCTCAGAGATGCGTATTCCCATCTCTTTATTCACCCAAGGGACAGGACGTACCTCCAATTCGTTTCGAGGAACCGATTCTTCCAGTTCAGGGCTTTTCCCCAGGGTTGCTTGGGACCAATCATCAGTCCATATCACACACCCCCCTCCTCAGCGGACTTGTTCACAGATGTGTCCTAATCCAGGTGGGGGGCCTACGTGGGCCTGCTAACAGCAGCAGGTCAATGGTCACAAGACCTCCTTTCCTGTCACATCAACATTCTGGAACTGGAGGCAGTTTTTTCAAGCCCCCAGAGACTTTCTCCCCTTTCTTAAGGGAAAATATGTTGGCATCGACACAGACAACACTACTATGGCTCGTTACATCAACAAGCAAAGGGGCGCTCGCTCCCACTCCTTGTCTTGGAGAGTGGAACAGCTTCCACTCTGGTGTGTAGAACAGTCCTTTCAGATCTCAGCGATGCATGTCCCGGGAAAGATGAACATACTTGCGGCCTCCGTCCGCAGCTCCCACACGATTCTTCCCTTAGAACAGGCACTGGTCTGTGCAGTTCTGCAGCCAGTGTGGGCAGCATGGTCCAATTCACAAGTGGACCTGTTTGCCACCAGATTCCACCGCCGCCTTCATCTGTAGGTCTTTCCAGTCCCAGATCCTTTGGCTTGGCCCGTGGATGCTCCGTCATCCCACGGTCAGTCCTGTCGGGCTACGCCTTCCCTCCGTTCCCCTAACTGGGAAAGTTTCGCGGAAGGTCCGGGCAGACTCTGTCACGATGGTTCTCGTGGCGCCTCGATGGCCTGCCCAAACATGGTTTCCGGAACTGCTGCCCCTGTTCCATGTGCCTCCAATAAAACACACTGTCACAGGCCGGTCCTTGCTTCAACCAAGGTCACGCATTCTGCACAGCAACCCGGAGGCTCTAAACCTTCCTGCTTGACTGCTGTGCAGGCCTCAATGTTTCCATTAGGCTTGTCCCCGGCAGTGATCGGCCCTGTGGTGCAAGCACACAGACCGGACACTCAGGGAACGTATAGTGCCCACTGACACAGTTGGCCTTCTGGGAGCTCCTCAACTTTTCAGTCACCCCCGCGCTCGCAGTGGGCCAACTACCACGGCCTTCTTCGTCGGGGAAAAACCTTTTGTCCTCCTCAGTGAAGGGACGCAGGGCAGCCATCTGCAATACCATCAGCCAGTCGGGTAGTCCTTCATTCGCGGACAACCCTGTCCTGCTGGATATTGTCCGTAGGGCTTCCCTTTGGGAAGCCTGACTCCCCGCGGCACCCGGCTGAGGATCTCCTTCTCGTCCTCTCCTCCCTGGGACTTTCGCCTTAACGAGCCCATCAGGGAGTGTTCTCCCAACTTCCTCTCATTTCGGACTGCCTTTTCGGACGGCCTTTCTACTCACTCTAGCGTTGGGGAGGCACTGTAGTGAAGTGCACGCTCTTGGCGGACTCCCCGGGGATGTTGCTTTTGAACCGGAGGGCTCAATGTCTCTCCGCCTACTCCCGGACTTCTTGGCCAAGAACCAGTCGCCAGGTTCTCCTACTCTATCTCCATTCATCCCCTGACGTCTATCCTTGCTCCGGATGACGAAATCTTCTCGCCAGAAGCAGCACCACCTGTTTCTCTCTTACAACGAAAGTTATAAGAAGGCCATTAGCCACGCATCCCCCTCTCGATGGCTGTGAACAGTCATCAAGGATGCGTATGCCAGGCCGGGCTCAGATTCGGCTGTTTTCTCCCTGAGGCCCCATGAGATTGGAGCATGGGCCTTGTCACTGGCGTTCACTCAGGGCCAGCCCCCTGAGTGTCCTGGACATTCCATCCTACCGGCGCGATGTATACCGTCTGCGCGATGATGGATCTAGGGGTATCGCTTCCGCTGTGGTGGCTCAACACCCCATCTCTGCTGCACGCCCTGACTTGTCTCATTCCTCCAGGCGTTAACCAGGTAAGCCCTCCTTCCGGGTAGTGTTATTCTGCATTAGTGAGCCACGGTATAGTATGTGTAATTAAAAGGAAATTTTCCTTCTAAAATTACGTTTAATCTAACATACTTACCGTGGCTCATGCAGAGTCCCTCCCGTCCTCCCCACCTTCCTGGTTCCTTCCGTTCACAGTCAGGGTCTTGGTTTCCTCGAAAAGAGGAAGAGCACATGCGCATGCGCAAGACATGGATACTCTCAGAGTTATGGTCCCTTCGGACTTTATTGTTTATGAGGCAGGAATAGCAAATCGCTGCCGCTTATTGCATTAGTGAGCCACGGTAAGTATGTTAGATTAAACGTAATTTTAGAAGGAAAATTTCCTTTTAGTGTAATCCACAAATTCGTCTTGTTCGCTGAAACTCGCCATCTTTCCCACGCTCACAGTTGTGAATGAAAGCACGTAGCACAGCATTAGTAACTAAGTCTTTCAGTAGTGAATGGAAAGTTCCTTCCATCCCAGAATGCTTGTACTATTTCTAGAACATTCAACGCGAGACTGACCAAGATTCTAATCACATGCGCGATAAGACAGCAAGGCCAGTAGTGATGGAAACTCCCTACACGTGTGCCGGAAAAGGTAGGGCGGTCTCAACCGCTATGAACGGATCGGCACATTTTTTTCGCAGGGCGGTTGCGGGCTTGTGAACAGCTAAGGGTTAATATATAACCTGCCAAATTTCAAAGCACTCTGTTTTCATTTGTTTGTATGAGAATTTTTCTCATGACCTATACAAATGGTGCGTATCAGGGGAATGGCAAGAAGTATAATTGTACGTAGCGAGTGAGTTAAGTGTTATTAGTTCTGTGTAAACCTTTCCTGTGGTCACAGTGAAGTTGTTCCATCGTCCATGTGAAATGGAGATTGGTGTCCTAGGAGGCAGTATATTATCATGTTGCCGAGAAGAGAGAGAGAATTTGATTGAAGGTTTGTCATTTTTTTGTGTCAGCAGATGCAAAAAAAATAATTTAAAAAAAATTTTTTTTTTTACCTTTTTCAGATGAATGACAGCACAGAAAGGGAAGGACAGAAGTCGGCATGTACAGTCAGCAGTGAAGGTAGGCTGGACATCCAGCTTTGTTATATAACAGAGTTGACCAATCAGTTCAAAAACATTGCTAACTTTCTGAAGGGGAACAGCAGTAGAGGTGAACATTGGCAGTGTGGGTCAGTCTTGGGCATTTTTAGTTTTCAGCCAAAAAAATATACTTCTTAAATACCAGACTTGTTTATGTGCACAGATTTGGCTTGAAAGAGTCATTAACCCTTTCACCCCCGCACACTGTCCATCAGCATCCAAAATTTTGTGAACCATGCTAACAAAGCCTTATATTTTCTTGAGCAATTCGTTTATCCACTGCCAGCCTGCTAAGCCAGTCACAGCTTCACCAGTGCCCCGTTGGCCAGCATTACCTGTTTCCACCTCCCACGACGAGGACGAGGGGTTGGGCTTTGGGAAGCACTACGACAACTGTGCAAGAGGGCGATCGAATATGACCGAGATCTCCATCTTGTATTCGTTGATCAAGAAAAGGCCTTTGATTGAGTCAACAGAGACAAGCTATGGAAGGTCCTCGAGCAGTACGACGTCAAGGGCCAGCTGCTAGACAACATTCGGGCCATCAATGCCAACAGCAGGAGTGCAGTCCACACCGCCAGTGGAACATCTGACTGGTTCCCAGTGACATCGGGAGTAAGGCAGGGCTGTAATCTCTCCCCTCTTCTCTTCGTGATCTGTATGGATCAGATTATGAAGGAGGCAAACCCAGACCCAGAGGCACTCAATGAACTCATGTTTGCGGACGATCAGGCAATGGTGAACAATGACAAGATACAGCTACAGGAGCACACAGACCAGCTCAGTGAAAGCTGTGAGACATACGGCATGAAGATCAGCGTCAGCAAGACCGAGGTCATCACTGTCAGTAAGAGACCAAACAAACTGGATATCAACATCAACGGAACCCAGTTGAAGCAAGCCAGTGAATTTAAATACCTGGGCAGCATCTTCACTGAAAATGGCAAACTAGACAGAGAAATCGAGACCAGATGCCAGAAAGCCAACGCAGTCAGCTACCAACTTGCCCCTCTCCTGAAACACCCCAGCATTCCCACCAGCACTAAGGCGAAACTCATCAACACCATTTTTCTACCAACGCTGACATACCAGTGCCAGACGTGGTCCCTAACTAAAGTCCTCGAGAAAAAACTGGTCACCTGTGAAATGAAATGCCTGAGGAAAGCAGTAAACAAGACAAGGCGGGACAAGATCAGAAATGAGGTGATACGAGACATGGTAGGAGCAACACCAATCCTACAACACATCGAACATATGAGAATCAAGTGGTTCGGACACCTCACACGTATGCCCCTAAACCAACCAGCTCTTCGGGCATACAACACCAGATACTCTGGCTGGAGAGCCAGAGGAAGACCAAGACGACGATGGAGTGACTCCGTGGCAGACACCCTCAGAGCTCACGAGATGTCCCTTCTCCAGGCCACCCGCCTTGCTGCTGACAGATGACTGTATCTCCCCGCGACGCCCACCGGTACAAGCGGAAGGAAAAAGTAAAGTAAAGCTAACAAAGCAAAAACTTAACCCTTTGACTCCCTCACCCTATCCACCAGCTTCCTGGATAGAGTGTGGGAGTCAAAGGGTTAAAACTGTTCAAAATCAAGTTTGTATTTGATCTGTATGATAAAATGTTGCCATTTCGATAAAATGTTGTGATTTTTTTCCCAATCAGATTCCATACTTTTGACCAGATAAACACAGGATGTAATCCTTGCATATAGCCCCACATGTTGCACCACATCTTGCAGATGGCTTTGTTGGTCACCTATAAACAGCTTTAGTACAGAATAGAATTTGGGTCGTGTAACTAAAATATCAAAATGTGTGGAATCTGAAGAGGTTCTTCTCTCAAACCCATTGTAGGAGGCATGACATTTCAAATAGGCACAGTGCCCACATTTCCCCCTCTGTGACATTAATTATGTATGAAATGACATTTCAAATGGGCACAGTGCCCACATTTCCCCCTCTGTGACATTAATTATATATCAAAATGACATTTCAAACGGGCAGTGCCCACATTCCCCCTCTGTGACATTAATTATATATCAAAATGACATTTCAAATAGGCACAGTGCCCACATTTCCCCTCTGTGACATTAATTATATATCAAAATGACATTTCAAATGGGCACAGTGCCCACATTTCCCCCTCTGTGACATTATATATCAAAATGACATTTCAAATAGGCACAGTGCCCATATTTCCCCCTCTGACATTATATATCAAAATGACATTTCAAATGGGCACAGTGCCCACATTTCCCCCTCTGTGATATTAATTATATATCAAAATGCCCTTTGCTTCAGAGGGCCAGACCAAGGGCAGGACAAATGGTCGAGAACCTGCGTGGAAGACCAAGGTTCGACGTCTCCGTAATCGGAAATATCGGAGAAATAATATAATTCTGGGAACGGTAAGTTGGGGTTTTTTTTCTTTCTCGAATTTATTCCCCTCAAGGTTTGGAAGTGAAATTTTGTTTTTATGAAGTTCAGTTTCCAGTCAGGTGATTGGGCCAGTGTATATGTCTGTCTGTCTATCTTTCTCTGTTTGTCCCTCTCTTTGTCTCTGTCTCTCTCTTTCCATCTGTATGTAAAAAGCCTTTGCAGCTGAACAGCTTTTGTTGTTAAACTCTTTTTTTTTTTTTCAGCTTCAAATTACATCTGCCGTGAACGGCATTTCACTTAGTTAACGTTTCTGTAACTCAAACTGTGGAGTTAACATTTTCTGATGTTTACACTAATTTGTCATCATGACCACATTTGTAAGTGTCTGTAGGCAACAGCAGTTTCTGGGTAATGCCTTGTGAAGTAGACAGGAGACAGTTTCTGGGTAATGCCTTGTGAAGTAGATAGGAGACAGTTTCTGGGTAATGCCTTGTGAAGTAGGAGACAGTTTCTGTGTAATGCCTTGTGAAGTAGACAGGAGACAGTTTCTGTGTAATGCCTTGTAAAGTAGAGAGGAGACAGTTTCTGGGTAATGCCTGGTAAAGTAGAGAGGAGACAGTTTCTGTGTAATACCTTGTGAAGTAGACAGGAGACAGTTTCTGGGTAATGCCTTGTGAAGTAGAGAGGAGACAGTTTCTGGGTAATACCTTGTGAAATAGACAGGAGACAGTTTCTGTGTATGCCTTGTGAAGTAGACAGGAGACAGTTTCTGGGTAATGCCTTGTAAAGTAGACAGGAGACAGTTTCTGGGTAATACCTTGTGAAGTAGACAGGAGACAGTTTCTGGGTAATGCCTTGTGAAGTAGACAGGAGACAGTTTCTGTGTAATGCCTTGTGAAGTAGACAGGAGACAGTTTCTGGGTAATACCTTGTAAAGTAGACAGGAGACAGTTTCTGGGTAATACCTTGTAAAGTAGACAGGAGACAGTTTCTGGGTAATGCCTTGTAAAGTAGACAGGAGACGTTTCTGGGTAATGCCTTGTAAAGTAGAGAGGAGACAGTTTCTGGGTAATGCCTTGTGAAGTAGACAGGAGACAGTTTCTGGGTAATGCCTTGTAAAGTAGACAGGAGACAGTTTCTGGGTAATGCCTTGTAAAGTAGAGAGGAGACAGTTTCTGGGTAATACCTTGTGAAGTAGACAGGAGACAGTTTCTGGATAATGCCTTGTGAAGTAGACAGGAGACAGTTTCCGTGTAATGCCTTGTGAAGTAGACAGGAGACAGTTTCTGGGTAATACCTTGTAAAGTAGACAGGAGACAGTTTCTGGGTAATACCTTGTAAAGTAGACAGGAGACAGTTTCTGGGTAATGCCTTGTGAAGTAGACAGGAGACGGTTTCTGGGTAATGCCTTGTGAAGTAGACAGGAGACAGTTTCTGGGTAATGCCTTGTGAAGTAGACAGGAGACAGTTTCTGGGTAATGCCTTGTAAAGTAGACAGGAGACAGTTTCTGGGTAATGCCTTGTGAAGTAGACAGGAGACAGTTTCTGGGTAATGCCTTGTGAAGTAGACAGGAGACATTTTATCAGTCTCCCAAGTCAGCAGTCATACAGACCTGCTAGTGTGTAAGCCCCCTTTCGTTTGTACACATATATATGTGTAAAATCAAATATGCATGTTAAAGATCCTATGAACCATGTCGGTGTTCAGTGGCTCATGGGAACATGAAACTAACATGCACGAAAAGAAGTGAAGGTCAGAGTCTCCACTTGATCCACACTGAATCCTGTCCGTCCTACGAGGGGACAACCTGGACAGCTTCCCTGTCCTGGCTGTTTGAGCAAATTGGAAGAAATTTCACAATCACAGTCATGAAAATTGATAGTGTTATACCCAGTTTTCAATACCTTTGATCAGTTAATTGGTAGTTTCACACCCAGTTTTCAACAACTTTGATCAGTTAATTGATATTGTTATACCCTGTTTTCAATAACTTTGATCAGTTAATTAATTGATAGTGTTATACCCAGTTGTCAACAAGTTTGATCAGTTAATTGATAGTGTTATACCAAGTCTTCAGTAACTTTGATCAATTAATTGGTAGTTATATACCTAGTTTTCAGTAACTTTGATCAACTAATTGATAGTTATACACCTAGTTTTCAATACTTTAATCAATTGATTGATATTTATAGCTACTCCAAACAGATTTTGAGATTTACCTACAGATTTTTGAAACTATTACCAATAAACAGATCTTTTTATTGTGATTCTAATGATACCAACATCATTTCTGTATCTCAATTAGGGAAAAAGTTGCGAAATTTTAAAGATTTAATTTTCACATACATTTCTGCACCAAAGCGCAAATCAACAAAATTGTCATTTTCAGCGGGCTATACAACAGAACTGATGTGTATTTTCTGATCAGTTTTTGCATTTTTCGTGACATTCCTGATGCATAGATGATGTCTGATTTTTTTAGGTAGTTCTTATAAAGGGAAAGTGATAAAATTTGCTATTAAAAACCAGAAATATCAGGGTTTTTGCCAATGCCCAACTGATACAAAGTATAACACGAAAGCATGCCGGCGACACATTTTCATAACTTTGCTTTCCATTGAGCTAGAAAAATGCTTTTGGTATCACTGGAATCAGCAAAAAAAGACACACTCAACCTGCCCACTTTCAAAACTGTAAAATTGAAAAAATACACATTTATTTGACATTGATTAATAATTCAGGGTTCGTACAACCCTTGAAAACCCTTGAATTTCTGAGTTCCATTTCCAGACCTTGAAAACCCTTGAAAATAAAGAGACCTCCTTGAAAACCCTTGAAAGTAGAGGCACTGGCTCAGAGAAAAATTATGTGCATGTGTTTCGTTCTTTATAAGTCAGAATGCGTGTGTGTGACTGAATTTTTGAAAAATCAATGAGCAATAACATCGCCAGAGGAAAAATAAACGATCGCCAGAGGCTGTCAGCGTAAGTGATCACGGGAGATAACTTCAACAAAACTCAAGGCAGTGTGCGGAGTTATCTTCCCTGATCATCACAGCCTCGCTTTGAAAGTCAACATGCCGGGTGGAAAGTGTTCGTTCAACCCTTGTTGGTTGTCAAACAAAGACTACAAGTTGTACACACTGTTCCTGGACTGTCCTGCCCGTCGTGAGGACTTCACTCATGTGACTGGAAGCAGTGTTTTCCCTCTCAAGTTCTGCAGTCATCGGTGGCTTGAGAATATTGAACCAGCTGAGAGAGCCATCCAGATACTTCCAAATGTTATCGAGTACTGCAATGCAGCAAAAACAAAGAAGGTTACAGAGCCAACCAACAGGTCATTCCAGATTGTTCAAAAGGCCATCCAAGATCCTTTGCTTACAGCCAAACTTCACTTCTTTGTCATGGTGGCCAAAGAGATCCAGCCTTTCCTTTCTACTTACCAGACAGACCGACCAATGTTGCCTTTCATTGGAAATGACTTGGGCTGTTTGCTGAAGTCTCTGATGGAGAAGTTCTTGAAGCCTGACGTTATGAAGAAAGAAGCAGCCTCCTTGACGGGACTTGTCAAGATTGATGTGAGCAAGATAGACAACCACATGGACCTGGAGAAAATAGTTGTAGGTTTTGCCAGTGAAAGACAGCTACTTAAAAGTGGGCTTGCTTCTGACAGACAGAAGAGAGAATTCCGGGCTGCTTGCAAGGATTTTCTTCTTCATCTGGTCAAAAAAATGCTTTAATCATACCCATTGTGCAGCTACTCCTTGGATGGATGGACCCACGATGCATGGCTGAAGAGGAAAAAAGAGAGAATAATATAAAGAAACTTACAAGATGTCTCCAAATAATGAGTGATGCCTCGAGAGTCATTTCACAGTTTTCCAGATTTCTTGATGCAGTTCTATCAAGCCATACAGCTGAGTTCAAGTCATTTGACCCGTCTGTTGAGAGTGACAGACTTGATCTCCTCCTTCACACTCACCTGGCAGACAAGAAGTACAGTGAACTGTGGACTGTGGTCAGACAACTACTGCTCCTGTCCCATGGTCAGGCAACAGTTGAGAGGGGTTTTTCATACAACAAAGAAGCCAGTACAAGCAACATCTCAGAGCTAGGTCTTATAGCTCGTCGCCAGATAATTGACCACATCAGACATTGTGGAGGTGTGCTTCAAGTACCAGTCACCAAAGAACTTCTTCTGTCAGCTTCTTGCGCCAGAAGCAAGTACCAGCAGTACCTGGAGGATAAGAAGAAGGAGAAAGAGGCAGAAAAAGCAAACAACAAACGCAAACATGCTGAAGAGAAAGTGTCAGAACTGAAGACAAAGAAGAAACGTTTTCAAGAAGAAATAGTCTACTTACAAAACCAAGCAGACAAACTTTCAGAAGAAGCTGAGACAAAGGGACAACTACGCCTTATCACACAGTCAAATGCCCTTCGCAAAAGGGCCAAGGACAAGAAAGTCAGCTTGGAAGAACTGGAAAAGGAAATTGGAGAAGAGATGGAGCGGCTGAAAGATGTTCTGTGTTTTTTTTTTTTTTTTTTTTTTTTTTAATAGATGGGAGAGGACTCTCCAAAGGGTCAGGCAGTGTTTTTATTGAGCAGCAAGTGGAGAGACAACTGTGCAACCTTTGACTTTCAGTGTTTGAAACTTTAGGCAGTGTTTTTATTGAGCAGCAAGTGGAGAGACAAATGTGCAACCTTTGACTTTCAGTGTTTGAAACTTTAGGCAGTGTTTGTATTGAGCAGCAAGTGGAGAGACAACTGTGCAACCTTTGACTTTCAGTGTTTGAAACTTTAGGCAGTGTTTGTATTGAGCAGCAAGTGGAGAGACAACTGTGCAACCTTTGAATTTCAGTGTTTGAAACTTTCTTTGTGACATGTGTACATTGACTTTTCTGCCGTGGCACTGGAACCTGTGAATTATCATCAAAGCCATCCATAATCCACTCATCGTGATTTTGACAAAACGTTATGTTTTTATTTTATAGATATTGTCTGAAACTAGTCTGTTTTAAGTAATATGGTGTTGGTAAGGAGCCGTAATACGGTAATACACCCTTGAATTTTCATAAAATGGTCTGGAAAAGTCCGGGAAAAGTCCTTGAATTTTGCTATTGAACTGCACATATCGCAAAACTCAGTCACCCATCTGGATAGTGTTTTGACTTCAAGTACCAATCAGTATCTAAAGCAGCAGATGATCAATATCACAATTAGCATGGCTATCATTGTTCCTGTCCAGAGATCATCTGTGTAATGAATGTGGGTGGACTAAAAAGCCCCCAAATTTCCCAGAATCCCAGGAATCAACAAGTGATACTTGGTGCATTTGTAATAACATGGATGGTTGCACATATGTCAGCCATACCGCTTGCTTTGTGGCAGTTTGCTTACTCGCAGTAGACGGATGACACTTTTGTGTATGCAGCGATGATTTCCTCCACATCATCTGCTTGTCAGATTTGACCATCATTGCTAACTGGAAGACAAAGTCCCAGTAGAAAACATCTTCAGCATGTGTGATTTAAAAAATATCCTCCCGTGAAGGCCAGCAGAAACAATCCGTGTGACCCCTGACCCGTTCAGGTACCGGACTGATACCCAGCTGCCATTCTCCTTTAACACCAACACCTGTCCAATATAGAATCTTTCTACAAAGTAAACAGCCATCCACTGGCCCTGCTTGGTGAACTGAAATGGGGCTGCTTCAACAGTGTCTTCTTTCATGTCAGCAGCAGATATATCTCCTTCAGGATGAGTTGCAGTAGCAGAACAGGCAGCCACAGGACAGTCTGCAGAAGGAATGTCTTTATGTGAGGAGATGGTGTTGAAGAACTAGCAAGAGATCATCCAGTGATCCTGTCAGTTTTAGACAGCCTTTTTTTATTTGCTGACAACCCATCTAATCCTAGAGGCAAAATTGCAGTACCTGTTTTGAATACTTCTTTCATTCCAACTGAAGTCCTCTTAACTGAAGCAGGAGACGGTTAGTCAGACGTACAGCTGGCAACAATGGTGGTCTTCCCTTCCAGGCAGAAAGCTTCTCCTCAGTCGGTTGTAGGTTTCATCAGTTGAAAACAGCCACATTTCCTGTTGTTAATTCAGGAATTGTCCAGTATTGTCATGTCACTAAATTTTCAGCTTACAAGTTGAATCAATAAGAGAATGTGTTCAGTCTGTTATTCACTTACTGGCAACAAATCTTGTGATTGCACATTTATTTCAAAGTGCACATTCATATAATTGTACGAAATTCTGAACGAAAAGTGAGTATAGATCTAATTATATACGTATAGTTTTGTTTTGTTGAAGCTTAACTGATTCATCTGATGAAAGTGCGACCACATTCACATTGGAAGAACTGTGAAACCGAAAGTACTGCACAAGGTCAGCTCACGTGACCAAATAAAACCCTTCAATCCTTGAAATGAATGCTTTTCTTTACTATATATGAAATAAATAAATGAAAAGTCTCTTTCTCGTAATACTTTTATCATGAAGGTGAGTTAGCACCAATAAATGTAAGTCAGTCAGTCATTTTTCGGACCAGCCCACAACGTCGAGTTTGTGTTGTTTGCACGATTCCACAGCATCTTGTTTCAAACAGTGTTGGCTCATAAAAAGTACACAGAACAACAAAATATTCATAAAATCAAAAACAATAAAGAACTTACCAACTTGCGCGAACAGTTGATCTGACTGCGATACTGAAGCAGTCGGTGTCACATTTCGGTCACTACTGGTGACCGACAATTCAGCGTGCGCGTCGGGGGGCTGCCCAGTTTGTCACAGGCCCAGTTTGTCACAGTGGGTAGACTACTTGCTACCTCCATGCTACCCTACCCTATCTTCGGCCTGCACCAAGTGTAGGCTTGGGCGGGTTCGAAACCGGGTTCGAATTGGTGGTGTACAGATAGTCCCTCTAAAATGTCAGTTCAGCTTGTGTTGTTCAAAATTTCTTCCTTTTTGTATGCAAATCAAAGCAAATTACTCTGTAAAAATTTCAACAATGAATGTTCTTTGGTTAAAAACAATTGAAAAATAAAATTCTATTCATACAATCAATCAATCATTCATTTACTGTTTTTGAGAGTGTCAGTGATAACTTCCATCATGCAGGGCACAGTCGAGGGTGGGCGCAAGCGAGGACGACAAAGAAAGAGCTGGTTCGACAACATCAAAGAGTGGACGGACATGACCCAGACCCTGCCAGACCTCTTGGTGCAGGCCGAAGATAGAGTGACAAACTGGGCCTGTGACAAACTGGGCCTGTGACAAACTGGCATGCTTCCGCGCGTCGGCCATGGCGGCTAACAGTGTTCGCAATGAGCGGTACACTTCGGTCTTTTTTATCGCTTGCCGCTTCGCGTGGAAATGATAATGAAACAACATTTTGGACAAATATTGTAGAGGGAAGTCTGATCTACAACCTGATGTATTATGAGCGTGGGCAATCAGGTCTTTATAGTAGAAATTCTACTTTGAACATTTTATTGCTTGAATTTTTACACATTGACCGCATGGATCATAACGAAACGGGCATGAAATAAGGATCTGGATGTTTTCTTTCATTTCATTGGGCGATCTTTTTAGATCTAGCCACTCACGCGATGCGACAGAGCATTAAGGAAGGGTAGTGTAAACAGAAGGCAATCGGCGTTACGTCAAGACAGTTGGCCAAACTCGCTAGGGTAGGGCGAATGAATACGTAATAAAACATACACGAAAATGAGTATTAGTCTAAACAAGTACATCATTCAAACAACAAAACACCAATCTTTTTATTGCAGTAGATTTTATTACATTTTTTTTCACACATCGGAAAATATGACAAGTTGAAAATCACCCCAAAGTAGGTCAAATCTGCAGACTTTCCGCCTGACGCACGCTGTTTGGAGTAGCTAATATTTGTATACCCAGTTTAGAATAACTGATCAGTTAATTGATAGTTTTATACCCAGTTTTCAATAACTGATCAATTAATTGATAGTTTTATATCCAGTTTTTGATAACCATGATAACCTCAGAAGAATGTTGAGAGTTCCATGGACAGCAAAGAAAACAAATGAGACAGTCTTGATGGAGGCAGAGACGAGTAGATCACTCAAAAGACAAGCAACATTTGTGGGCCATTTTATGAGGAAGGGGGATTTGGAGCACCTGGTGACAGCGGGAAAGCTGGAGGGAAAGAGAGCACCAGGTAGACCCAGGGAGAGAATGCTGGACGGACTTGCAGAGTGGCTGGGGATGAGGAGGGTGGGGGAGATGCTGGGGGCAACGAGAGATAGAGGTGGTTGGAAGTCCAAGGTCGCCAACGCCATGCGGCAGGACACCTGATGATGATGATGATGATTGATCAATTAATTGATAGTGTAATACCTAATTTTCCATAACTTTGATCAGTTGATAGTTTTATACCTAGTTTCCAATAACTTTGATCAGTTAATTGATAGTGTTATACCCTGTTTTCAATAACTTTGATAAGTTAATTGATAGTGTTATACCCAGTTTTCAATAACTTTGATAAGTTAATTGATAGTGTTATACCCTGTTTTCAATAACTTTGATAAGTTAATTGATAGTGTTATACCCAGTTTTCAATAACTTTGATAAATTAATTGATAGTTTTTTGTTTTGGTTTTTAACCCAGTTTTCAATCACTTTGATCAATTAATTGATAGTTTCATACCCAGTTTTTAATAACTTTAATCAACTAATTGGTAGTTTCATACCCAGTTTTTAATAACTTTAATCAACTAATTGATAGTTTCATACCCAGTTTTTAATAACTTTAATCAACTAATTGATAGTTTCATACCCAGTTTTTAATAACTTTAATCAACTAATTGATAGTTTCATACCCAGTTTTTAATAACTTTAATCAACTAATTGATAGTTTCATACCCAGTTTTTAATAACTTTAATCAACTAATTGGTAGTTTCATACCCAGTTTTTAATAACTTTAATCAACTAATTGATAGTTTCATACCCAGTTTTTAATAATTTTAATCAATTAATTGATAGTTTCATACCCAGTTTTTAATAACTTTAATCAACTAATTGATAGTTTCATACCCAGTTTTTAATAACTTTAATCAACTAATTGGTAGTTTCATACCCAGTTTTTAATAACTTTAATCAACTAATTGATAGTTTCATACCCAGTTTTTAATAACTTTAATCAACTAATTGATAGTTTCATACCCAGTTTTTAATAATTTTAATCAATTAATTGATAGTTTCATACCCAGTTTTTAATAACTTTAATCAACTAATTGGTAGTTTCATACCCAGTTTTTAATAACTTTAATCAACTAATTGATAGTTTCATACCCAGTTTTTAATAACTTTAATCAACTAATTGATAGTTTCCATACCCAGTTTTTAATAATTTTAATCAACTAATTGATAGCTTCATACCCAGTTTTAATAATTTTAATCAACTAATTGGTAGTTCCATACCCAGTTTTTAATAAATTTAATCAACTAATTGATAGTTTCATACCCAGTTTTTAATAAATTTAATCAACTAATTGGTAGTTTCATACCCAGTTTTTAATAATTTTAATCAACTAATTGGTAGTTTCATACCCAGTTTTTAATAATTTTAATCAACTAATTGATAGTTTCATACCCAGTTTTTGATAGCTTTAAATCAGTTCTTACAGTCTCAGCCCAGCATTAAAAACCAGTCAAGGTAGATGGCTTAGAGATCTGATTCATTTTGAAATCAAAGTGTTAGAATTATTAGGGAATTTGGAAAATTACATCTTACCTTCCACCAATATTTGTCTTCATTTTGCACCATTTCTATCACTTTTTGTTAAATCACTGTCTATTGTTATTGTTGTTTAAGCCTAGCCAATTGGATAGAGCCATATCAGGGCTGTAACCGTCTCAAAACATACAAAACTTCAACAGGATCGAAAGAAAAAAAAATTAAGTATACATATCATTGCATTCGCACACATAATCGAAGGACATGGCCCTGGCGTTGACCACTCTGTCCACTTTATCGCACAGGGGATTTAAAAAACACCTGAATACAATTTTAAGCATACCGAAGGACACCAAAACATAATTATATGAAAACAGGCATAAATTACCTAAAATTGCTTCCGCGTATTTCGCCTTCCTAGAGCCAGAAATGCACTTAATACATGTATGCAATTATCAGTCCCTAGAAAAAGTACATAAGGCTTTATTGAACACATGCAGGTGAATAAACCAGCAAGGCAGAAAATGATAGGAACAAATGACAGAAAGCAAAGGAACAAGGCAGAAACAAAGGGAGTGACAGAAGAGGAAATTTCTAGCACAGAATTCCCAGAAGGTGGGGATATTTTTTATACTTAAAGAGCCCACGGCATCCCCGTGGCAGGGGGAAATGACTGTCTAAGGCATGAAATATATGTAAGGGAATGTACGCAAAACTATTTTCTTGTGGTCATGGTTGTTGAAAAAGACTGTGTAAAACTGGCTGAAATTACTAAAATGGTGTTTTCTTCATGTGTCTAGTTTATAAAGGTTAGAAAAGCTGGTGTAACTTAATAGAGTTAAGATATGATACCCGAGGACTGCTGATACAAGCATGTGTGTAGAATAGTAGAAAAATCAATAACTTAACAGAGTTGAGATATGATACACCATGTACCTGGGGATTGCTAATACAGACATGTGTGTAGAATGATAGAAAAGTCAATATATAGAGTGTAGACATGATACACTGTGTACCTGAGGACTGCTAACACAGACATGTGTGTAGAATGATAGAAAAGTCAATATATAGAGTGTAGACATGATACACCGTGTACCTGAGGACTGCTAACACAGACATGTGTGTAGAATGATAGAAAAGTCAATATATAGAGTGTAGACATGATACACCATGTACCTGAGGACTGCTAACACAGACATGTGTTAGAATGATAGAAAAGTCAATATATAGAGTGTAGACATGATACACCATGTACCTGGGGATTGCTAACACAGACATGTGTGTAGAATGATAGAAAAGTCAATATATAGATGTAGACATGATACACCATGTACCTGGGGATTGCTAACACAGGACATGTGTGTAGAATGATAGAAAAGTCAATATTTTATGATAGAGATTAGATTACATGATACACGTGTACCTGAGGATGCTAACACAGACATGTGTGTAGAATGATAGAAAAGTCAATATATAGAGTGTAGACATGATACACCGTGTACCTGAGGACTGCTACACAGACATGTGTGTAGAATGATAGAAAAGTCAATATTATAGAGTGTAGACATGATACACCGTGTACCTGGGACTGCTAACACAGACATGTGTGTAGAATGATAGAAAAGTCAATATATAGAGTGTAGACATGATACACCGTGTACCTGGGGATTGCTACACAGACATGTGTGTAGAATGATAGAAAAGTCAATAACTTAATAGAGTGTAGACATGATACACCGTGTACCTGGGACTGCTAACACAGACATGTGTGTAGAATGATAGAAAAGTCAATAATTAATAGAGTGTAGACTGATACCGTGTACTGGGACTGCTAACACAGACGTGTGTAGAATGATAGAAAAGTCAATATATAGAGTGTAGACATGATACACCGTGTACCTGAGGACTGCTAACACAGACATGTGTGTAGAATGATAGAAAAGTCAATATATAGAGTGTAGACATGATACACCGTGTACCTGGGGATTGCTAACACAGACATGTGTGTAGAATGATAGAAAAGTCAAACTTAATAGAGTGTAGACATGTACACCGTGTACCTGGGACTGCTAACACAGACATGTGTGTAGAATGATAGAAAAGTCGTAACTTAATAGAGTTAGACATGATACACCTGTACCTGGGACGCTAACAGACATGTGTGTAGAATATAGAAAAGTCAATATATAGAGTGTAGAATGATACACCGTGTACCTGGAGGATTGCTAACACAGACATGTGTGTAGAATGATAGAAAAGTCAATATATAGAGTGTAGACATGATACACGTGTACCTGAGGACTGCTAACACAGACATGTGTGTAGAATGATAGAAAAGTCAATATATAAGTGTGACATGATACACCGTGTACCTGGGGATTGCTAACACAGACATGTGTGTAGAATGATAGAAAAGTCAATATATGAGTGTAGACATGATACACATGTACTGAGGATGCTAACACAGACATGTGTGTAGAATGATAGAAAGTCAATATATAGAGTGTAGACATGTACACCATGTACTGGGATTGCTAACACAGACATGTGTTAGAATGATAGAAAGTCAATATATAGATGTAGACATGATACACCATGTACTGGGATGCTAACAGGAATGTGTGTGAATGATAGAAAGTCATTATGGTGTAGAATGATAACGTTGGTACCTGGGATGCTAACACAGACATGTGTGTAGAATGATAGAAAAGTCAATTATAGAGTGTAGACATGATAACCTGTACCTGAGGATGCTACACAGACATGTGGTAGAATGATAGAAAAGTCAATAACTTATAGAGTGTAGACATGATACACGTGTACCTGGGATGCTAACACAGAATGTGTGTAGAATGATAGAAAGTCAATATATAGAGTGTAGCATGATACACGTGTACTGAGGATTGACACAGACATGTGTGTAGAATGATAGAAAGTCAAAAATATAGATGTAGACATGATACCTGTACCTGAGGACTGCTAACACAGACATGTGTGTAGAATGATAGAAAGTCAATATATAGAGTGTAGACATGATACACGTTACTGGGATGCTACACAGACATGTGTGTAGAATGATAGAAAGTCAATATATAGAGTGTAGACATGATAACCGTGTACCTGAGGATGCTAACACAGACATGTGTGTAGAATGATAGAAAAGTCAATATATAGAGTGTAGACATGATACACCGTGTACTGGGGATGCTACACAGACTGTGTGAATGATAGAAAAGTCAATTATAGAGTGTAGACATGATACACGTGTACCTGGGGATGCTAACACAGACATGTGTGAGAATGATAGAAAGTCAATATATAGAGTTAGACTGATACACTGTACCTGGGACGCTACAAGACATGTGTGTAGAATGATAGAAAGTCAATATATAGAGTGTAGACATGATACACGTGTACTGAGGATGCTAACAAGACATGTGGTAGAATGATAGAAAGTCAATATATAGAGTGTAGACATGATCACTGTACCTGAGGACTGCTAACACAGACATGTGTGTAGAATGATAGAAAAGTCAATATATAGAGTGTAGACATGATACACCGTGTACTGGGGATGCTAACACAGACATGTGTGTAGAATGATAGAAAAGTCAATATATAGAGTGTAGACATGATAACCGGTACCTGGGATTGCTAACACAGACATGTGTGTAGAATGATAGAAAAGTCAATATATAGAGTGTGACATGATACACATGTACCTGGGATGCTAACACAGACATGTGTGAGAATGATAGAAAAGTCAATATATAGAGTTAGAATGATACACTGTACCTGGGACGCTACACAGACATGTGTGTAGAATGATAGAAAAGTCAATATATAGAGTGTAGACATGATACACCGTGTACTGGGATGCTAACACAGACATGTGTGTAGAATGATAGAAAAGTCAATATATAGAGTGTAGAATGATACACATGTACTGGGATGCTAACACAGACATGTGTGTAGATGTAGAAAAGTCAATATATAGAGTGTAGACATGTACACCTGTACCTGGGATGCTAACACAGACATGTGTGTAGAATGATAGAAAAGTCATATATAGAGTGTAGGCATGATACACCGTGTCTGAGGATGCTAACACAGACTGTGTGTAGAATGATAGAAAAGTAATATATAGATGTAGACATGATACACCTGTACCTGAGGACTGCTAACACAGACATGTGTGTAGAATGATAGAAAAGTCAATATATAGAGTGTAGACATGATAACCGTGTACCTGAGGATCTAACACAGACATGTGTGTAGAATGATAGAAAGTTCAATAACTTAATGAGTGTAGACATGATTATACGTGTACCTGGGATGCTAACACAGACATGTGTGTAGAATGATAGAAAAGTCAATATATAGAGTGTAGAATGATACACCGTGTACCTGAGGACTGCTAACACAGACATGTGTTAGATGATAGAAAAGTCAATATATAGAGTGTAGACATGATAACACGTGTACCTGGGGATTGCTAACACAGACATGTGTGTAGAATGATAGAAAAGTCAATATATAGAGTGTAGACATGATGCACCATGTACCTGGGGATTGCTAACACAGACATGTGTGTAGAATGATAGAAAAGTCAATATATAGAGTGTAGAATGATACACCGTGTACTGAGGATTGCTAACACAGACATGTGTGTAGAATGATAGAAAAGTCAATATATAGATGTGTAGACATGATACACCGTGTACCTGAGGACTGCTAACACAGACATTGTGTAGAATGATAGAAAAGTCAATATATAGAGCGTAGACATGATACACCGTGTACCTGGGGATTGCTACCACAGACATGTGTGTAGAATGATAGAAAAGTCAATATATAGAGTGTGACATGATGCACCATGTACCTGGGGATTGCTAACACAGACATGTGTGTAGAATGATAGAAAAGTCAATAACTTAATAGAGTGTAGACATGATACACTGTACTGGGACTGCTAACACAGACATGTGTGCAGAATGATAGAAAATTTCAATAACTTAATAGAGTTTAGACTTGATAACCGTGTACCTGGGACCGCTAACACAGACATGTGTGTAGAATGATAGAAAAGTCAATATATAGAGTGTAGACATGATACAACCGTGTACCTGAGGACTGCTAACACAAGACATGTGTGTAGAATGATAGAAAAAGTCAATATATAGAGTGTAGATATGATACACCATGTACCTGAGGACTGCTAACACAGACATGTGTGTAGAATGATAGAAAAGTCAATATATAGAGTGTAGACATGATACACCGTGTACCTGGGATTGCTAACACAGACATGTGTGTAGAATGATAGAAAAGTCAATATATAGAGTGTAGACATGATACACCGTGTACCTGGGATTGCTAACACAGACATGTGTGTAGAATGATAGAAAAGTCAATATATAGAGTGTAGACATGATACACCATGTACCTGAGGACTGCTAACACAGACATGTGTGTAGAATGATAGAAAAGTCAATATATAGAGTGTAGACATGATACACCGTGTACCTGGGATGCTAACACAGACATGTGTGTAGAATGATAGAAAAGTCAATATATAGAGTGTAGACATGATACACCGTGTACCTGAGGACTGCTAACACAGACATGTGTGTAGAATGATAGAAAAGTCAATATATAGAGTGTAGACATGATACACCATGTACCTGGATGCTAACAGGATTGCTAACACAGACATGTGTGTAGAATGATAGAAAAGTCAATAACTTAATAGAGTGTAGACATGATACACCGTGTACCTGGGACTGCTAACACAGACATGTGTGTAGAATGATAGAAAAGTCAATATATAGAGTGTAGACATGATAACACCGTGTACCTGAGGACTGCTAACACAGACATGTGTGTAGAATGATAGAAAAGTCAATATATAGAGTGTAGACATGATACACCGTGTACCTGAGGACTGCTAACACAGACATGTGTGTAGAATGATAGAAAAGTCAATATATAGAGTGTAGACATGATACACCGTGTACCTGAGGATTGCTAACACAGACATGTGTGTAGAATGATAGAAAAGTCAATAACTAATAGAGTGTAGACATGATACACCGTGTACCTGGGACTGCTAACACAGACATGTGTGTAGAATGATAGAAAAGTCAATATATAGAGTGTAGACATGATACACCGTGTACCTGAGGATTGCTAACACAGACATGTGTGTAGAATGATAGAAAAGTCAATATTAATAGAGTGTAGACATGATACACCGTGTACCTGGGACTGCTAACACAGACATGTGTGTAGAATGATAGAAAAGTCAATATATAGAGTTAGACATGATACACCGTGTACTGAGGACTGCTAACACAGACATGTGTGTAGAATGATAGAAAAGTCAATAATATAGAGTGTAGACATGATACACCGTGTACCTGAGGACTGCTAACACAGACATGTGTGTAGAATGATAGAAAAGTCAATATATAGAGTGTAGACATGATACACCGTGTACCTGGGATTGCTACACAGACATGTGTGTAGAATGATAGAAAAGTCAATAATAGAGTGTAGACATGATACACCGTGTACCTGGGACTGCTAACACAGACATGTGTGTAGAATGATAGAAAAGTCAATATATAGAGTGTAGACATGATACACCGTGTACCTGGGATTGCTAACACAGACATGTGTGTAGAATGATAGAAAAGTCAATATTAATAGAGTGTAGACATGATACACCGTGTACCTGAGGACTGCTAACACAGACATGTGTGTAGAATGATAGAAAAGTCAATATATAGAGTGTAGACATGATACACCATGTACCTGAGGACTGCTAACACAGACATGTGTGTAGAATGATAGAAAAGTCAATAATTATAGAGTGTAGACATGATACACCGTGTACCTGGGGATGCTAACACAGACATGTGTGTAGAATGATAGAAAAGTCAATATATAGAGTGTAGACATGATACACCGTGTACCTGAGGATTGCTAACACAGACATGTGTGTAGAATGATAGAAAAGTCATAATTATATAGAGTGTAGACATGATACACCGTGTACCTGGGACTGCTAACACAGACATGTGTGTAGAATGATAGAAAAGTCAATATATAGAGTGTAGACATGATACACCTGTACCTGAGGACTGCTAACACAGACATGTGTGTAGAATGATAGAAAAGTCAATATATTAGAGTGTAGACATGATACACCGTGTACCTGAGGATGCTAACACAGACATGTGTGTAGAATGATAGAAAAGTCAATATATAGAGTGTAGACATGATACACCATGTACCTGAGG
Source organism: Monoplex corrugatus (assembly GCA_030674185.1). NCBI lineage: Eukaryota > Metazoa > Mollusca > Gastropoda > Littorinimorpha > Ranellidae > Monoplex > Monoplex corrugatus. The sequence continues at coordinate 265,471 of JAPXFY010000014.1, read as the reverse complement.
ACTGCTAACACAGACATGTGTGTAGAATGATAGAAAAGTCAATAATTATAGAGTGTAGACATGATACACCGTGTACCTGGGATTGCTAACACAGACATGTGTGTAGAATGATAGAAAAGTCAATATATAGAGTGTAGACATGATACACCGTGTACCTGAGGACTGCTAACACAGACATGTGTGTAGAATGATAGAAAAGTCAATAATTAAGAGTGTAGACATGATACACCGTGTACCTGAGGACTGCTAACACAGACATGTGTGTAGAATGATAGAAAAGTCAATATATAGAGCGTAGACATGATACACCGTGTACCTGGGGATTGCTAACACAGACATGTGTGTAGAATGATAGAAAAGTCAATATATAGAGTGTAGACATGATGCACCATGTACCTGGGGATTGCTAACACAGACATGTGTGTAGAATGATAGAAAAGTCAATAACTTAATAGAGTGTAGACATGATACACCGTGTACCTGGGGACTGCTAACACAGACATGTGTGCAGAATGATAGAAAAGTCAATAACTTATAGAGTTTAGACTTGATACACCGTGTACCTGGGGACCGCTAACACAGACATGTGTGTAGAATGATAGAAAAGTCAATATATAGAGTGTAGACATGATACACCGTGTACCTGAGGACTGCTAACACAGACATGTGTGTAGAATGATAGAAAAGTCAATATATAGAGTGTAGATATGATACACCATGTACCTGGGGATTGCTAACACAGACATGTGTGTAGAATGATAGAAAAGTCAATATATAGAGTGTAGACATGGTACACCATGTACCTGAGGACTGCTAACACAGACATGTGTGTAGAATGATAGAAAAGTCAATATATAGAGTGTAGACATGATACACCGTGTACCTGAGGATTGCTAACACAGACATGTGTGTAGAATGATAGAAAAGTCAATATATAGAGTGTAGACATGATACACCGTGTACCTGAGGACTGCTAACACAGACATGTGTGTAGAATGATAGAAAAGTCAATATATAGAGTGTAGACATGATACACCGTGTACCTGAGGACTGCTAACACAGACATGTGTGTAGAATGATAGAAAAGTCAATATATAGAGTGTAGACATGATACACCGTGTACCTGGGGATTGCTAACACAGACATGTGTGTAGAATGATAGAAAAGTCAATATATAGAGTGTAGACATGATACACCATGTACCTGAGGACTGCTAACACAGACATGTGTGTAGAATGATAGAAAAGTCAATAACTTAATAGAGTGTAGACATGATACACCGTGTACCTGGGGATTGCTAACACAGACATGTGTGTAGAGTGATAGAAGAAAAGTCAATATATAGAGTGTAGACATGATACACCGTGTACCTGGGGATTGCTAACACAGACATGTGTGTAGAATGATAGAAAAGTCAATAACTTAATAGAGTGTAGACATGATACACCGTGTACCTGAGGACTGCTAACACAGACATGTATGTGGAATGATAGAAAAGTCAATAACTTAATAGAGTGTAGACATGATACACCGTGTACCTGAGGACTGCTAACACAGACATGTGTGTAGAATGATAGAAAAGTCAATAACTTAATAGAGTGTAGACATGATACACCGTGTACCTGTGTGTAGAATGGTTCTGTGACTTGTTGGGGTGTAGAGTGCAGCAAGTTAACGGCGGAGCGTTTATCAGACATAGATGTACGCAAAACAGTTCTCTATCCCCTGAGTTTTCTATTCAGATCCCATACTGATGAATTCAGTTGTCTTGTGTGTTTGAGCATGGAAACATCTACGCCATATATAGTATTGTAAACATCTCAGATTGGTCCTATATCTGCTGGGAGATGCTTACTTGGCTTGGATATGTGTGTACATGCACACTGATTAAAAACTAGTGCTATTGCATGGCAGATTTATATGTGTCCTGTGTAGACTGAAGAATTATCTCTCAGATTTGATTTTTGTTCAATTCCTAACAAGTAATTCCCATCCTGTTTCCTCTGTGTGTGCGTGTGCGTGCGTGCGTGTGTGTGTGTGTGTGTGTGTTTTTGAAATCTGTTCCAGTTGCTGAAAGATGATATCCGCCATGAGAGGAACGTTCTCCTGCAGTGTGTTCACTACATGGTCAGAAACAATTTTCTGGGTGTCCTGGATTGTAAGGCCACAAGGATTCGGCACACTGCGTGCAAGTCGAAACTTGAGGCTGAAAACGAACAGACAAGAAACTGCCATTCAGACTGAATATACATGCGTGAAAAAAATAATAAAAGGAAGAAGAAGAAAATATTGGGCATGTAAACTGAAGACTGAACAAAATGTTGTGATGTACATCATATACACTGAAAAAGGAAATGTCTGTGTGTAAAAACTGAATGTATAATGACTGAAATGTACAACATCTGGGGTGGAAAATTTTCTTTTTTTTCCCTCCCCTTCCCCCTTTGCAACGGTCTTGTTTTTAATAAAGATTTTACGACATGGAACAAAATGTACACAAGGTTATGACAGTGAGACTGGGGATGACTGAGATGATGCTGTGCAGTTCTGGTTTGGATTGAGACGGCTTAGTTGACGAGGTTGTACTCTGGATTGAGACAGCTTAGTTGACGAGGTTGTACTTTGGATTGAGACGGCTTAGTTGACGAGGTTGTACTCTGGATTGAGACGGCTTAGTTGACGAGGCTGTACTCTGGATTGAGACGGCTTAGTTGACGAGGCTGTACTCTGGATTGAGACGGCTTAGTTGACGAGGCTGTACTCTGGATTGAGACGGCTTAGTTGACGAGGCTGTACTCTGGATTGAGACGGCTTAGTTGACGAGGCTGTACTCTGGATTGAGACGGCTTAGTTGACGAGGCTGTACTCTGGATTGAGACGGCTTAGTTGACGAGGCTGTACTCTGGATTGAGATGGCTTAGTTGACAAAGCTGTACTCTGGATTGAGACAGCTTCACAGGGCTGTACATTGGATTGAGACGGCTAGTTGACGAGGCTGTACTCTGGATTGAGACGGCTTAGTTGACGAGGCTGTACTCTGGATTGAGATGGCTTAGTTGACAAAGCTGTACTCTGGATTGAGACAGCTTCACAGGGCTGTACATTGGATTGAGACGGCTTAGTTGACAAAGCTGTACTTTGGATTGAGACAGCTTCACAGGGCTGTACATTGGATTGAGACGGCTTAGTTGACAAGGCTGTACATTGGATTGAGACGGCTTAGTCGACAAGGCTGTACATTGGATTGAGACGGCTTAGTTGACAAGGCTGTACATTGGATTGAGACGGCTTAGTTGACAAGGCTGTACTCTGGATTGAGATGGCTTAGTTGACAAGGCTGTACTCTGGATTGAGACGGCTTAGTTGACAAGGCTGTACTCTGAATGCCCGTGACGCCCAGGGTGGTACAAGTGGACAGGGAACATAAAGAAGATACAAGTTTCACTTGTAAAAGTGAAAATCATTGATATTTCCTTCTGTTTTTCTGTCTTTCTTTATTTCCATCTGAATTAAAGAGACTGACACACCCTGTGGGGACGCTGGGGGCTCTTTCAGTATGAATAGTATCTCCACCTTCTGGAAATTCTGTGCTATAAATTACCTCTTTTCTGTCACTCTCTTTGTTTCTGCCTTGTTCCCTTGCTTTCTGTCATTTCAGTATCTGGCCACTGGCATTTTCTCCTGAAAACAGCAGTGTGACCTGGTGTTTGTGTGTTTTTGCCCTCCTGTGTCTGTTAACTTGCCACAGGCATTTTCTCTGGAATGGAATGGAAACTTTATTTAATGTCTGTTCACAATAGTGATTTCAACACACACACACACACACACACACACACACACACACACACACACACACACCACACACACACACACACACACACACACACACACACACACACATACACACACACACACATGCACATACACATACACACACACATACACATACACACAGGGAAAAAAGATGGGGGGTGGGGATGGGGATGGGAAGGGGTAGTAGAAGTAAGAAGGGGAACAATTACAATTAATAATTCAGAACAATAAGTTAACAGTGACAATTAATAACAGACAACAATGAATTAACTCTTCTTAACAATCTGCTAAACAGGGGATCTGAGAATCAGCTGGACTACCGAAATAATATTTTTGTTGTAAAGGATATTTTCTCAGGAAAACAGCAATGCGACCTGGTGTCTGTGTGTTTCTGCCCTCCTCCTATCTGTTCACTTGCCACAGGCATTTTCTCTGGAAAACAGCTGTGTGACCTGATGTCTGTGTGGCAGACAGCTGCTCGTACCTGTAGTAAGTAGTAGTAGTCATACGATTTAACACGACAATCTGGTCGCTTCTGCCTATGATTTTGAAGGAAGTCACTGATACTCCATGTAGTAATGTGTTCAACATAGTTTCCAGAGTACATGGAAGTCCTTCAACAGGCACTGTTGAGTGCATAACTTACTGGAGACAGATTGTTTCACTCTCTGTTGTGCATATTTCTTGCTGGCAGCCATACAAGAGGCAGAGAGAGACAGAGAGAGTTTCAGTTTCTTAAGATGAAGTCTTCGCGCTCAGAATTAATTCCATATACACTAACGTCACAGGTACCATATAGTGGTGATCATGGCACAAACTTTAAACCTGCACATAAACCCATGAGTTGGCCAGGGCCTGAGAGAGAGAGAGAGAGAGAAAGAGAGAGAGAGAGCGCGTGTGTGTGTGCTTGCTTACTTGCTCACTTGCTCGCCGTCTTTTTCATTAATGACAGACACACCATCATCTGTGTAAGTCATCAGTGTGGTTGGGCTTAGCAATAAGTGTGTGTATTGTGATTGGGCTTACCAATAAGTGTGTGTATTGTGGTTGGGCTTACCAATAAGTGTGTGTATTGTGATTGGGCTTACCAATAAGTGTGTGTATTGTGGTTGGGTTTACCAATAAGTGTGTGTATTGTGGTTGGGCTTACCAATAAGTGTGTGTATTGTGGTTGGGCTTACCAATAAGTGTGTGTATTGTGGCTGGGCTTACCAATAAGTGTGTGTATTGTGATTGGGCTTACCAATAAGTGTGTGTATTGTGATTGGGCTTACCAATAAGTGTGTGTATTGTGATTGGGCTTACCAATAAGTGTGTGTATTGTGATTGGGCTTACCAATAAGTGTGTGTATTGTGATTGGGCTTACCAATAAGTGTGTGTATTGTGATTGGGCTTACCAATAAGTGTGTGTATTGTGATTGGGCTTACCAATAAGTGTGTGTATTGTGGTTGGGCTTACCAATAAGTGTGTGTATTGTGATTGGGCTTACCAATAAGTGTGTGTATTGTGGTTGGGTTTACCAATAAGTGTGTGTATTGTGGTTGGGCTTACCAATAAGTGTGTGTATTGTGGTTGGGCTTACCAATAAGTGTGTGTATTGTGGCTGGGCTTACCAATAAGTGTGTGTATTGTGATTGGGCTTACCAATAAGTGTGTGTATTGTGATTGGGCTTACCAATAAGTGTGTGTATTGTGATTGGGCTTACCAATAAGTGTGTGTATTGTGGTTGGGCTTACCAATAAGTGTGTGTATTGTGATTGGGCTTACCAATAAGTGTGTGTATTGTGGTTGGGCTTACCAATAAGTGTGTGTATTGTGATTGGGCTTACCAATAAGTGTGTGTATTGTGGTTGGGCTTACCAATAAGTGTGTGTATTGTGGTTGGGCTTACCAATAAGTGTGTGTATTGTGATTGGGCTTACCAATAAGTGTGTGTATTGTGATTGGGCTTACCAATAAGTGTGTGTATTGTGATTGGGCTTACTAATAAGTGTGTGTATTGTGATTGGGCTTACCAATAAGTGTGTGTATTGTGATTGGGCTTACCAATAAGTGTGTGTATTGTGATTGGGCTTACCAATAAGTGTGTGTATTGTGATTGGGCTTACCAATAAGTGTATGTGTATTGTGATTGGGCTTACCAATAAATGTGTATTGTGGTTGGGCTTACCAATAAAGTGTATATATGTATAGGCATATATAATATATATATATATATATATAATATATATATATATATATATATATATATATATATTATTATTATTATTAGAGTGGATGTAAAAAAGAAACATTTTCTGGAAATAACCTGTTTGCTACCATGTCTATTGTTTGCTACCATGTCTATTGTTTGTTACATGTCTATTGTTTGTTACATTCTATTGTTACATTGTATTGTTTGTTACATGTCTATTGTTTGTTGCACTCTATTTGTTGCATTCTATTGTTTGTTACATTCTATTGTTTGTGTTGGTACCATGTCTATTATTTGTTTACTACCATGTCTATTGTTTGTTTGCTACCATGTCTATTGTTTGCTACCATGTCTATTGTTTGTTACCAGGTCTATTGTTCGTTACCATGTCTATTGTTTGTTACAATGTCTATTGTTTGTTTGCTACCATGTCTATTGTTTGTTTGCCACCATGTCTATTGTTTGTTTTGTTTGTCGTATCCTCAAACTGTTCGTTCGTTATTTCTTTTAACGTCTATTCACATATGTGCTTTTAGACAGGGAAAAAAGAAAAAAGGTGCGTAAGGAATGAATGAATCTATGTAATCATGAAGGCATTGTATCAATTAAGGTAACAATTAATGTAACATCAAACAAATTAACTAACAAAAGAAAAACAATAAGAACATTATATCAGTTAGGCTTCATCGGATTTCTCGGGGCTGTGTGGGAGTTGCAGGTATAAAACAATTGGGCTGATCAGGAAGTATCTCTCTGTCGAAACAACTGCAAAACTCGTTCTCTCCTTCATAATGTCTCGCATTGACTATTGCAATTCACTCCTGTCTGGTCTTCCTGCCTCCACCATTCACATCCTACAGCGCATTCAAAACAATGCTGTACGCCTTGTACTCAAAAAGAAAAAAGCTGACCACATATCTCCTCTCCTGGCACAACTTCACTGGCTCCCTGTATCAAAGCGCATACAGTACAAACTAGACACCATGTGCTACAAAAGCCTCAATAACGCAGCCCCCGATTACCTGTCAAGCCTACTTGAGATCTATTTTCCCTCACGTACCCTCCGCTCTGCCTCCGATCCTCTGACTTTTCGCTTTCCACGCACTAAGCTCAATACCTATGGTCCACGAGCCTTCTCTGTTTCTGGTCCACTCTCCTGGAACAAACTTCCTCTCTCAGTCCGTCAGCAACCTACTTTTGTCTCCTTCAAGTCCGCTCTCAAAACTCACCTTTTCTCCTCCGCATAAAATCCTAACCTCACTCAACCCCCCCCCCCCCCCCCCTCTGCAGCCTGTCTCCGCTCGGAGGGAATCACATGGTTATAATATATAATTGTATATGCTATGCTCTCTATAATTTTCCATTGCTTTTATTCTTGCTTTTATTGCTTTTATTCTCTCTCCCCATTTATAGCCATGCGTGTGTGTGTGTGTGTATGTGTGTGTGTGTGTGTGTGTGCGTGCGTGTGTGTGCGTGCGTGTGTGTGCGTGCGTGCGTGCGTGCTTGCGTGTGTGTCTGCTTCAGCGCTTAGATTTGATTTTATCAAGATTTTGCGCTATATAAATATTGTAATTATTATTATTATTATTATAATTATTATTATTAATTATTACAAGACTGTGCAGTAAACGTCTAGCAATGTGTAAATACAGAGTGAAATCAGTATGTTTCTGTTTTAAGTTTGTAAATGACGCAGGGAAATAAGGTTGCATTCGCTGACAACACAAAAGGTTATAAAATCACCACAGATACATTTGATGGTTTTACTAAATTTAGTTCGAAGTGAATTGAGAGTTAATCTGTAAGCTAAAGTTATCTCTTGTCTTGTAAAACCCTGGTAATTTACCGAGAAGGGGCGAAGGTCACATTGCACTTTTACTTTGTTTTCTAATATAGCATTCATTTCATGTTCAGAGAGAGGTAAATCATGTTTAGTACTGCCAGCCCTATTCATTGCTGCATTTTTTGCTATTCTGTCGACCCGATCGTTAAAAAGGATACCACAGTGTGATGGGATCCAACAAAAAGTAACCTGTGTATTATTTGTTATTAAACAATGAATTAGAAATATTTTTATCTCAAATATTAACGAACTATTTACTTTATGTTCGCAACATTTTAAGGTTTGTAATGCAGATTTCGAATCTACACATAATAGGATACTAAACAAAGTTATGGGTAGATCTACTATATATTTCAGTGCCATTAGGATGGGAACTAATTCAGAAGTGAAGATTGAATGTCCCTGTCGAAAAGAGTAAGCCTTTTCTACTTTAAATTTAGGAATTAGAAAGCCAGCGCCTGCTTTACCATCATCTAGAACAGAGCCATCTGTAAAGATTTTTAAGTCATGTGAATATTTTTTGTGTAGATGTGACAGAACATCAATTGCTAACAAGTGAGGATTAATATCTTTTGTCAGGTCAGTATCAGTGTAGTTGATATCAAAAATAGCATTGGACAGTTCCCAGGGGGGTAGAGGACAACATATTTTATGTGAAACTTTGTTAGGTAATACGTGAGAAAGTTTGAAGAGCTCATTTGTGTAAGTGGATATTGTTTCTTGTGACTTTATTGTTCTTGCTCTCTTGGGGAAATGGATGTCAGACCGAATTTTAAGTTCCGTTCTGGCATAATTAGCTACTGCATTTGCTCTAACTATATATTTAGCAGTTGATAACTTCCTCCAATCTTCCAAGGGAAGGATGCCGGCTGTTTTATATACTTCTTGTGTTTTTGTATACACCGGTACCCCAAGAGCACATTTAATAGCTTTACTATCAAAGCTTTGAATCGAAGTCTTCCAAATGTCAGGTAAGCGACCACTTTCCCAGCATTTTAGTATGATATTGTGTAAGTATTCAATCCATTTCTCTGGTAAATGATTTAAAAGGGTATATGAAACGCCATCCAGTCCTACAGCCGATTTTTTGTTGTTCAACGAGAGAAGGGCATCTTTAAGTTCTTTTAATGTAATTTTTGAATTTATGTACATGTGACTATCAGGGGCAGGATCTGAGTATGCGACAGACTCTTCAATTTTCCGTCTTTCCTCCCTTTATACTAATGGAGTAGACAAGCTACTGGAATTACTTGTTCTTGAAAAGAACTGTACAAATTCTTCAGCTTTCTCAGATGACGAAGGAAAGTCTTTATCTTTAATCTTAATAGGAAACTATGGTAAATTAAAACCATTTTTCATTTCTTTGACGTTATTCCAAATTTTAGGAAGATCTTTAGGCCTGGAAATTTGTTCAGAGCAAAAATCTGACCAATAGCGCTTTTTGGCTTGGGCTATAACTTTGTTTGAGTGAATCTTAGCCATTTTCATATTGTAATGGTCTTCTGGAGATTTAGTTTTTAAATAGAGTTTATACATTTTCTTTTTTTCATTCTTTGCTTCTTCACATAATTGATTCCACCAACTATTTCCAACATGAGTACCTTTGTTTACATTTTTCCTTTTTGGAATGGAATTGTTTGCTGCCTCATGTAGCGCGTCGGTGAAATGGGAATACATATCATTAATATTGACGCATTCATTAAACGTGCAATCTTTTCCCATTAAAATCTTCCGGTATTTTACCCAGTTAGCACGTTTGTACATATATCGAGGTATAACGTCGTCTTGTTCTGGTGTGTTATCAAACGGTTCATTTATAACTGTAACAATTGGCAGGTGATCACTTCCGAGGGAGTCAGATGTAACATCCCACATGCTATTAATGACAAGGTCAGGTGATAACAAAGTTAGGTCAAACTGTATGGTGCACACAGACCACAAAGTTAGGTCAAACTGTATGGTGCACACAGACCACAAAGTTAGGTCAAACTGTATGGTGCACACAGACCACAGTTGTATCCTTTCATCACAGGGACTAGCTTATAGACCACACAGGATCTAGTGAAGGCTTATAGACCACACAGGATCTAGTGAAGGCTTATAGACCACACATGGTCTAGTGAAGGCTTATAGACCACACAGGATCTAGTGAAGGCTTATAGACCACACAGGATCTAGTGAAGGTTTATAGACCACAGGATCTAGTGAAGGCTTATAGACCACACAGGATACTAGTGAAGGCTTATAACCACACAGGGTCTAGTGAAGGTTTACAGACCACACAGGGTCTAGTGAAGGCTTACAGACCATACCACAGGGTCTAGTGAAGGCTCAAGACCACACCACAGGGTCTAGTGAAGCTTACAGACCATACCACAGAGTCTAGTGAAGGCTTACAGACCATACCACAGGGTCTAGTGAAGGCTTATAGACCATCACACAGGGTCTAGTGAAGATTTACAGACCATACCACAGGGTCTAGTGAAGGCTTATAGACCATACCACAGGGTCTAGTGAAGGCTTACAGACCATACCACAGGGTCTAGTGAAGGCTTACAGACCACACCACAGGGTCTAGTGAAGGCTTACAGACCATACCACAGGGTCTAGTGAAGGCTTACAGACCATACCACAGGGTCTAGTGAAGGCTTACAGACCATACCACAGGGTCTAGTGAAGGCTTATACACCATACCACAGGGTCTAGTGAAGGCTTATACACCATACCACAGGGTCTAGCGAAGGCTTATAGACCAGACAGGGTCTAATGAAGGCTTATAGACCACATGGGTCTAGTAAAGGCTTATACACCATACCACAGGGTCTAGTGAAGGCTTATACACCATACCACAGGGTCTAGTGAAGGCTTATATACCATACCACAGGGTCTAGTGAAGGCTTACAGACTCACACAGGGTCTAGTGGAGGCTTGCAGACCATCATAAGCGTCTAGTGAAGGCTTACAGATCGTCACAATGGTCTAGTGAAGGCTTACAGACCATCACACAGTGTCTAGTGAAGGCTTACAGACCACACAGGGTCTAGTGAAGGCTTACAGACCATCACACAGGGTCTAGTGGAGGGACCAAAAACCATGTCAAACAGTGAACTGAACCCAGGATCTCTCACTTCGTAAGTTACTGCTCTGTCCAGTGAGCCAACATTTCACCAATTGGCAATGTGTGTGTGTGTGTGCGTGCGTGCGTGCGTGTGTGTGTGTGTGTGTGTGTGTGTGTGTGTGTGTGTGTGTGTGTGTGTGTGTGTGTGTGTGTGAGTGTTCATGTATGTATGTATGTATGTATATATATGTATGTATGCATGTACGTATATATATGTATGTATGTATCTGTGTGTGCTGGATGTGCCTTGTGTGTGTGTGTGTTGGAGTGTGGGGCTGTGTGGTGTGTTTAGGCTTACATGTGCAGAAATTGTTTTTGGACACACGCATACGCGCGCGCGTTTGTGTGTATGTAATGAATGTGCATTTGTATAAAATCTGTCTCAGTGATGACTGTGCGCGCGTTCGTGTGTGTGCATACGTGTATGTGCAAGGTCTTGCACACCTGAGTGAATTTGAAGCAGGTCAGAGAAGCTGACCAGAACTGTCTTGGTGCACCAAACAGTCATGAAAGGCGAATTGCATGTGACACCCGTGCATCAACAGCACGTGGTCCTTACCTAGGCTCAGACTGTGGCTGGTCAAAGGGGTCAAGTCTATATTGAAGAAGGGGTGACAGGCCTTGTCAACTGGATTCAATGCAATGATTAGAACAGTCTAGAAACACGTTCCTTTATTGGATCACCCCTCCTGTCTGTCAGAAAGGACTCATTCGTGACATGAGTATGAAACCTCTGGTTTGACACGTATTTTTTTCTCGGTGTTTGGTTTCAAAGAGTCGCTGTATCTGGTTCACGTTGACGATAGCTTTCAGTCCTGGTGTCACAGTGGTACGTATGGATGTAGGTAGGTCCAGCCATTTTTGTAATTTGAAAATATATTCAGTATTTTCAAATTTTCAAAACGTAACAATAAAGTTAACATAAAGGCAAAATATCTCATAGCTCTAACGGTTTTTGAGACACTGCTCTTTGAAATAGGCCTACTGTAAACATGGGCGTTTTTCGCAGTTAGGTGAATTGGCCATATTTATACCCACATTTCTTCAGAAGTGTGTATCTCGTATGTATAAAAATTCATACAATTATTGTATTCTGTATGTACATTAAGCCTATGTTTTTTTTTAAAACTCTAGAATTTTTTTTCCTTTGTGCTATTTGTCTTCAGAAATGGCAAAAATGCCAATTTGTCCACTTGTCATTCTGTGGCAAACACACCTTAACGCTGCTTAATGGTTCATAAGTCAGGGACTAGCCATGCTACATCCAAAATGCAGATATCAAAAGATTCAGCACTGAATATGAAAAGACTAGTGAAAAAGAAGTGTTCAACCTTATGTTTATGTACATGATACATTTTCTCATTAAAATGCTTTGACATCTCAGGGAAATGATTTCCAAATCAAATGCATATCCAGAAGTAATAAACGAGTCTTAATTTCCTATGATCATTACACATGTTTTGAAATTCACCCTGTTCCCCTGTCCCACCGGCACCCCTAGTTGCTATATTATCTGTACTGTGATTGGTGACGCAATGAACAGCATCCACGTCATTTGTCTGCCCGTACTGTTTTCAGCATTTTTCAGAGGACTTTGATTTTCGCAGACCTTCATGGAGCTTGAAAATTGCTGCATTTGTTCAGCAATATGCTTCTCTAAAGCAAAAACCTTCTGCTTTTTCTCTGATAGCTAAGGGCTTCTGCTTCTGCGTTCTCTATATTCATTTCTGCTTCCAGCCTGAAATTGATACACTTCAGTGATTTGACTATGCTGTAACACTGACACTCAGTCTGGTCAGGTATAGGATGATATGACTGTAAAGAATTCAGTAGAGATAGTAGCGGTACTGCTGACTGTATAAATGATGGGACAGGAATGTCAAATCTTTCTGGATAGTGGGATGGCTGATGAGAGGGAACCTGTTTTGAATTTTTTGAATTCACGGGGAGCATCTGTGTAAATTTGTGCCATGGTATCACCATCCTGTTTTCTTTCATTTGATCCGTTTCTTCTTTACTTCATCGCGCATATTAATCTGGGCAGCACTAATAAAGTTCAGATGTTCACACAAATATCTGACCCAAAGACACAGTGTTTTGGTTTCGTTTTGCTAGACGTTAAAGATATATAAATAATGGAATGTTGTCAAGGTTCTCCACTCAACATGGTGTGTCTGATAAAAGTGCTTCGGACACCTGGTGCTGTTCAGAAAATGGGCCAAACCATTCAATGTTCTTGTCAACATTGAGAAATTCTTGTAGATGTAACAATGTTTTGGAAAATTGATGAAAACATGTGCGGACCAGCACTCGCCATCGCAGCAGCTCTACATTACGAGGAGACACAGGTTCTGTCTGGTGTCTGCAGATGTCAGTGAAGAGAGTCTGGACCCATTTTACGTGCCTCTTCGTGTCTTCAGCATGTAGAGTTGAAGCAATAAACTGTTTGTCCACATGTTTGCCAAACATGCTGGCCGACCCTTCCTCTTTGGTCCAATTCTTCCAACAAGCAGCATTCATTTATCTGATTGGTATCAGAAAGATATAGATCTATTCTTTTGTTTCTATCAAGGGAGATAAACTATTTTAGACCTTGCACCTGCCTGGTAAGAAAATACAGTATGTTGAAATTTGTATTGATTTATGAAACATCAGTTCCATTGAAAAAAAAATTAGCAAAAAGATTAGACTAACGGTCGCCAACATACTCACCAAGATCACGTTCAAGATTTTTTAGATCTATCGAGTTAAAGTCGTTCCTCGGTTCACAAAAATTGCGTAAGTTTTGGACGACGTCGTTGAACCCGGTCCGCTGTGCCAGTACCTGTTGGAACTTTTACAAGCGGCAGCCTGTGTTACATTATTTGCACGATCGCAAGAACCGTTGAATTGTCTACAAAATAAATGCTAATACAACACTGTGCGTGTAGAATTGTTGACGTCACGGTGCCTTTTAAAAAGACGTTTATTTCGGCACTGAAAAAACAGTATTCAGTTAAAGGAATTATGGCGAAATTTATTACACTGGATTCTTCAGGCTGTCACCTTTAATTTGATATCAAAATCACCACTGTGCAATTTTTACCAGTTCTGCTGCATGTTAGCCATTATCGTAGAGAAGCTGGACCTACCTAATAGATGTATGTGTTGCCCTTCTTTTTTTTTTAAATCGATAAACAGATTAACAGATTCAACAGATTAAAAAAGAAAACTGAAATTATTTGCACGCAAACCAGAATTGAATGGCAAAGAATTTATCTAAAAAATTCTTTTTGTACTGTAGAACATGACGTAGGAACTGGTAACTATAAGGAAGACGTCGCACAAATGCTTAACAACTACAATAACCTGATTGTTGAGGAACATTGGTGTCCACACATTTCAGGAAAAAATGTTTACATATGGGTACGAATTAAAAACTACACAATTGTGGGGAATTTCATTCTTAGTGGTGAAATGTTTACAGATGGGTATGTATTGAAAACTACACAGTTGTTGGGTATTTCATTGTTAATGTCACCCCCGTGGGGATGCTGGGGCTCTTTTAGTATAAATAATATCCCCACCTTCTGGAAATTCTGCACTAGAAATTTCCTAATTTTTGTCACTCTTTGTTTCTGCCTTGTTCCTTTGCTTTGTCATTTCTTCCTATCATTTTCTGCCTTGCTGGTCCATTCACTTGTATGTGTTTGATAAAATCTTATGTACTTTTCCTTAGGATTGATTATTGGGTATATATACTAAGTGCAATTTTGACAGTTTCCCTACCTTCTGGAAATTTTGTGCTAGAAATGTCCTCTTTTGTCATTCTCTTTGTTTCTGCCGTGTTGCTGTGATGTCATTTCTACTTCCCATTTTCTACCTTACTGGTCCATTCACCTGTATTTGTTTGATAAAGTCATGTACTTTTCCTTAGGACTGATAATTGGGTAGGCCTACATGTATTAGGTGCATTTTTGGCTCTAAGGAGGTGAGATATACGGAAGCAATTTCAGGTAATTTATGCCTGTTTTTATATATGTTCTGGTGTCCTTATGTATGCTTATATTTGCATTCAGATGTTTTTTAAATCTCCCCTGTGCGATAAATTGGATGGGGTGGTCAACGCCAGGGGCATGTCCTTAGATTATGTGCGCGAATGCATTATGTGTAGGGGCCTACTTAATTTTCTTTTCTTTTTTTTTCCCTGTTGAAGTTTTGTGTGTTTTGAAGTGGTTATAGCCCTGATATGGCTCTACGCAGTCAGCTGGGCTTTAAACAATAACAATAACAATTTTTGACTCTAGGGAAATGAGATATGCGGAAGCAATTTTAGGTAACTTACGCCCATTTTTTTTTAGATGTTTTAGTGTCCTTATGTACTTGTATTTAGGTGTGTTTTTTAAATCCCTGTGCGATAAATTGGACGGAGTGGTTAACACCAGGGGCATGTCTTTAGATTATGTGCGTCAATGCTTTGATATGTGTACTTGATTTTTTCTTTTTTGTTTCCCGTTTTGTACGTTTTGGAGCAGCGATAGCCCTGATATGGCTCTACGCAGTCGGCTGGGCTTTAAACAACAATAACAATAACATTGTTAGTGTTGAAATGTTTACAGATGGATACAAATCAAAAACTACACAATTGTAGGGTATTTCATTGTTAGTGTTGAAATGTTTACAGATGGGTACATACTAAAAACTACACAATTGTAGGGTATTTCATTGTTTGTGTTGAAATGTTTACAGATGGGTACATACTAAAAACTACACAATTGTAGAGTATTTCATTGTTAGTGTTGAAATGTTTACAGATGGGTACATTCTAAAAACTACACAATTGTAGGGTATTTCATTGTTAGTGTTGAAATGTTTACAGATGGGTACATACTAAAAACTACACAATTGTAGGGTATTTCATTGTGTTGAAATGTTTTACAGATGGGTACATACTAAAACCTACACAATTGTAGGGTATTTCATTGTGTTTCTAACGTAATCCAAGTGTGTATCTTGATAAGGTCTACTGGTTTACACTGAGAGTCTTCGTCTAAGCTAGGATGGTTGTTCAAGTAAGAGCTGAACAGCTGTTGTTGTTTACGTTGTTGTGTCTGTGCGCATGCTCGATAGCCTTTCGGTTCTCGTAAGGTCACGATAGCGGAAGCAGTACTGTCGTCTGCTAATATCACTACATCTTCCCCCTGTTAAAGGATTGATATTGTCCAAGAGTGTTCAGTTAATGTTTCTATGAATGAAGCAGGTACGTTTGTGGTTCTTCTCGTTTTTTTCGAACTGTTGTGAAAGTAATGAGTTATTTCAAACCAATCTTAATGTCTTTTCTTTGTCGATCTCCAATCACAGAAATAAACCGATTTTGATTACGTTCTCTAACAGTCTAGGTATGTTACAAAAAATTTCAAATATTTTTATTAAATATGCAATTACCATCATTGAAAAGAGCACACAAAAAAACCCAAAAAAAAACAAAAAAACAACTTGAAAATGGTATTAAGTTATTCGGTTGATTGTCTGTGACGAAAGTTACGATTTTTTGATTAATTAAATTTTCGACGTTTTCCTTCATTGGATTACATAGCAAAAACGTGACCGCGTGAGTGCCATTTCATCACAAAAAGCACCGTAACTTTGGAACGACTGAACTGATTGAAAAAAAACAAATATCAGTAGAAAGGTCTTTGTTTAGCCAAGATGATTAAGACCTTCATGAATCTGAGTCCATGCATTAACAATTAATTCATTAATTGCCTTAACTGGCTGAAGCGAAGATCAACTGAGATTCCTAAAATCTTTACAGTTTCCAAAATCATCAAATTTCTGATTTGAAAATTGAGTAAAGCCTCAAGATAATTATCATGATAAATTACAACAGTTATTCAATACCATGAGGCTCAATCTTTATGTAATAGTCAATTAATTACAGTTTTTCATGAAAACCCGCCTTTAAACAAGTTGTCAACCTGTGCATTTATATTTTTTTTATGTATTTACTCTTGGTTTATATGTTTTTAATTATAAATATTGTGTGTATTATATATCATATATGTGTGTATAGGTATATGTAAGTATATTCATATTGATTAACTAAAATAAAAAAAAATTGAGAGCCTGGGATGGTAGTATAAAAACCCTTAAAAAACAGAAATGAAAATTGAATATTTCACTGAAAAGACCTCTCAAGTTTCCAGGTAACTTAGAAATTGAGTCTTTATCAAGACTGAGTTTACAGATTAATTACTAATTAAGCTGTTCTGAGGGGTAGAAAAGATTCACAGACTGAATTTGTTTATAACTTGCTCTTCTGGAAATTTCATCTTGCAATTTTGATTAAAAAAAAACAACACGGAATCCGTAGTCACATTTGATTTACAGCTTGCCAAATGAAGAAATCACAAAAATGTACAGACATTCTAAGAATGGAATCATGAAAGTCATCTGTGTAAAAGCCCAATATGTCAAATGCAAATCTAAACTAACAAAAATGGAAAAAACAAAAGATTATACATCAGTGGTGCAGATCCTTCTAAAAGTCAAGGGTTTTCATACCCCCACTAAAAAAAACTTGAGGGTTTTCATACCCCCAATAATTTTTTTAGGGGGTTTTCATACCCTTTGCCAAAATTTCTGGGGGTAGAAGAACAGTTTCAAAAGTTGGCAAGTCAGCGCGTGTTGTCGTACACTGAGGAAAGCTTTTCCTCGAAGGGCTGCTTTCGGTTTCCGCTGCATTTTCATTGGCCCAGGCAAAGAGTTGTAGAAAAGTGTGACGTAGCCTAGTTACTATTTTTACCGCTAATGTAATGCCCGACCCCAATGCTGCATGTGCCGCGGCGGGCAAGCTAAGCGATGTCGGTCGCGTCGTTAGCTTGCTCGCCGCGGCTAGGCGAGCGAATGGAGCGATAGGTCTATACCCCCACGGCTCAAAACCTTTACGTGATGAGACCGGCAGAGGAAAAATGCTTACGTGACCATACCCTCAAGACGACAAAGTCTTACGTGTTCATACCCTTTTGACATAATTTTTGTACGTGATTTCCATCTTCCTTACGTGATTTACCCCCATCTCTACGTGATCTGCACCCCTGATACATGAAGGGTATCCAATTCCAAGTGTTACTACCTAGATTGCACCCCAGTCCCCTTAAAGTGTACACACTTGACAGGAAGGCTTCTCTTGACATCATTTTGCTGTCCATCACTCCCAATAATTTTTTGCTAAATACATGCAGCATACAAGTCACTGTTCTTCTCAGTACAACCATGCCATTTTCTTCTCTCCATCCGAAACAGTGATGAAAATGACTGCTCCACATCATTTAGTTCATATGAAAGGCTACTATGTATCCCTGATGATTATTGGCATTATCATTATTAGTGTTTAAAGCCCAACCCACTACTCAGAGCTATGTCGAGGGTACAACCATCTCAAGCGAAACACATGTAAACATGTAAAGGACCATGCAAAAAACAAACATGGAAAAGACAAGTAGTAAGTACACATATCAGGGCATTCACACAAATAATCAAATAATATGCCCTTGGCATTGGTAACCCCAGCACATAAATACACAAAAGCATTCATGTGTGTAAAAACTGGCTAATATTATCTGATATTGCCACTAAGCAGTTCACATTTACTTACAGCTAAAAAATACAATTCATTAATTATGTATCCAATTATCAATTTAAAGAGGCTTTGTGGAAAACTTACCAGAGGTGAATGGATCAGCAAGACAGAAAATGAAAAAGGAAGATATGACAAAGGACAAAATCAAGGCAAAGAAAAAGAATGACAGGAAAGGAAATTTCTACCACAGATTTCCCAGAAGGAGATATACTGAAACAGCCCTTGACATCCCCATCAGTAACATCAACATACATGTAATACTACATGTCATTTGTTCACTTGTTATCCTAAGAAGCAAAATACAACAAGATGGCAAATAGGACCCCTATATATTCTCAACTTCTGTACTTTTTCAGCATTATGCTTCACATTAAATAATGTACATGAAAGTATGCATTGTCAGTACACACACACACACACACACTACACATATACACACACACACATACACACATACACACACACATACACACACACATACACACACACACACACACACACACACACACACACACACACACACACACACACACACACACACACACACACATGAGATAACAAAATCTCTGGGTATTTCTTTACAAAACAAAAACACTGAGTAATTCAGAACAAATCTGCCATGGAATGTATGGTTTATGAACTAAACCAGGTAAAATGCTGTGGTGTGCATATATATGGACTTTTCATGGCAGTGCAGCCAGGAGTTACTTAAATGTTACTAAGCATAGCTGAAGAATGTGGACACCAGACCTTGTATTGTTGTAATGTAGCAAAGGAGAATAGGAAGACAGAACAGTATTTGATTTTGTATATATGTCCTGTCTGGTTTTGCTGTGGCTGATGCATCAGTTCTACATCAGACAGGCAGGAGTGAAATGGGTATGTTGTGCCAGATGGTAATAATAGTACAGAATTGAAATGGATTCATGACAAGATAAGGTCTCCAAATATAACATCACAAGCCAGAAAATTTTGGAATGTCATACTCAGTCCATACGATTATCATACGATTCTTCACTTGACCAATAAGCCACAACATACACTAGATCTAGATTCTGTTTTTTCATTTTTTTCTATTTTTCCAAACTACATGACTGGATTCTTTTAAACTTGTCTAGTTGTGCGAGTTTTAATCTTATCCAATCTGACAATCTAAAGTCAGAAGCTGATAATGAGGGGTAGTAGACCTTCGAAGTTTGACTGCCCACCGGCCACTGCCGCAGTTTCCCGTGTCATCTACTAGATCTAGACTGACAACCAGTGTCAAACTGAAGCTTGTATTTCAAGTTATGCTTAAAATTTGTTCACCAAATTTTACACAATAAGTTAAAAATGCATTATCTTATATGCCATGAAAAATGAAGTTTTAACTCCAATAGTTTCAGCTGGTATGAACATTGTAAACAACGGCCGCTGAAGGCAATAACAACAGTCACCACACCCACTATCTGTAATATGGCGTAAAACGGTTTAATCGAATAATACCTGCACCAAATTTTACACATAAGTAGGAAAATGCATGTTCTTATTGGTGGTGGAATTTAATTGACTTTAAAGATCATACCCGTAAGTTTGGGAGATACGGCCGCACACACCACAATCCACACCACCACTGCCCCGTCAGCAATTGAGAAGCCCGTGAAAATGACCAGGTCATCATGGGAAAAGTACGGACTTCGGTACTCAGGTCGGTAATTATCGGACACATGAATACATTAACGAAACAAAGAGCAATTGTTTGCCTACCCTCTCGCGTGTGCCGCCACGCCGGTCACCGTCTTCCGCTCAATTTTTTGCGCACGCGAAATCTCCGATTGTGACGTACCTACTGACAGTCTAAATAGCAAGTAGCCTAGGCCTAGGCTATATCATAAGATTAACTACATTTTAACTTTAACTATTTTACTGAACAAAGTCTTTTAAACATATAAAGTACGATCATTCGTGACGATTGTTTCCTCGATCATCACACATAGTCTCTGAAACTCCCCCTCGTCTTGTCCTCGCTGGCCTTCCTGGCCGGGACTGACCTCATCAGCCACCTCTGGACTCACAATGGCCAATCTCCCAGTCAAAATTGAAGTCGTGGTCTTTTACAATGAAGGACGAACAACCTCGCACATCAAGCAACAATTCCAGTGCCTCATATATTTTCTCAAGTCTGCAAAGATTTTGACCTGACCATCAGCCTGAAAATGAGGAACATTCTGAGACAAGCCACGGACACTCCTCCTCCTTCTGTTGCGTGGCCACAATCAACACGCTGATTATTTTGTCACAGAATAGCGGGTTTCCACGAACCGGCTGCCGGATTTAAAAAAAAAAAATCACATTTTGCTCATCACATAAATTTACACACTCCCTGTCCACTAACTGGATCAGAGGGGACGATAAGTGACGGTCCCAGCACATATTGTAGAGGCAGACTCCCCCGACAGTTTCAAAAACAGAGTCACCTCCCACCTCAATGCTGATACTCTTGACAGTCTCGCTGATGCGAAAATTCAGGAGTAAGCTCAAACAAACCCAAACCCAAACTGTCCTGTATGAATGTGCGAGTGCTTGGTTAGGTAAGGGGTTTGCCGGTAGGAGGGCTCTTTCTTTGTGATGACGTCAATGTGTTCCGCCTACTCCAGATCTGTCCTCAAAGTAACCACCAGGTACGACGCTGATTATACTGTTGCTAGCGTGTGTACGTGCATCTGGTATTTGTCGCTGATGGTAACTTTTGCAGCGAGTGACCCTTAGCGTAGCACATTTCCCTGGGTTGAAGGCCATCTCCCATTTCTGTTCCCGGACCTGGAGACGTTCTAGATCTTGCCTCGTATGCCATAGCTGTGGAGTTTGTGCAACAAAATGAATGGTTCACCTTGTCGAAGGCCTTGGCGAAGTCCAGCACAAGGATGTATGTTCGCCATCCTGAAGCCATGTTGGAGGTCAACTCTTCCACTAGTTCGATAAGCTGTGATTCGCAGGACCTCTGCTGTCTGAAGCCATGCTGCTGGGGACACAGGATTTTATTCTGTTCCAGGTGTCAACTGTCACCACCATCGACAACTATGAACTTGATGTCCACCAGTTAATCGACTGGGAACAGTCCAGCTGGCAGGCCTGAACACCCGAACTGCCGACGCTTAGTGGTGCCCGGGTCCCTCTCCTTGTCCTAATCCCGACTGTCTCCCTTCTTCTCCCCCACCCCATCCCCCACCAGTACTGCTCTGTCATTTTTATTTTCCACGTCATTTAATTTTTCACGTCATTTTTATTTTCCACGTCACTTTCATTTACCACTTTTCATTCACTTGACAAAGAGCCTGGGCTCGAAATGTGCTTATATTACTCCAAAGGATCTTTCACAAACAGGCAACTTTTCAATGTTTTATGTCTAACCCTACCTATCAACTGCGTGGCAGTACTCTGTGCCTATCAACACTGCATGTTATATCTAACTAAACCCTAAGTCCTAGAACACTAACTACATACTGAGTACTGCCACATTACCTACTCTATGGCTAGGGTGTCAGCTTTCATCAAGCACATCCATAGTCCACAACCCTCCCCCAGTTTCCAGGCAGTGTGGACAGTTCACACAAGGAAGCCATAGAACCACGACAGCTACAGTCCAACCTGACACCCAGTGTCCTACTGCAGTTGACACTGTGCCAGTCTCTGCCACTACATTAGAGTGGCATTGAGCAGGCTGACTCATGCCTGATGCTGAGCCGTTGACACCTACACACACACATAACAATCGGTGGGGCCTTTGACTTCATGTCCTATCTACACGTGATGGATCACTGACAAAACAATTACACCTGGCTAGGTTACTTGTGGAGCCTACACCTGATGGGTCACTCACAGCACTACAATTACATGCACACCTGGCATGTCCTACCTACACCTGATGGGTCACACACTACAATTACATGTACACCTAGCATGTCCTACCTACACCTGATGGGTCACACACACACACTACAGTTACATGTACACCTAGCATGTCCTACCTACACCTGATGGGTCACTCACTACAATTACATGTACACCTAGCATGTCCTACCTACACCTGATGGGTCACACACTACAATTACATGTACACCTAGCATGTCCTACCTACACCTGATGGGTCACTCACAGCACTACAATTACATGTACACCCAGCACGTCCTACCTACACCTGATGGGTCACACACACACTACAATTACATATACACCTAGCATGTCCTACCTACACCTGATGGGTCACTCACTACAGTTACATATACACCTAGCATGTCCTATCTACACCTGATGGGTCACACACAATTACATGTACACCTAGCATGTCCTACCTACACCTGATGGGTCACTCACTACAATTGCATATACACCCAGCATGTCCTACCTACACCTGATGGGTCACACACAATTACATGTACACCTAGCATGTCCTACCTACACCTGATGGGTCACTCACTACAATTACATATACACCCAGCATGTCCTACCTACACCTGATGGGTCACACACAATTACATGTACACCTAGCATGTCCTACCTACACCTGATGGGTCACTCACTACAATTACATATACACCCAGCATGTCCTACCTACACCTGATGGGTCACACACTACAATTACATATACACCTGGCTTGTCCTACCTACACCTGGTGGGTCACTCACTACAATTACATGTACACCTAGCATGTCCTGCCTACACCTGATGGGTCACTCACACACTACAATTACATGTACATCTGGCTTGTCCTACCTACACCTGGTGGGTCACTCACTACAATTACATGTACACCTAGCATATTCCTACTTACACCTGATGGGTCACTCACTACAATTACATGTACACCTAGCATGTCCTACCTACACCTGATGGGTCACACACTCACTACAATTACATGTACACCTATCATGTCCTACCTACACCTGATGGGACACACACTCACTACAATTACATGTACACCTATCATGTCCTACCTACACCTGATGGGACACACACTCACTACAATTACATGTACACCTAGCATGTCATACCTACACCTGATGGGTCACACACTCACTACAATTACATGTACACCTAGCATGTCCTACCTACACCTGATGGGTCACACACTCACTACAATTACATGTACACCTAGCATGTCCTACCTACAACTGATGGGTCACACACATACAATCACATATACACCTAGCATGTCCTACCTACACCTGATGGGTCACACACTCACTACAGTTACATATACACCTATGCATTCCTACCTACACCTGGTGGGTCACACACTACAATTACATGTACATCTGGTTTGTCCTACCTACACCTGATGGGTCACACACTACAGTTACATATACACCTAGCATGTCCTACCTACACTTGATGGGTCACACACTACAATTGTATTGCACCCAGCATGTCCTACCTACACCTGATGGGTTACACACTACAGTTATATATACACCCAGCATGTCCTACCTACACTTGATGGGTCACACACTACAATTACATAATACACCCAGCATGTCCTACCTATACCTGATGGGTCACACACTACAGTTACATATACACCTAGCATGTCCTACCTACACTTGATGGGTCACTCACTACAATTACATGTACACCTAGCATGTCCTACTTACACTTGATGGGTCACACACTACAATTACATTTACACCCAACATGTCCTACCTACACGTGATGGGTCACACACTACAATTACATATACACCTAGCATGTCCTACCTACACCTGATGGGTCACACACAATTACATGTACACCTATCATGTCCTATCTACACCTGATGGGTCACACACTACAATTACATGTACATCTAGCATGTCCTACCTACACCTGATGGGTCACACACTACAGTTACATGTACATCTAGCATGTCCTACCTACACTTGATGGGTCACACACTCACTACAATTACATGTACACCTAGCATGTCCTACCTACAACTGATGGGTCACTCACTACAATTACATTACACCTGGCATGTCCAATCTACACCTGATGGGTCACACACTACAATTACATGTACACCTGGCATGTCCTATCTACACCTGATGGGTTACACACAGCATACAATTACATATACACCTAGCATGTCCTACCTACACCTGATGGGTCACTCACATTAGAATTACATGTATACCTAGCATGTCCTACCTACACCTGATGGGTCACACACAGCACTACAATTACATGTACACCTGGCATGTCCTGCCTACATTGTACACCTGATGGGTCACACACAGCACTACAATTACATGTACACCTGGCATGTCCTACCTACACCTTATGGGTCACTTACACATTAGAATTATATGTACACCTGCCATGTCCTACCTACACCTGATTGGTCACTCACTACAATTACATGTACATCTAGCATATCCCACCTATACTTGATGGGTCACTCACACACTACAATTACATGTACACCCAGCATGTCCTACCTACACCTGATGGGTCACTCACACTACAATTACATGTACACCTAGCATGTCCTACCTACACCTGATGGGTCACTCGCACTACAATTACATGTACACATGGCATGTCCTACCTACACCTGATGGGTCACACACTACAATTACATGTACACCTAGCATGTCCTACCTACACCTGATGGGTCACTCACTACAATTACATGTACACCTAGCATGTCCTACCTACACCTGATGGGTCACTCACGGTTGTGCGACACTACCGCGAGCGTTATTACCGCGTGTAACATTATGGCGTGCAACATTACCGCGAGTGTAACCCTATTCCGAGTAACACTACTGCGTGTAACACTACCGCGGGTATAACACTATCGCGTGTGTAAAACTGCCGCGAGTAACACTACCACGTGAAACACTTCCGCGTGTGTAAGACATCCGCGAGTAACATTTCCACGTGTAACAGTTCTGCGTGTGTAACACTAACGCAAGTGAGTTTTCTGTCATTCTGCAGTACTGTCAGTACGAATATGATTTGTAATGTTATTTTGAGAAAGAGAGAGAGAAAGACAGACAGACAGACAAAGAGACAGAGAGAGACAGACAGATGGACACGCACGCACGGACGCACGCACGCACACACACACACACACACACACACTCACACACACACACTCACTCACACACACACTCACACACACACACACACACAGAATGCTTAGAATTTTAATTTACAAAACATATCAAAAGCAATACTGAATTACAGAAAAAAAAACTGAGCACATAGTATCTTTCTCTCTTTCGCTCTCTCTCTTTCTCTCTCTCTCTCTCCCTCTCTCTCTCTCAAAATAGCATTGGGATTCCATCGATACACAAGCCGTTCACCAAACAAAACATCTAAAAGGAATGGCCACACTAAAGGCAGGTGTCAAGTGTCACGATTGGTTCAACACACATTGAATTCAATGTTTCTGGCCACTGACCGTAAGAAAGGAACCTTGTCGTTTTCCTCGTCCTCGTTGTCTTCAGCCCGTTCGTACGACTGGATGAGCGTCTGGAGTCGTTTGTTGATGGCCGAGAAATGTTTCTTTGACGTTGGACCAGGGTGACCTCCTTCCATTTGAATTTTAAGACCGTGCTGCAGACTTTGTTCCTTTTGGATTCTGGCGATGAATTTCCAGATGGATGGATTCGGGCCGTCAAACATGGATTGCAAGCCCCTGTGCCACCCTTCCAGTTTATTATTTGTACGCGGGAGATCGACTTGGTTCCTGTCGCGAACTGACCCAAACTCAAGAGCAAAACGTGGAGGGGCCCGCGTGGGATTTGCGTCCCGTCTTCTCCCACGGCGGTGTCTTCCAACATAATTGTCCTCAAACTAGTCATAGAGTTCACCCAAGCGTGAGTCCATGTCTCTTTCACTCATGTCTTCCTGCAGTTTCTCGAAATGCCCTGTGATCTTCTCTGGTGCCAAAAATGCCAATGATGCGAGCATGCGGCAGTACAGCCGTGTGTCTTCGCCGTCGGTATAGGTGACTCGCAACCCAAGATCTTGGATCTTTCTCCAGATTGACTGGCATAAGTGGAAGAAGCATCCTCTGACCTCGATGTGTGGAAACGCCGAGATGATTGCAGCTTTGGCTGTCAATTCAAAATCAAGGATGCAAAACCGTGGGTTCAGATTTGGTGCGTACATTTTGATAAGGCGCCACATTTCCTCGTATGTCCGTCTGTTCTTTCCTGCCAGAAGAGAATACAAGCATGGGAAGACATGGTTGTCTTTAATGACATGAATGGTGTACAGCTGAAAAAACAGTTGTGGTGCTACTTTGAACGTGCCGTCGGCCATCCAGTTACAGTTTGCAGTCATAAACCGCAACATTTCGTCGGTTCCGAAGAGAATAATGCGTTTCAACCGGTTTTCTTCTTCTTCAGCATCATTATCAGCGTCACCTGTATCGTGCAATAGAAACCTGACTTGAGTGCCTCCAACTAGAACTTCTCTGAATTGTTCCCGAATTTCGATGTCTTCCAAATTTAGTGGAAGAGGGGGAAAGGCATCATCTCTTTTCCGTTTTCTCTGAATTGTGCGCCTGAGTGCTGATCTCTGTGGCAAATTGGTCAGCGTCTCATCAGTCAAATTTGCCATCATTTCTCCAATTAATCTTCGAGGTGGTGCATCTGTAGCAGCGGCTCTTTCTTTCATCTCAGCAATACTTTTCTGCTTCTGGACGTCCGCTGGGTTGGCAGGGTGGTTGTGGTCATTCTTTACATTGGGGATGGCACCATTGCGGTAGTCAAGCGGAGTGCTGATTCTCCCTTTACATTTGTCCTGTACGCAGCGCCAGTTGACCGTTGTTTTATTTACACTATCTCGACGGTAAAAATACCAGTTGTAGAGGATCTTGTCATAGGAGTAACGAGACTGTATTACCTCCATGGCCAAATGTTTGTTTGGACTGCAAATGATCGACACTCTCCCTGAACACTAACTCAATGCTTGTCGTGCTAACCAAGATTAGAACACAAACTCACAAGATAAAAAGAAAGTTTGCACTTATACACACACACACACTCACTCTCTCTCTCTCTCCCTCTTCCTATCTCATCTCTCATCACGCGGAAGTGTTACACGCGGTAGTGCTACTCGCGTTAGTCTAACACTCGCGACAGTGTTACACTCGCGGAAGTGTTACACGCGGTAGTGTTATTCGCGGTAGTGTTATACTCGTGATAGTGTTACACGCGGTAATATTACACGCGGTAGTGACGCTCGCGGTAGTGCCCCGCACCCGTCACTCACACACAATTACATGTACATCTAGCATGTCCTACCTACACCTGATGGGTCACACACTCACTACAATTACATATACACCTAGCATATCCTACCTACACGTGATGGGTCACACACTCACTACAATTACATGTACACCTAGCATGTCCTACCTACAACTGATGGGTCACACACACACTACAAGTACATATACACCTAGCATGTCCTACCTACACCTGATGGGTCACACACACACACTACAATTACATGTACACCTAGCATGTCCTACCTACACCTGATGGGTCACACACTACAATTACATGTACACCTGGCATGTCCTACCTACACCTGATGGGTCACACACTACAATTACATTACACCTGGCATGTCCTACCTACACCTGATGGGTCACACACACACTACAATTACATATATACCCAGCATGTCCTACCTACACCTGATGGGTCACACACACACACTACAATTACATGTACACCTAGCATGTCCTACCTACACCTGATGGGTCACACACACACTACAATTACATGTACACCTAGCATGTCCTACCTACACCTGATGGGTCACACACACTACAATTACATGTACACCTAGCATGTCCTACCTACACCTGATGGGTCACACACACTACAATTACATGTATACCGAGCATGTCCTACCTACACCTGATGGGTCACACACACACTACAATTACATGTATACCAAGCATGTCCTACCTACACCTGATGGGTCACACACTACAATTACATGTACACCTAGCATATCCTACCTACACCTGATGGGTCACTCACTACAATTACATATACACCTAGCATGTCCTACCTACACCTGATGGGTCACTCACACACACTACAATTACATGTACACCTAGCATGTCCTACTTAAACTTGATGGGTCACACACTACAATTACATTTACACCCAGCATGTCCTACCTACACCTGATGGGTCACACACTACAATTACATGTACACCTATCATGTCCAATCTACACCTGATGGGTCACACACTACAATTACATGTACACCTAGCATGTCCTATCAACACCTGATGGGTCACACACACATACTACAATTACATGTTCACCTAGCATGTCCTACCTACACCTGATGGGTCACACACTACAATTACATGTACACCTGGCATGTCCTACCTACACCTGATGGGTCACACACTACAATTACATGTACACCTAGCATGTCCTACCTACACCTGATGGGTCACACACACACTACAATTACATATACACCTAGCATGTCCTACCTACACCTGATGGGTCACACACTACAATTACATGTACACCTAGCATGTCCTACCTACACCTGATGGGTCACACTACAATTACATGTACACCTAGCATGTCCTATCTACATCTGATGGGTCACATACTACAATTACATGCACACCTAGCTTGTTCTATCTACACCTGATGGATCACTGACAAAATTGCATCTAGCTGGGTTACTTCTGGGGCCTTGGACTTTTATGTCCTACCTACACCTGATGGGTCAGTCACAAAACACTACAGTTACACCTTTCATTCTTCATTTACTCCATTTATTCCAAAAAGTTAAAAATCAAGTATATATACCTATTTCAGTCGTGACCCAATTTGTTTGATGTGACAAGTCAAACCGTACAAAGCTTACCGTGGGAAAAGCTTTCTTTACAAAATTGACGCGATACAAAATTTGCAAAATGTTAAATGACATGTTTTTTCCTTTGTTAAATTAGCCACATGTGGAACTGGTTGTGAGGAATCTCAAATGTTCAACTATCAAAGGTTTCTTTCCTTTTATTATTGAGCGCGTATGGAAACAGCTGTGATGACTCCCCTTTGAAATGTTCTTATTGCACTACAATTTGTTTTATCACAGTATACATGGAAACAGCTGTGATCAGTCCCTCCTTGAAATGTTATTATTCTCGTGGATCGTCGCGGCTGGGGTGCTTGTGCTGGTGGTGCTGCCGGTGCCTGGTCACCATGGGGATGCCATGGGTTCTTTCAGTATAAATAGTATTGCCATCTTCTGGAAATTCGGTGCAAGAAATTTCCTTTTCTCCGTCACTGTTTCCGCCTTGTTTCTTTCGCTTCTCTTAATCTGCTCTACGTTTTTGGCATGGTGTTTGCCCTGGTATGCTCTAATAGCCGGCTGGGCTATATGCAATAAGAACTTAACTTGCTTTCTGTCATTTCTTCCCATCATTTTCTGCCTTGCTGATCCATTTACCTATATTTGATCTATAAAGTCTTACTTTTTCTTAGGATTGATAATTGGGTACATATTTAAAGTACATTTTTGGCTCTCTGGAAATAAGATATGCGGAAGCATTTTTAGGTAATTTAGGCCCGCTCTTATTATGTTTTAGAGTTCTTAGGTATGTTTGAATTTGTAATCAGGTATGTTTCTTAAATCGCCTCTGTTAATTGGAGTGGTAAACGCCAGAGGCATCTCCTTAAATTACACATATCAATGCATTCGTGCATAAAGTCTTCTTTTTTGGTACTGTTGAAGTGTGTATCTTTTGAAACGGCTATAGCCCTGATATGGCTCTATGTAGTCGTCTGGGCTTTAAGCAACAATACCAATGACCACAAAGACATGTCTGTGTCCTAGTGTTGTGATTATGATATAGTGATGTTAAATCACACTGACCACACAGACATGTCTAGGGTCCTAGTGTTGTGATATAGTGATGTTAAATCACACTAACCACAGACACGTGTATGGTCCTAGTGTTATGATTATGATATAGTGATGTTAAATCACACTGACCACACAGACATGTCTGGGGTCCTAGTGTTGTGATTATGATATAGTGATGTTAAATCACACTGACCACACAGACATGTCTAGGGTCCTAGTGTTTGTGATACAGTGATGTTAAATCACACTAACCACAGACATGTCTAGAGTCCTAGTGTTATGATTATGATATAGTGATGTTAAATCACACTGACCACAGACATGTCTAGGGTCCTGGTGTTGTGATTATGATATAGTGATGTTAAATCACACTGACCACAGACATGTCTAGGGTCCTGGTGTTGTGATTATGATATAGTGATGTTAAATCACACTGACCACAGACATGTCTAGGGTCCTAGTGTTATGATATAGTGATGTTAAATCACACTAACCACAGACATGTCTAGGGTCCTAGTATTATGATTATGATATAGTGATGTTAAATCACACTGACCACAGACATGTCTAGGGTCCTAGTGTTATGATATAGTGATGTTAAATTACACTGACCACAGACATGTCTAGGGTCCTAGTGTTGTGATTATGATATAGTGATGTTAAATCACACTGACCACACAGACATGTCTAGGGTCCTAGTGTTGTGATTATGATATACTGATGTTAAATCACACCAACCACAGACATGTCTAGGGTCCTAGTGTTATGATTATGATATAGTGATGTTAAATCACACTGACCACAGACATGTCTAGGGTCCTAGTGTTATGATTATGATATAGTGATGTTAAATCACACTGACCACAGACATGTCTAGGGTCCTAGTGTTGTGATATAGTGATGTTAAATCACACTAACCACAGACATGTCTAGGGTCCTAGTGTTGTGATATAGTGATGTTAAATCACACTGACCACACATACATGTCTAGGGTCCTAGTGTTATGATATAGTGATGTTAAATCACACTGACCACAGACATGTCTAGGGTCCTAGTGTTGTGATACAGTGATGTTAAATCACACTGACCACACAGACATGTCTAGGGTCCTAGTGTTGTGATATAGTGATGTTAAATCACACTAACCACAGACATGTGTATGGTCCTAGTGTTATGATTATGATATAGTGATGCTAAATCACCCTGACCACAGACATGTCTAGGGTCCTAGTGTTGTGATTATGATATAGTGATGTTAAATCACACTAAACACAGACATGTCTAGGGTCCTAGTATTATGATTATGATATAGTGATGTTAAATCACACTAACCACAGACATGTCTAGGGTCCTAGTGTTGTGATATAGTGATGTTAAATCACACTAACCACACAGACATGTCTAGGGTCCTAGTGTTGTGATTATGATATAGTGATGTTAAATCACACTGACCACACAGACATGTCTAGGGTCCTAGTGTTATGATTATGATAATAGTGATGTTAAATCACACTGACCACACAGACATGTCTAGGGTCCTAGTGTAGTGATTATGATATAGTGATGTTAAATCACACTGACCACAGACATGTCTAGGGTCCTAGTGTTGTGATACAGTGATGTTAAATCACACTGACCACACAGACATGTCTAGGGTCCTAGTGTTGTGATATAGTGATGTTAAATCACACTAACCACAGACATGTGTATGGTCCTAGTGTTATGATTATGATATAGTGATGCTAAATCACCCTGACCACAGACATGTCTAGGGTCCTAGTGTTGTGATTATGATATAGTGATGTTAAATCACACTAAACACAGACATGTCTAGGGTCCTAGTATTATGATTATGATATAGTGATGTTAAATCACACTAACCACAGACATGTCTAGGGTCCTAGTGTTGTGATATAGTGATGTTAAATCACACTAACCACACAGACATGTCTAGGGTCCTAGTGTTGTGATTATGATATAGTGATGTTAAATCACACTGACCACACAGACATGTCTAGGGTCCTAGTGTTATGATTATGATATAGTGATGTTAAATCACACTGACCACACAGACATGTCTAGGGTCCTAGTGTAGTGATTATGATATAGTGATGTTAAATCACACTGACCACAGACATGTCTAGGGTCCTAGTGTTGTGATTATGATATAGTGATGTTTAATCACACTGACCACAGACATGTCTAGGGTCCTAGTGTTGTGATTATGATGATGATGATGATGGTAGTCCTTTGTTGCCGAAGATGACGATGAAATCCTGCAGCTCATCTGTGGACGCGCATGTGGCTGTGCAATCCGATCTTGGATGTACAATGTCTGTTGCAGTGGGGACACTGGAATGTCGTGGTTGGGGTGGTTGGATTATGTCTCCTCTCTCTTCTGATAGTCAGCTTCTCCCTGTAGTTATCGCTGTTTCTGCTGGCAAGATGGACGGCCCTGCGCCAGGCGTTCCTTTCGGTGGTAGTTCTTTCGAGTTCTTTGGGGGTAACCTGTGCAAACTGGAGGTTTGCCTTTATCGTGTCCTTGAAACGCTTTTTTGGCCTCCCGAGATTTTTTTTGCCACTTGTGAGTTCGCCGTACAGCAGTTGTTTGGGCATTCGGTGGTCTTCCATGCGGATGACATGGCCGACCCATCTCAGTTGGGCTTTGACAAGCAGGCTTTCTATGCTTTGTGAGCTTGATCGGTTGAGGACCTCAATGTTGGTGATGCGGTATTGCCACCGGATGCCAAGTATGCTGCGGAGAGCCCTTTGGTGGAACTGCTCTAATTTGTTGATGTGCTTCATGTAGAGTGTCCAAGTCTCCGAACCGTAGAGGAGGGAGGAGAGCACAACGGCATTGTACACTTTGATTTTTGTTGACAGCCGGACATTGTGCTGGTTTAGTACCTTGTTTTTCAGCCTACCGAGAGCCTAGCTGGCTTTGCTGATTCGTGAATCAATTTCCTGATCGATGGAGCCGTCTGCAGAGATGATACTTCCAAGGTATTTAAAGTTCTTGGTGTTCTTCAGACTGTTGCCATCGATGGTGATGTTTGGAGACAGTGGGTTAGTTTGTGGGGCAGGCTGGTGAAGAACTTCAGTTTTCCCGATGCTTATTGTAAGTCCAAAGAGCTTTGAGGCTTCTGCGAAGTGATTGAGCATTGTTTGCAGGTCCGCTTCAGAGTGAGCATTCAAGGAGCAGTCATCGGCGAAGAGCGCCTCCTGAAGGAGTTCTGTGCTGGTTTTTGTTTTGGCTTGCAGGCGACGTAGATCAAAGAGGGAGCCATCCAGGCGGTACTTTAGGTATATTCCCTTGTCAAGATCCTTGCAGGCATGGGAAAGCATGGCGGTGAAGAAGATATTGAAGAGGACTGGTGCCAGGACATAGCCTTGTTTGACGCCATTTGTAATTTCGAATTCGTCAGTCATGTTGCCACTTGCAAGAACTTGCCCACTCATGCCTGTGTGGAAGAGCTGGATGATCTTTAGGAATTTGGGAGGGCAGCCAATCCGTTCTAGGACAGTCCACAGGGCTTCTCTGTTGACCGTGTCGAAAGCCTTGGTAAGGTCAACAAAGACTGAGTAAAGAGGCCTACTCTGTTCTATGCACTTTTCTTGAATTTGTCTCATAGCAAAGATCATGTCCACAGTGCTTCTCCCTGGCCTAAAGCCACATTGAGCCTCTGGTAGGATCTGTTCTGAGATGGTTATCAGTCTGTTGAGGATAACCCTTGCAAATATTTTCCCTGCTATGGAGAGAAGAGAGATGCCCCTGTAGCTTCCGCAGTCTGCTTTACTACCTTTGTTCTTGTACAGCGCAACTATGAGCGCGTCTTTGAAATCAGCAGGCATTTGCTCTTCTTCCCAGACCTGTAGCAGGATGTCATGGAAGGTTTCCAGGGCTTTGGGGCCTGCTGCCTTGAAGATCTCAGCGGGAATGCTGTCTTTTCCAGAAGCTCTGCCGGAGTTGGTCTTGCTTATTGCCTTTTTGATTTCATCTAGAGTAGGAGGAGCGTCTAGGTCTTCCAGGAGTGGTTGCTGGGGGATTTGATTGAGAGCATCTTGATGAACAGTGGAAGGTCTGTTCAAAAGAGAGCTGAAATGTTCGGTCCAGTGCTTGAGGAGCCCTTCTTGGTCCTTGATCAGGGTTTTGCCATCCGAGGACAACAAGGGAGAACATCCTGAGGTTGTTGGGCCGTAGACGATTTTCAGAGAGCTGAAGAACATCTTGGAGTTGTGGGTATCAGCATAGAGTTGAACTTCTTTGGCCTTATTGTTCCACCATGAATCTTGCATCTCACGTAGATCTTTCTGGGCTCTAGCTTGAAGGGACTTGAATCTTTCCTTTTTGGGGAGGGATGAGGGGTCGTTTTGCCATTCTGCATAGGCTTTGTTCTTAGCTTGGATAGTAGCTTGAATTTGCTCATTGTTTTCATCGAACCAGTCTTGGTGTGTTTTAGCTTTCGGACCAAGTATAGCAGTGGCAGTTTCATTGACAGCTGTTTTGAAGGAAGTCCATTTTTCAGATAAGTCACCGGTAGGAATGGGATCTTCGCTGAGTTTCTTTTCGAGAGCTTCTTCGAACTTGTTTCTGTAGAACTCGCTTTCAAGCTTTGTTGTGTTGTAGGAGACTCTGGGGTTCTTTGGCTTTTTTCGGTGAAGTGGCTGGATGTGCATGTCCATGACAGTTTTCACTAGTCGATGGTCTGTCCAGCAGTTGGCCCCTCTCATGGCTCTAGTCAGGTGGACATCCTTCCTGTCTCTCTGGCGTACAATGACGTTGTGATTATGATATAGTGATGTTAAATCACACTGACCACAGACATGTCTAGGGTCCTAGTGTTGTGATATAGTGATGTTAAATCACACTGACCACAGACATGTCTAGGGTCCTAGTGTTGTGATAAAGTGATGTTAAATCACACTGACCACAGACATGTCTAGGGTCCTAGTGTTTGATAAGTGATGTTAAATCACACTGACCACACAGACATGTCTAGGGTCCTAGTGTTGTGATATGATATAGTGATGTTAAATCACACTGACCACAGCATGTCTAGGGTCCTAGTGTTGTGATATAGTGATGTTAAATCACACTGACCACACAGACATGTCTAGGGTCCTAGTGTTGTGATGATATAGTGATGTTAAATCACACTGAACCAACAGACATGTCTAGGGTCCTAGTGTTGTGATATAGTGATGTTAAATCACACTGACACACAGACATGTCTAGGGTCCTAGTGTTGTGATTATGATAGTGATGTTAAATCACACTGACCACAACATGTCTAGGGTCCTAGTTGTATTATGATATAGTGATGTTAAATCACACTGACCACAGACATGTCTAGGGTCCTAGTGTTTGATATAGTGATGTTAAATCACACTGACCACACAGACATGTCTAGGGTCCTAGTGTTATGATAGTGATGTTAAATCACACTGACCACAGACATGTCTAGGTCCTAGTGTTGTGATATAGTGATGTTAAATCACACTGACCACACAGACATGTCTAGGGTCCTAGTGTTATGATATAGTGATGTTAAATCACACTGACTACAGACATGTCTAGGGTCCTAGTGTTATGATATAGTGATGTTAAATCACACTGACCACAGACATGTCTAGGGTCCTAGTGTTGTGATATAGTGATGTTTAATCACACTAACCACACAGACATGTTTAGGGTCCTAGTGTTATGATTATGATATAGTGATGTTAAATCACACTAACCACAGACATGTCTAGGGACCTAGTGTTATGATATAGTGATGTTAAATCACACTAACCACAGACATGTCTAGGGTCCTAGTGTTATGATATAGTGATGTTAAATCACACTAACCACAGACATGTCTAGGGTCCTAGTGTTATGATATAGTGATGTTAAATCACACTGACCACAGACATGTCTAGGGTCCTAGTGTTATGATTATGATATAGTGATGTTAAATCACACTAACCACAGACATGTCTAGGGTCCTAGTGTTATGATTATGATATAGTGATGTTAAATCACACTAACCACAGACATGTCTAGGGTCCAAGTGTTATGATTGATATAGTGATGTTAAATCTCACTAACCACAGACATGTCTAGGGTCCTAGTGTTATGATATAGTGATGTTAAATCACACTGACCACACAGACATGTCTAGGGTCCTAGTGTTATGATTATGATATATTGTGATGTTAAATCACACTAACCACAGACATGTCTAGGGTCCTAGTGTTATGATTATGATATAGTGATGTTAAATCACACTAACCACAGACATATCTAGGGTCCTAGTGTTATGATATAGTGATGTTAAATCACACTGACCACAGACATGTCTAGGGTCCTAGTGTTATGATATAGTGATGTTAAATCACACTGACCACAGACATGTCTAGGGTCCTAGTGTTGTTGATATAGTGATGTTAAATCACACTGACCACACAGACATGTCTAGGGTCCTAGTGTTATGATTGATATAGTGATGTTAAATCACACTAACCACAGACATGTCTAGGGTCCTAGTGTTATGATATAGTGATGTTAAATCACACTGACCACAGACATGTCTAGGGTCCTAGTGTTATGATATAGTGATGTTAAATCACACTGACCACAGACATGTCTAGGTCCTAGTGTTGTGATATAGTGATGTTAAATCACACTGACCACACAGACATGTCTAGGGTCCTAGTGTTATGATTGATATAGTGATGTTAAATCACACTAACCACAGACATGTCTAGGGTCCTAGTGTTATGATATAGTGATGTTAAATCACACTGACCACAGACATGTCTAGGGTCCTAGTGTTATGATTATGATATAGTGATGTTAAATCACACTAACCACAGACATGTCTAGGGTCCTAGTGTTATGATATAGTGATGTTAAATCACACTGACCACAGACATGTCTAGGGTCCTAGTGTTATGATATAGTGATGTTAAATCACACTGACCACAGACATGTCTAGGGTCCTAGTGTTGTGATATAGTGATGTTAAATCACACTGACCACACAGACATGTCTAGGGTCCTAGTGTTATGATTGATATAGTGATGTTAAATCACACTAACCACAGACATGTCTAGGGTCCTAGTGTTATGATATAGTGATGTTAAATCACACTGACCACAGACATGTCTAGGGTCCTAGTGTTATGATTATGATATAGTGATGTTAAGTCACACTAACCACAGACATGTCTAGGGTCCTAGTGTTATGATTATGATATAGTGATGTTAAATCACACTAACCACAGACATGTCTAGGGTCCTAGTGTTATGATTATGATATAGTGATGTTAAATCACACTAACCACAGACATGTCTAGGGTCCTAGTGTTATGATATAGTGATGTTAAATCACACTGACCACACAGACATGTCTAGGGTCCTAGTGTTATGATTATGATATAGTGATGTTAAATCACACTAACCACAGACATATCTAGGGTCCTAGTGTTATGATTATGATGTAGTGATGTTAAATCACACTAGCCACAGACATGTCTAGGGTCCTAGTGTTATGATATAGTGATGTTAAATCACACTAACCACAGACATGTTTAGGGTCCTAGTGTTATGATTGTGATGTAAAATCACACTGACCACAGACATGTCTAGGGTCCTAGTGTTGTGATACAGTGATGTTAAATCACAATGACCACACATACATGTCTAGGGTCCTAGTGTTATGATTATGATATAGTGATGTTAAATCACACTAACCACAGACATGTTCCGTCGGCTTCTTCCTGTTCACATGTCATGGAAGTTGAAGCCACGGCCCCAGACTGCATTTCACCCAACGTTGTGGAAACTCCACCCCCGTTCTGTGTTTGGTCAGCTTCTTCCTGGTCACATGTCATGGAAATTGAAGCTATGGCCCCAGACTGCATTTCACCCGATGTTGTGGAAACTCTGCCCTCGCTCTGTGTTTGGTCAGCTTCTTCCTGTTCACATGTCATGGAAGTTGAAGCTATGGCCTCCAATTGCATGTTGCCTGGTATCTCCTGCTGGCTGATCTGACTCACAGAAACTGCACTCCTGTTGTGTACATCACTGGATTCCTCCTGTTGTTCTGTCCTCACCTCAGCAGCTTCGCCCTCACGCTGCATTTCACTGGATGTCTCCTTTTCTTCATGGTTTAGGCTGGGTTGGAGAGTATGGGATGTACTTTCTTCACACATTTCTCCCTCTTCATCTGTTGACAAGCAAGTTCAAGTATAAAAATGTACCACCAGAATAGTATGACCACAAAGATGGGCAGCCTAAGGCAAGTTTTCATGTTGTCCGCATGGACTGGACTCGAGAAACATGTGGAGTCCATGGCTCTTGCAAGAGCCAACCTGCTTAAAAAAAACTGTGGCCTGCCCTAAGACTGAACCCACAACCCCTGGCGCCTTAACCAACAGGAGCAAGGGTCAATAAATCTGCCATCGGAAAAAAAAAAAACGCCCCACACACAAATTTTTCCAAATAAGGGTTCTCGGCTGTATAAGGTGGTAAAATCGACAGTCCTGGTAAGTTGAGGGGGTGAAAGTTCCATAAGTCTTTGCTGATTTGCACACGCACGACACGTGTCAATGTGAATAAATCCTGTAAGTTTTAACTCTTTGCCCCCTTTTCTTTACTTTCTGTAGACTACTTTCCTTAGAAATTAAAAAACAAAAAACAAAAACAAACAAAAAAGAAACGAACAAACAAACGAACAAACAAAATACCGCACACAAATCCACTATGCTGGTTTTCTGAATAGACATTTTATATATCTTTGATTTGCGATGCTTTGCTTGTCATTTATATCGTTGTGTTGACCATTTTTTTCTAACACATGAAGGACAAAATATGTTTGCACCATGTGAACTTGTCCACAAGTGAAACTATCGGCTTGTGATGTTTTGCTTGTCACTTATATCGTTGTTGTGTTGACCATTACCTTTTTCATAACACATGAAGGACAAAATATGTTTGCACCATGTGAACTTGTCCACTGGTGAAACTATCGGTTTGCGATGTCTTGCTTGTCACTTATATCGTTGTTGTGTTGACCATTACCTTTTTCTCAACACATGGACAAAATATGTTTGCACCATGTGAACTTGTCCACAAGTGAAACTATCGGCTTGCGATGTCTTGCTTGTCACTTATATCGTTGTTGTGTTGACCATTACCTTTTTCTCAACACATGAAGGACAAAATATGTTTGCACCATGTGAACTTGTCCACTGGTGAAACTATCGGTTTGCGATGTCTTGCTTGTCACTTATATCGTTGTTGTGTTGACCATTACCTTTTTCTCAACACATGGACAAAATATGTTTGCACCATGTGAACTTGTCCACAAGTGAAACTATCGGCTTGCGATGTCTTGCTTGTCACTTATATCGTTGTTGTGTTGACCATTACCTTTTTCTCAACACATGAAGGACAAAATATGTTTGCACCATGTGAACTTGTCCACTGGTGAAACTATCGGCTTGCGATGTTTTGCTTGTCACTTATATCGTTGTTGTGTTGACCATTACCTTTTTCTCAACACATGAAGGACAAAATATGTTTGCACCATGTGAACTTGTCCACTAGTGAAAGTATCGGTTTGCGATGTTTTGCTTGTCACTTATATCGTTGTTGTGTTGACCATTACCTTTTTCTCAACACATGAAGGACAAAATATGTTTGCACCATGTGAACTTGTCCACTGGTGAAACTATCGGTTTGCGATGTCTTGCTTGTCACTTATATCGTTGTTGTGTTGACCATTACCTTTTTCTCAACACATCAAGGACAAAATATGTTTGCACCATGTGAACTTGTCCACAAGTGAAACTATCGGTTGCGATGTTTTGCTTGTCACTATATCGTGTTGGTTGCCATTACCTTTCTCACACATGGACAAAATAAGTTTGCACCATGTGAAACTTGTCACTGGAAACTATCGTTGCGATGCCCTTGCTTGTCACTTATATCGTTGTTGTGTTGACCATACCTTTTCTCAACACATGACAAAATATGTTTGCACCATGTGAACTTGTCCACTAGTGAAAGTATCGGTTTGCGATGTTTTGCTTGTCACAGCAGGGGACCCTCCCTGAGCAACCGTAGACTGAAACTAAGTTTAGATTTCTGTTTGAAACTGTTCTCTGAACCAGAAAACCCAGCCTACAACTGTCTTCAACCCCAGATTTGAAAGTGACTTTGAAAAACATCCAAAAGTGACTCCTCCTTTTGGGCTGTGTATCCGTCCCCATTTGGAAAAGGCAGATATAAATTTAGCAGTTGTTACCGACTTCTCCAAGTTTCCAGATAGTCCACCATGGATGTTGAAAACACCGAAGGTTTGTTTTGATCTTGCTTCCTTCCGTAAAGACAATACCAGTGCACTGGCGTACAAATTGTTTTATGCGGAATTGTGTGAAAAATCTCCATCATCCCGCAGAATCTTCACTGATAGGTCCAAGTGTGCTGAAGGTGTGGCTGCCGCTGCCTTCTGCTCCGAGATTCCCAATGGAGCATTTTCAAAACGTATTCCATCTGACAGTTTTGTTTACACTGCTGAACTGACTGCTCTGGTTTTAGCACTAAAAATGGTGTCCCAATCCAAACACAAATAGTTTCTCATTTTTTTCTGACTCCCTTTCTGCTTTGCAGGCAATCGCTTACCAAAACATTAGTCACCCTGAACTTGTGAAGTTCTTCGAACTGTATTCTACTCTAACAAATGACGGTTACGAGATTGTTTTTGCCTGGATTCCTGGCCATATTGGTATTGGAGGCAATTAAAAGGCTGATTACCTGGCCAAGAAGGCTACAATGGCAAAGATGTCTAAGTCCGTGATCCCTTACACAGATGTCAAATCGAAAGTACACAGTTACGTAAGAAATCTGTGGCAGGAGAATTGGAATGAACAGACAGATGACAAACTTGTCCAAATCCGCCCTAACCTGACAGAAATTCTCCCATCTGCTGCAGGAAACCGTAAGAAAGAGTTATGTAGATTACGCACGGGTCACACATCCTACACTCGCTTGTACCTTTTGAAAAATGAAGAAGCACCATGGTGTATACCATGTGATGAGCCTTTGAGCATCCAACACCTCCTCCTCGATTGCTGGGACTTGTATGATGTAAGACAAAAGCACTACACGGCAGATTCCTGAAAGGAGCTCTCCCGAGACGTCCCTCCTGATGCAATTTTCCAGTTTTTACAAGAGATCAATAGATTTCACTTGATGTAATTTTACGTGTTTTTCTTTAATCAATAATGGCATTTTAGATTTGCAAGGTTGACGGTGAGCATGGGTTTTATCTGTTTATCTTAACAGGTTGTTCTTTACTTTTTGACGTGGTGTTAGCCCTGATATGGCTCTAGTGGTCGGCTGAGCTATAAGCAATATGAATTGAATTGCTTGTCACTTATATCGTTGTTGTGTTGACCATTACGTTTTTCTCAACACATGGACAAAATATGTTTGCACCATGTGAACTTGTCCACTAGTGAAAATATCGGTTTGCGATGTTTTGCTTGTCACAGCAGGGAAGCCCTCCCTGAGCAACCGTAGACTGAAACTAAGTTTAAATTTCTGTTTGAAACTGTTCTCTGAACCACCTGTAGGGATGCCAGGGGCTCTTTTAGTATAAATGGTATCGCCATCTTCTGGAAATTCTGTGCTAGAAATGTCCTCTTTTGTCATTGTTTCTTCCTCATTCCTTTGGCTTCTGTTAAGCTGCTTGTCATTTTTGACATGGTGTTAGCCCTGATATTGATCTTGCAGTCGACTGGGCTCTAAGCAATAAGTTGAACTTTCTGTCATTTCTATGATTTTTCTGCCCTGGACCTGCTGAAATATTGTGCATCTTTTGGAATGGCTATAGCCCTGATATGGCTCTACGTAGTCGGCTGGGCTTTAAGCAACAATACCAATGACCACAGGATCCTAGTTTTGTGATTATATGTTAAATCACACTGACCACAGACATGTCTAGGGTTCTAGTGTTGTGATTATGATATAGTGATGTTAAATCACACTGACCACAGATATGTCTAGAGTCCTAGTGTTGTGATTATGATATAATGTTAAATCACGCTGACCACAGACATGCCTAGTGTCCTAGTTTTGTGATTATGATATAATGTTAAATCACACTGACCACAGACATGCCTAGTGTCCTAGTTTTGTGGTTATGATATAATGTTAAATCACACTGACCACAGACATGCCTATTGTCCTAGTTTTGTGATTATGATAAATGTTAAATCACACTGACCACAGACATGCCTAGTGTCCTAGTTTTGTGATTATGATATAATGTTAAATCACACTGACCACAGACATGCCTAGTGTCCTAGTTTTGTGATTATGATAAATGTTAAATCACACTGACCACAGACATGCCTATTGTCCTAGTTTTGTGATTATGATATGTTAAATCACACTGAGCACAGACATGCCTATTGTCCTAGTTTTGTGATTATGATATAATGTTAAATCACACTGACCACAGACATGCCTATTGTCCTAGTTTTGTGATTATGATATAATGTTAAATCACACTGACCACAGACATGCCTAGTGTCCTAGTTTTGTGATTATGATATAATGTTAAATCACAGACCACAGACTTTTTAGGATTCTAGTGTTGTGATTGTGACATGGTGATGTTAAATTACTGACCACAAAGACCCCCCCATGGGGATTCCAGGGGCTCTTTCAGTATAAATGGTATTGCCATTTTCTGGAAATTCTGTGCTAGAAATTTCCTCTTCTGTCACTGTTTCTGCCTCATTCCTTCGGCTTCTGTGAACCTGCTTGTCGTTTTTGACATGGTGTTAGCCCTGATATTGATCTTGTAGTCGGCTGGGCTATAAGTAATAACTTGGACTTGCTTTGTCATTTCTATCTGCCCGGACGGGACCGCCACCTTTGCTGTGGTCGGGGGCTTGAGGTCCCAATGATCCCATGAGCTATGCCGACGGGGGCTACTTGCTAGAAAGTTTTGTGTTTTTTCAATGACAGTCCCGATAACCAAGGTTGTTGACGTGGACTGGACTCTAAACAGCATAACATAATAATGCCCCTGGTAGGGTTACCCATGTCAGACAGGTCAAGGGGAAGGGATGAGATGAAGCGTGGTCTCACCCTCATGTCCAGTTTCTTCATACCCATCGTCATGTTCACGAGTGGTTGCCATAAGCAACCCGTAATCCCAAGCTTGAGGTACTTGGCGAGGGGATGAGTGCTGTACGATAGTCGTTAAAGTGCACTGTCTGATTTCTACACTCACTCGTACCTTTTGGAAAATGAAGTAGCACCATGGCGTATACCGTGTGATGAGCTGTTGAGCATCTGACACATCCTCCAAGATTGCTGGGACTTGTGCAATGTGAGAAAAAAGCACTACACGGCGGATTCCTTGAAGCTCTTCCAAGACGTCCCTCCTGATGCAATTTTCCAGTTTTTACAAGAGATCAATAGACTTCACTTGATGTGATTTTACGTGTTTTTCTCTTAATGGCATTTTAGATTTGCAAGGTTGACGGTGAGCAAGGTTTTTAACTGTTGTCTTTTATCTTAACGGGTTATTTTCTTTTTGACGTGGTGTTAGCCCTGATATGGCTCTAGTGGTCGGCTGGGCTATAAGCAATATGAAATGAAATTAAATGTCATTTCTATAATTTTCTGCCTTGCTGGTCCATTATCCTTAATTTGTTCTGTAAAGTCTTTCTTTCTGTTAGGATTGATAATTGGGTACATATATAATGTAAAAGTTTGGGTGCTTCGATGGAACACCTTCGTCTGGTAGGGACCGTCATGT
Source organism: Monoplex corrugatus (assembly GCA_030674185.1). Taxonomy (NCBI): domain Eukaryota; kingdom Metazoa; phylum Mollusca; class Gastropoda; order Littorinimorpha; family Ranellidae; genus Monoplex; species Monoplex corrugatus. The sequence goes on along the minus strand of JAPXFY010000014.1, from coordinate 221,172 downwards.
GGCACAGGTGACACCAGACCGTCAGCCAGATACTGCGACCAAACTCAAACTAAAAAATACCAAGATTGCAACATGGAATGTGAGAACATTGCTGCAAAAGGGAAAATTAGAGAATGTCAAAATGGAGATGGAAAGCCTTAACATTAGTATTTTAGGACTAGGGGAAGTGAGATGGAAGGGGGCAGGCATGATAACATCTGGAGAGTATACAGTGATATACTCTGGTGGAAACTCACATGAAAGAGGAGTAGGCATCATAATGGACAGGGACAAATCAAAAGCAGTCAAAGGATACTGGGCTGTGTCCGACAGTTTTGTTGGTCAAATTGGGAGGCAAACCATTTGATATCAACATCACCAACATCCACAAGTACTCAGGAAGACATCGACAACTTCTACGCAGTATTAGAGAGGGCCAAGGCCCAATGCAAATCACAAGAAGTTGCCATAATAATGGGAGATTTAAATGCTAAAGTGGGAATGGATAGGGTAGAGGATATAGTTGGACCTCATGGCCTTGGTACACAAAATGAAAGGGGAGGGAAACTTGTAGAATGGGCACAGATGAATGAGTTCATAGTAGGAAACACCTGGTTTGAGCAGCCTAATAGAAGAAAATGGACTTGGATGAGTCCAGGAGATAATAACAAAAATCAGATTGACTACATCCTGATTAATAAAAGATTTAGAAATTCTTTACTGTCAGCAAAAACACTACCAGGCGCAGACTGCAACAGTGACCACAATCATGTAGTGGGAAGATTTAGACTGAAATTGAGGAAAAGGAAACGGACCAAAAGCATCATCAAATTAAACCTTGGACTCTTAAAGACAGATGAAGTGAGACGTCAAAAACTTAACATACATGTTCAAAACAAATTCAGTGCTCTGGAAGACGTTAATGACAGTGAGGGACAATGGACAAAGTTGAGAAATTCGATAAATGAAGCTTGTGAAGAAATCCCTGTAGTAGATAGAAAAGCAAAAAGGAACTGGATGACAAAAGAAATTTTAGGCTTGATGGAGGAACGGAGGAAGGCAAAGAGAAACGAGGAAATATACAGGAAGATAAACAAAGAAATCAGATATAGGTGCAATGAAGCTAAGGAAGCTTGGCTGAAAACAAAATGCAAAGAAATAGAAGACCAACACAAAACGGATCCTCAGGGTATGTACAGACGAATTGAAGAAATTGTCCACAGGAAAAATACATGCACATCAACTGGTTGCTTAAAATCGAAAGATGGTACGATTTTCATGGAAAAAGACAAAATATTAGACAGATGGGGAGAGTACATTAAAGACCTATTTCAGGATGACAGAAACGCAGAACACATAAAGAACTTGAAGGACCACCTATAATGAAAGATGAAGTTAGAGCAGCACTGAAAAAGATGAAACCAGGAAAAGCCGCAGGACCAGACAAAATTACCACAGATGATTGAAGCCCTGGAGGAATTCGGTATAGAAAAAATAAGTCCTCCTAAATGAAATTTACGACACTGGAAAAATCCCCAAAGATATGTCAAAATCAATTTTCATTGCATTTCCAAAGAAGACACGGGCCATAGAATGCGAATTCTATCGCACAATCAGTTTGAGTCATGTAACCAATATCCTATTAAGACTAATCATGATGAGGACAAGGAATAGAATCAAAAGAGAAATAGCAGATGAACGGTGTGGATTTGTGGAAGGGAAAGGAACTATTAATGATGTATACATCCTAAGAACTATCATAGAGAGGTCAATCGAGGTGAACAAGGATTTATATTTATGCTTTGTTGACTATACCGAGGCTTTCGATCGGGTAAGACACGAAGAATTGATCAACCAACTAGAAAGACTCAATATTGATGGAAAAGATCTACGAATAATCATAAATATGTATTGGGAACAAACAGCTGCAATGAAAATAAAAAACGATATAAGCTCTTTCCAAAACATCAAAAGAGGAGTCAGTGTTGTCTTTTGTTACCAGATCTGTTTTCACTTTACAGCGAAAACAACATGAGAAACCTAGAGGAAGACCCTGGATTAAAGGTTGGAGGAAAAATGATGAACAACATTCGATACGCAGATGACACCGTGCTAATTGCAGAAAGTGAAAGGGACCTACAAAACGTTGTGAATATGTTTGTTTGGACTGCAAATGATCGACACTCTCCCTGAACACTAACTCAATGCTTGTCGTGCTAACCAAGATTAGAACACAAACTCACAAGATAAAAAGAAAGTTTGCACTTATACACACACACACACTCTCTCTCTCTCTCTCTCCCTCTTCCTATCTCATCTCTCATCTCTCATCATCACGCGGAAGTGTTACACGCGGTAGTGCTACTCGCGTTAGTCTTACTAGGGTCCTAGTGTTATGATTATGATATAGTGATGTTAAATCACACTAACCACAGACATGTCTAGGGTCCTAGTGTTATGATATAGTGATGTTAAATCACACAGACATGTCTAGGGTCCTAGTGTTATGATTGATATAGTGATGTTAAATCACACTAACCACAGACATGTCTAGGGTCCTAGTGTTATGATTATGATATAGTGATGTTAAATCACACTAACCACAGACATGTCTAGGGTCCTAGTGTTATGATATAGTGATGTTAAATCACACTAACCACAGACATGTTTAGGGTCCTAGTGTTATGATTGTGATGTAAAATCACACTGACCACAGACATGTCTAGGGTCCTAGTGTTGATACAGTGATGTTAAATCACAATTACCACACACGCATGTCTAGGGTCCTAGTGTTGTGATTATGATATAGTGATGTTAAATCACACTAACCACAGACATGTTCCGTCGGCTTCTTCCTGTTCACATGTCATGGAAGTTGAAGCCACGGCCCCAGACTGCATTTCACCCAACGTTGTGGAAACTCCACCCCCGTTCTGTGTTTGGTCGGCTTCTTCCTGGTCACATGTCATGGAAATTGAAGCTATGGCCCCAGACTGCATTTCACCCGATGTTGTGGAAACTCTGCCCTCGCTCTGTGTTTGGTCAGCTTCTTCCTGTTCACATGTCATGGAAGTTGAAGCTATGGCCTCCAATTGCATGTTGCCTGGTATCTCCTGCTGGCTGATCTGACTCACAGAAACTGCACTCCTGTTGTGTACATCACTGGATTCCTCCTGTTGCTCTGTCCTCACCTCAGCAGCTTCGCCCTCACGCTGCATTTCACTGGATGTCTCCTTTTCTTCATGGTTTAGGCTGGGTTGGAGAGTATGGGATGTACTTTCTTCACACATTTCTCCCTCTTCATCTGTTGACAAGCAAGTTCAAGTATAAAAATGTACCACCAGAATAGTATGACCACAAAGATGGGCAGCCTAAGGCTAGTTTTCATGTTGTCCGAATGGACTGGACTCGAGAAACATGTGGAGTCCATGGCTCTTGCAAGAGCCAACCTGCTTAAAAAAACTGTGGCCTGCCCTGAGACTGAACCCACAACCCCTGGCGCCTTAACCAACAGGAGCAAGGGCCAATAAATCTGCCATCGGAAAAGAAAAAACACCCCACACACAAATTTTTCCAAATAAGGGTTCTCGGCTGTATAAGGTGGTAAAATCGACAGTCCTGGTAAGTTGAGGGGGTGAAAGTTCCATAAGTCTTTGCTGATTTGCACACGCACGACACTTGTCAATGTGAATAAATCCTGTAAGTTTTAACTCTTTGCCCCCTTTTCTTTACTTTCTGTAGACTACTTTCCTTAGAAATTAAAAAACAAAAAACAAAAACAAACAAAAAAGAAACGAACAAACAAACGAACAAACAAAATACCGCACACAAATCCACTATGCTGGTTTTCTGAATAGACATTTTATATATCTTTGATTTGCGATGCTTTGCTTGTCATTTATATCGTTGTGTTGACCATTTTTTTCTCACACATGAAGGACAAAATATGTTTGCACCATGTGAACTTGTCCACAAGTGAAACTATCGGCTTGTGATGTTTTGCTTGTCACTTATATCGTTGGTGTGTTGACCATTACCTTTTTCTCAACACATGAAGGACAAAATATGTTTGCACCATGTGAACTTGTCCACTGGTGAAACTATCGGTTTGCGATGTCTTGCTTGTCACTTATATCGTTGTTGTGTTGACCATTACCTTTTTCTCAACACATGGACAAAATATGTTTGCACCATGTGAACTTGTCCACAAGTGAAACTATCGGCTTGCGATGTCTTGCTTGTCACTTATATCGTTGTTGTGTTGACCATTACCTTTTTCTCAACACATGAAGGACAAAATATGTTTGCACCATGTGAACTTGTCCACTGGTGAAACTATCGGCTTGCGATGTTTTGCTTGTCACTTATATCGTTGTTGTGTTGACCATTACCTTTTTCTCAACACATGAAGGACAAAATATGTTTGCACCATGTGAACTTGTCCACTAGTGAAACTATCGGCTTGCGATGTTTTGCTTGTCACTTATATCGTTGTTGTGTTGACCATTACCTTTTTCTCAACACATGAAGGACAAAATATGTTTGCACCATGTGAACTTGTCCACTGGTGAAACTATCGGTTTGCGATGTCTTGCTTGTCACTTATATCGTTGTTGTGTTGACCATTACCTTTTTCTCAACACATGAAGGACAAAATATGTTTGCACCATGTGAACTTATCCACAAGTGAAACTATCGGCTTGCGATGTTTTGCTTGTCACTTATATCGTTGTTGTGTTGACCATTACCTTTTTCTCAACACATGAAGGACAAAATATGTTTGCACCATGTGAACTTGTCCACTGGTGAAACTATCGGTTTGCGATGTCTTGCTTGTCAACTTATATCGTTGTTGTGTTGACCATTACCTTTTTCTCACCACATGAAGGACAAAATATGTTTGCACCATGTGAACTTGTCCACTAGTGAAAGTATCGGTTTGCGATGTTTTGCTTGTCACAGCAGGGGAGCCCTCCCTGAGCAACCGTAGACTGAAACTAAGTTTAGATTTCTGTTTGAAACTGTTCTCTGAACCAGAAAACCCAGCCTACAACTGTGTCTTCAACCCCAGATTTGAAAGTGACTTTGAAAAACATCCAAAAGTGACTCCTCCTTTTGGGCTGTGTATCCGTCCCCATTTGGAAAAGGCAGATATAAATTTAGCAGTTGTTACCGACTTCTCCAAGTTTCCAGATAGTCCACCATGGATGTTGAAAACACCGAAGGTTTGTTTTGATCTTGCTTCCTTCCGTAAAGACAATACCAGTGCACTGGCGTACAAATTGTTTTATGCGGAATTGTGTGAAAAATCTCCATCATCCCGCAGAATCTTCACTGATAGGTCCAAGTGTGCTGAAGGTGTGGCTGCCGCTGCCTTCTGCTCCGAGATTCCCAATGGAGCATTTTCAAAACGTATTCCATCTGACAGTTTTGTTTACACTGCTGAACTGACTGCTCTGGTTTTAGCACTAAAAATGGTGTCCCAATCCAAACACAAATAGTTTCTCATTTTTTTCTGACTCCCTTTCTGCTTTGCAGGCAATCGCTTACCAAAACATTAGTCACCCTGAACTTGTGAAGTTCTTCGAACTGTATTCTACTCTAACAAATGACGGTTACGAGATTGTTTTTGCCTGGATTCCTGGCCATATTGGTATTGGAGGCAATTAAAAGGCTGATTACCTGGCCAAGAAGGCTACAATGGCAAAGATGTCTAAGTCCGTGATCCCTTACACAGATGTCAAATCGAAAGTACACAGTTACGTAAGAAATCTGTGGCAGGAGAATTGGAATGAACAGACAGATGACAAACTTGTCCAAATCCGCCCTAACCTGACAGAAATTCTCCCATCTGCTGCAGGAAACCGTAAGAAAGAGTTATGTAGATTACGCACGGGTCACACATCCTACACTCGCTTGTACCTTTTGAAAAATGAAGAAGCACCATGGTGTATACCATGTGATGAGCCTTTGAGCATCCAACACCTCCTCCTCGATTGCTGGGACTTGTATGATGTAAGACAAAAGCACTACACGGCAGATTCCTGAAAGGAGCTCTCCCAAGACGTCCCTCCTGATGCAATTTTCCAGTTTTTACAAGAGATCAATAGATTTCACTTGATGTAATTTTACGTGTTTTTCTTTAATCAATAATGGCATTTTAGATTTGCAAGGTTGACGGTGAGCATGGGTTTTATGTTTATCTTAACAGGTTGTTCTTTACTTTTTGACGTGGTGTTAGCCCTGATATGGCTCTAGTGGTCGGCTGAGCTATAAGCAATATGAATTGAATTGCTTGTCACTTATATCGTTGTTGTGTTGACCATTACGTTTTTCTCAACACATGGACAAAATATGTTTGCACCATGTGAACTTGTCCACTAGTGAAAATATCGGTTTGCGATGTTTTGCTTGTCACAGCAGGGAAGCCCTCCCTGAGCAACCGTAGACTGAAACTAAGTTTAAATTTCTGTTTGAAACTGTTCTCTGAACCACCTGTAGGGATGCCAGGGGCTCTTTTAGTATAAATGGTATCGCCATCTTCTGGAAATTCTGTGCTAGAAATGTCCTCTTTTGTCATTGTTTCTTCCTCATTCCTTTGGCTTCTGTTAAGCTGCTTGTCATTTTTGACATGGTGTTAGCCCTGATATTGATCTTGCAGTCGACTGGGCTCTAAGCAATAAGTTGAACTTTCTGTCATTTCTATGATTTTTCTGCCCTGGACCTGCTGAAATATTGTGCATCTTTTGGAATGGCTATAGCCCTGATATGGCTCTACGTAGTCGGCTGGGCTTTAAGCAACAATACCAATGACCACAGGATCCTAGTTTTGTGATTATATGTTAAATCACACTGACCACAGACATGTCTAGGGTTCTAGTGTTGTGATTATGATATAGTGATGTTAAATCACACTGACCACAGATATGTCTAGAGTCCTAGTGTTGTGATTATGATATAATGTTAAATCACACTGACCACAGACATGCCTAGTGTCCTAGTTTTGTGATTATGATATAATGTTAAATCACACTGACCACAGACATGCCTAGTGTCCTAGTTTTGTGGTTATGATATAATGTTAAATCACACTGACCACAGACATGCCTATTGTCCTAGTTTTGTGATTATGATAAATGTTAAATCACACTGACCACAGACATGCCTATTGTCCTAGTTTTGTGATTATGATATAATGTTAAATCACACTGACCACAGACATGCCTAGTGTCCTAGTTTTGTGATTATGATATAATGTTAAATCACAGACCACAGACTTTTTAGGATTCTAGTGTTGTGATTGTGACATGGTGATGTTAAATTACTGACCACAAAGACCCCCCCATGGGGATTCCAGGGGCTCTTTCAGTATAAATGGTATTGCCATTTTCTGGAAATTCTGTGCTAGAAATTTCCTCTTCTGTCACTGTTTCTGCCTCATTCCTTCGGCTTCTGTGAACCTGCTTGTCGTTTTTGACATGGTGTTAGCCCTGATATTGATCTTGTAGTCGGCTGGGCTATAAGTAATAACTTGGACTTGCTTTGTCATTTCTATCTGCCCGGACTGGACCGCCACCTTTGCTGTGGTTGGGGGGCTTGAGGTCCCAATGATCCCATGAGCTATGCCGACGGGGGCTACTTGCTAGAAAGTTTTGTGTTTTTTCAATGACAGTCCCGATAACCAAGGTTGTTGACGTGGACTGGACTCTAAACAGCATAACATAATAATGCCCCTGGTAGGGTTACCCATGTCAGACAGGTCAAGGGGAAGGGATGAGATGAAGCGTGGTCTCACCCTCATGTCCAGTTTCTTCATACCCATCGTCATGTTCACGAGTGGTTGCCATAAGCAACCCGTAATCCCAAGCTTGAGGTACTTGGCGAGGGGATGAGTGCTGTACGATAGTCGTTAAAGTGCACTGTCTGATTTCTACACTCACTCGTACCTTTTGGAAAATGAAGTAGCACCATGGCGTATACCGTGTGATGAGCTGTTGAGCATCTGACACATCCTCCAAGATTGCTGGGACTTGTGCAATGTGAGAAAAAAGCACTACACGGCGGATTCCTTGAAGCTCTTCCAAGACGTCCCTCCTGATGCAATTTTCCAGTTTTTACAAGAGATCAATAGACTTCACTTGATGTGATTTTACGTGTTTTTCTTTAATGGCATTTTAGATTTGCAAGGTTGACGGTGAGCAAGGTTTTTAACTGTTGTCTTTTATCTTAACGGGTTATTTTCTTTTTGACGTGGTGTTAGCCCTGATATGGCTCTAGTGGTCGGCTGGGCTATAAGCAATATGAAATGAAATTAAATGTCATTTCTATAATTTTCTGCCTTGCTGGTCCATTATCCTTAATTTGTTCTGTAAAGTCTTTCTTTCTGTTAGGATTGATAATTGGGTACATATATAATGTAAAAGTTTGGGTGCTTCGATGGAACACCTTCGTCTGGTAGGGACCGTCATGTGGCACAGGTGACACCAGACCGTCAGCCAGATACTGCGACCAAACTCAAACTAAAAAATACCAAGATTGCAACATGGAATGTGAGAACATTGCTGCAAAAGGGAAAATTAGAGAATGTCAAAATGGAGATGGAAAGCCTTAACATTAGTATTTTAGGACTAGGGGAAGTGAGATGGAAGGGGGCAGGCATGATAACATCTGGAGAGTATACAGTGATATACTCTGGTGGAAACTCACATGAAAGAGGAGTAGGCATCATAATGGACAGGGACAAATCAAAAGCAGTCAAAGGATACTGGGCTGTGTCCGACAGTTTTGTTGGTCAAATTGGGAGGCAAACCATTTGATATCAACATCACCAACATCCACAAGAACTCAGGAAGACATCGACAACTTCTACGCAGTATTAGAGAGGGCCAAGGCCCAATGCAAATCACAAGAAGTTGCCATAATAATGGGAGATTTAAATGCTAAAGTGGGAATGGATAGGGTAGAGGATATAGTTGGACCTCATGGCCTTGGTACACAAAATGAAAGGGGAGGGAAACTTGTAGAATGGGCACAGATGAATGAGTTCATAGTAGGAAACACCTGGTTTGAGCAGCCTAATAGAAGAAAATGGACTTGGATGAGTCCAGGAGATAATAACAAAAATCAGATTGACTACATCCTGATTAATAAAAGATTTAGAAATTCTTTACTGTCAGCAAAAACACTACCAGGCGCAGACTGCAACAGTGACCACAATCATGTAGTGGGAAGATTTAGACTGAAATTGAGGAAAAGGAAACGGACCAAAAGCATCATCAAATTAAACCTTGGACTCTTAAAGACAGATGAAGTGAGACGTCAAAAACTTAACATACATGTTCAAAACAAATTCAGTGCTCTGGAAGACGTTAATGACAGTGAGGAACAATGGACAAAGTTGAGAAATTCGATAAATGAAGCTTGTGAAGAAATCCCTGTAGTAGATAGAAAAGCAAAAAGGAACTGGATGACAAAAGAAATTTTAGGCTTGATGGAGGAACGGAGGAAGGCAAAGAGAAACGAGGAAATATACAGGAAGATAAACAAAGAAATCAGATATAGGTGCAATGAAGCTAAGGAAGCTTGGCTGAAAACAAAATGCAAAGAAATAGAAGACCAACACAAAACGGATCCTCAGGGTATGTACAGACGAATTGAAGAAATTGTCCACAGGAAAAATACATGCACATCAACTGGTTGCTTAAAATCGAAAGATGGTACGATTTTCATAGAAAAAGACAAAATATTAGACAGATGGGGAGAGTACATTAAAGACCTATTTCAGGATGACAGAAACGCAGAACACATAAAGAACTTGAAGGACCACCTATAATGAAAGATGAAGTTAGAGCAGCACTGAAAAAGATGAAACCAGGAAAAGCCGCAGGACCAGACAAAATTACCACAGATGATTGAAGCCCTGGAGGAATTCGGTATAGAAAAAATAAGTCCTCCTAAATGAAATTTACGACACTGGAAAAATCCCCAAAGATATGTCAAAATCAATTTTCATTGCATTTCCAAAGAAGACACGGGCCATAGAATGCGAATTCTATCGCACAATCAGTTTGAGTCATGTAACCAATATCCTATTAAGACTAATCATGATGAGGACAAGGAATAGAATCAAAAGAGAAATAGCAGATGAACGGTGTGGATTTGTGGAAGGGAAAGGAACTATTAATGATGTATACATCCTAAGAACTATCATAGAGAGGTCAATCGAGGTGAACAAGGATATATATTTATGCTTTGTTGACTATACCGAGGCTTTCGATCGGGTAAGACACGAAGAATTGATCAACCAACTAGAAAGACTCAATATTGATGGAAAAGATCTACGAATAATCATAAATATGTATTGGGAACAAACAGCTGCAATGAAAATAAAAAACGATATAAGCTCTTTCCAAAACATCAAAAGAGGAGTCAGTGTTGTCTTTTGTTACCAGATCTGTTTTCACTTTACAGCGAAAACATCATGAGAAACCTAGAGGAAGACCCTGGATTAAAGGTTGGAGGAAAAATGATGAACAACATTCGATACGCAGATGACACCGTGCTAATTGCAGAAAGTGAAAGGAACCTACAAAACGTTGTGAATATGTTTGTTTGGACTGCAAATGATCGACACTCTCCCTGAACACTAACTCAATGCTTGTCGTGCTAACCAAGATTAGAACACAAACTCACAAGATAAAAAGAAAGTTTGCACTTACACACACACACACACACTCTCTCTCTCTCTCTCCCTCTTCCTATCTCATCTCTCATCATCACGCGGAAGTGTTACACGCGGTAGTGCTACTCGCGTTAGTCTTACTAGGGTCCTAGTGTTATGATTATGATATAGTGATGTTAAATCACACTAACCACAGACATGTCTAGGGTCCTAGTGTTATGATATAGTGATGTTAAATCACACAGACATGTCTAGGGTCCTAGTGTTATGATTGATATAGTGATGTTAAATCACACTAACCACAGACATGTCTAGGGTCCTAGTGTTATGATTATGATATAGTGATGTTAAATCACACTAACCACAGACATGTCTAGGGTCCTAGTGTTATGATATAGTGATGTTAAATCACACTAACCACAGACATGTTTAGGGTCCTAGTGTTATGATTGTGATGTAAAATCACACTGACCACAGACATGTCTAGGGTCCTAGTGTTGATACAGTGATGTTAAATTACAATGACCACACATGCATGTCTAGGGTCCTAGTGTTGTGATTATGATATAGTGATGTTAAATCACACTAACCACAGACATGTTCCGTCGGCTTCTTCCTGTTCACATGTCATGGAAGTTGAAGCCACGGCCCCAGACTGCATTTCACCCAACGTTGTGGAAACTCCACCCCCGTTCTGTGTTTGGTCGGCTTCTTCCTGGTCACATGTCATGGAAATTGAAGCTATGGCCCCAGACTGCATTTCACCCGATGTTGTGGAAACTCTGCCCTCGCTCTGTGTTTGGTCAGCTTCTTCCTGTTCACATGTCATGGAAGTTGAAGCTATGGCCTCCAATTGCATGTTGCCTGGTATCTCCTGCTGGCTGATCTGACTCACAGAAACTGCACTCCTGTTGTGTACATCACTGGATTCCTCCTGTTGCTCTGTCCTCACCTCAGCAGCTTCGCCCTCACGCTGCATTTCACTGGATGTCTCCTTTTCTTCATGGTTTAGGCTGGGTTGGAGAGTATGGGATGTACTTTCTTCACACATTTCTCCCTCTTCATCTGTTGACAAGCAAGTTCAAGTATAAAAATGTACCACCAGAATAGTATGACCACAAAGATGGGCAGCCTAAGGCTAGTTTTCATGTTGTCCGAATGGACTGGACTCGAGAAACATGTGGAGTCCATGGCTCTTGCAAGAGCCAACCTGCTTAAAAAAACTGTGGCCTGCCCTAAGACTGAACCCACAACCCCTGGCGCCTTAACCAACAGGAGCAAGGGCCAATAAATCTGCCATCGGAAAAGAAAAAACACCCCACACACAAATTTTTCCAAATAAGGATTCTCGGCTGTATAAGGTGGTAAAATCGACAGTCCTGGTAAGTTGAGGGGGTGAAAGTTCCATAAGTCTTTGCTGATTTGCACACGCACGACACGTGTCAATGTGAATAAATCCTGTAAGTTTTAACTCTTTGCCCCCTTTTCTTTACTTTCTGTAGACTACTTTCCTTAGAAATTAAAAAACAAAAAACAAAAACAAACAAAAAGAAACGAACAAACGAACGAACAAACAAAATACCGCACACAAATCCACTATGCTGGTTTTCTGAATAGACATTTTATATATCTTTGATTTGCGATGCTTTGCTTGTCATTTATATCGTTGTGTTGACCATTTTTTTCTCAACACATGAAGGACAAAATATGTTTGCACCATGTGAACTTGTCCACATGTGAAACTATCGCTTGTGTGTTTTGCTTGCACTTTATCGTTGTTGTGTTGACCATTACCTTTTTCTCAACACATGAAGGACAAAATATGTTTGCAACCCATGTGAACTTGTCCACTGGTTGAAAACTATCGTTTGCGATGTCTTGCTTGTCACTTATATCGTTGTTGTGTTGACCATTCTTTTTCTCAACACATGGACAAAATATGTTTGCACCATGTGAACTTGTCCACAAGTGAAACTATCGGCTTGCGATGTCTTGCTTGTCACTTATATCGTTGTTGTGTTGACCATTACCTTTTTCTCAACACATGAAGGACAAAATATGTTTGCACCATGTGAACTTGTCCACTAGTGAAACTATCGGCTTGCGATGTTTGCTTGTCACTTATATCGTTGTTGTGTTGACCATTACCTTTTTTCAACACATGAAGGACAAAATATGTTTGCACCATGTGAACTTGTCCACTGGTGAAACTATCGGTTTGCGATGTCTTGCTTGTCACTTATATCGTTGTTGTGTTGACCATTACCTTTTTCTCAACACATGAAGGACAAAATATGTTTGCACCATGTGAACTTGTCCACTAGTGAAACTATCGGCTTGCGATGTTTTGCTTGTCACTTATATCGTTGTTGTGTTGACCATTACCTTTTTCTCAACACATGGACAAAATATGTTTGCACCATGTGAACTTGTCCACTGGTGAAACTATCGGTTTGCGATGTCTTGCTTGTCACTTATATCGTTGTTGTGTTGACCATTACCTTTTTCTCAACACATGGACAAAATATGTTTGCACCATGTGAACTTGTCCACTAGTGAAAGTATCGGTTTGCGATGTTTTGCTTGTCACAGCAGGGGAGCCCTCCCTGAGCAACCGTAGACTGAAACTAAGTTTAGATTTCTGTTTGAAACTGTTCTCTGAACCAGAAAACCCAGCCTACAACTGTCTTCAACCCCAGATTTGAAAGTGACTTTGAAAAACATCCAAAAGTGACTCCTCCTTTTGGGCTGTGTATCCGTCCCCATTTGGAAAAGGCAGATATAAATTTAGCAGTTGTTACCGACTTCTCCAAGTTTCCAGATAGTCCACCATGGATGTTGAAAACACCGAAGGTTTGTTTTGATCTTGCTTCCTTCCGTAAAGACAATACCAGTGCACTGGCGTACAAATTGTTTTATGCGGAATTGTGTGAAAAATCTCCATCATCCCGCAGAATCTTCACTGATAGGTCCAAGTGTGCTGAAGGTGTGGCTGCCGCTGCCTTCTGCTCCGAGATTCCCAATGGAGCATTTTCAAAACGTATTCCATCTGACAGTTTTGTTTACACTGCTGAACTGACTGCTCTGGTTTTAGCACTAAAAATGGTGTCCCAATCCAAACACAAATAGTTTCTCATTTTTTTCTGACTCCCTTTCTGCTTTGCAGGCAATCGCTTACCAAAACATTAGTCACCCTGAACTTGTGAAGTTCTTCGAACTGTATTCTACTCTAACAAATGACGGTTACGAGATTGTTTTTGCCTGGATTCCTGGCCATATTGGTATTGGAGGCAATTAAAAGGCTGATTACCTGGCCAAGAAGGCTACAATGGCAAAGATGTCTAAGTCCGTGATCCCTTACACAGATGTCAAATCGAAAGTACACAGTTACGTAAGAAATCTGTGGCAGGAGAATTGGAATGAACAGACAGATGACAAACTTGTCCAAATCCGCCCTAACCTGACAGAAATTCTCCCATCTGCTGCAGGAAACCGTAAGAAAGAGTTATGTAGATTACGCACGGGTCACACATCCTACACTCGCTTGTACCTTTTGAAAAATGAAGAAGCACCATGGTGTATACCATGTGATGAGCCTTTGAGCATCCAACACCTCCTCCTCGATTGCTGGGACTTGTATGATGTAAGACAAAAGCACTACACGGCAGATTCCTGAAAGGAGCTCTCCCGAGACGTCCCTCCTGATGCAATTTTCCAGTTTTTACAAGAGATCAATAGATTTCACTTGATGTAATTTTACGTGTTTTTCTTTAATCAATAATGGCATTTTAGATTTGCAAGGTTGACGGTGAGCATGGGTTTTATCTGTTTATCTTAACAGGTTGTTCTTTACTTTTTGACGTGGTGTTAGCCCTGATATGGCTCTAGTGGTCGGCTGAGCTATAAGCAATATGAATTGAATTGCTTGTCACTTATATCGTTGTTGTGTTGACCATTACGTTTTTCTCAACACATGGACAAAATATGTTTGCACCATGTGAACTTGTCCACTAGTGAAAATATCGGTTTGCGATGTTTTGCTTGTCACAGCAGGGAAGCCCTCCCTGAGCAACCGTAGACTGAAACTAAGTTTAAATTTCTGTTTGAAACTGTTCTCTGAACCACCTGTAGGGATGCCAGGGGCTCTTTTAGTATAAATGGTATCGCCATCTTCTGGAAATTCTGTGCTAGAAATGTCCTCTTTTGTCATTGTTTCTTCCTCATTCCTTTGGCTTCTGTTAAGCTGCTTGTCATTTTTGACATGGTGTTAGCCCTGATATTGATCTTGCAGTCGACTGGGCTCTAAGCAATAAGTTGAACTTTCTGTCATTTCTATGATTTTTCTGCCCTGGACCTGCTGAAATATTGTGCATCTTTTGGAATGGCTATAGCCCTGATATGGCTCTACGTAGTCGGCTGGGCTTTAAGCAACAATACCAATGACCACAGGATCCTAGTTTTGTGATTATATGTTAAATCACACTGACCACAGACATGTCTAGGGTTCTAGTGTTGTGATTATGATATAGTGATGTTAAATCACACTGACCACAGATATGTCTAGAGTCCTAGTGTTGTGATTATGATATAATGTTAAATCACACTGACCACAGACATGCCTAGTGTCCTAGTTTTGTGGTTATGATATAATGTTAAATCACACTGACCACAGACATGCCTATTGTCCTAGTTTTGTGATTATGATAAATGTTAAATCACACTGACCACAGACATGCCTATTGTCCTAGTTTTGTGATTATGATATAATGTTAAATCACACTGACCACAGACTTGCCTAGTGTCCTAGTTTTGTGATTATGATATAATGTTAAATCACACTGACCACAGACATGCCTATTGTCCTAGTTTTGTGATTATGATATAATGTTAAATCACACTGACCACAGACATGCCTATTGTCCTAGTTTTGTGATTATGATATAATGTTAAATCACAGACCACAGACTTTTTAGGATTCTAGTGTTGTGATTGTGACATGGTGATGTTAAATTACTGACCACAAAGACCCCCCATGGGGATTCCAGGGGCTCTTTCAGTATAAATGGTATTGCCATTTTCTGGAAATTCTGTGCTAGAAATTTCTCTTCTGTCACTGTTTCTGCCTCATTCCTTCGGCTTCTGTGAACCTGCTTGTCGTTTTTGACATGGTGTTAGCCCTGATATTGATCTTGTAGTCGGCTGGGCTATAAGTAATAACTTGGACTTGCTTTGTCATTTCTATCTGCCCGGACGGGACCGCCACCTTTGCTGTGGTCGGGGGGCTTGAGGTCCCAATGATCCCATGAGCTATGCCGACGGGGGCTACTTGCTAGAAAGTTTTGTTTTTTCAATGACAGTCCCGATAACCAAGGTTGTTGACGTGGACTGGACTCTAAACAGCATAACATAATAATGCCCTGGTAGGGTTACCCATGTCAGACAGGTCAAGGGGAAGGGATGAGATGAAGCGTGGTCTCACCCTCATGTCCAGTTTCTTCATACCCATCGTCATGTTCACGAGTGGTTGCCATAAGCAACCCGTAATCCCAAGCTTGAGGTACTTGGCGAGGGGATGAGTGCTGTACGATAGTCGTTAAAGTGCACTGTCTGATTTCATGTGGGACGGTTCCAAGCGGACGGACGCCAAGAGAGCCATTGTCCCTTCCCCAGCACGGCAGCTCTCCTGGGGTGACAGACATTTCTGCCATCGCTTAGCCAACGCTCATGTCTAAACACAACAAACAAAAAAGAAAGACAACGAATATGACTCGGATTCCGAGGAAGAAACAAGACGGGGAAGAGGTTTTTGGGCAGCATGGTTGGTGGTGACCGTCATTGATGAAGGAAAACCAATCTGGAAACTTGAGTCCCTTTGCCATACAGAAGGGATTTAAAGCCCTCATAGGAAACCCAAAACAATCAAAGCGCTTCGAAACGGAGATTACCTTGTGGAGTGGAAGGACAACAAGCAGTCAGATCGCCTGCTTAAAGCATCGGTATTTTTTGACCGCACAATAAAACTCACACCACACAAAGGACTGAACAGCAGCAAAGGAGTCATAAGGTGCCCTGAGCTGAGAGGAGTGTCGGAAGAGATCAGGACGGAACTGAAAAGTCAGGGCGTTGTAGAAGTACGCCGGGCCATGTTCCGAAAGGGGTCTGAAAAAATCCTGACAAACACGCTGTTCCTTACATTTTGCTCTCCCGGTATACCCCAAGACCTGAAAATTGGCTACTTAAAAGTGTCTTTGTATGTGCCATCACCAATGCGCTGCTTTCCATGTCAAAAGTTTGGCACATCAAGGACAACCTAAAAGTGTGCCATGTGCGCCAAGGAAGCACATGAGGGGAGATGTGAAGGTCCACTAAATTGTATAACTTGTGGAGGTAACCATCCATCCTCATCCAAAGGTTGCCCCGTATGGCAAAAGCAACAAGCAATACAACGACTGAAAACGAAAAAAAAACAACTTTCTACGAAGCCAAAAGATTGGTGGAGGGCAGCAGCTCGTCGACCAAAAGTCATGCGTCAGTAGTCAAGACAGTCAAGTATCCATAGCCTGTCAAACGGATCTAACCTGGAACAAATCAAATTTCGAAACAATGCAAGACACAAAGGCCCTCAGCGGGGACGTTAAATCCGCTGCCTCCCAGGCTGTTCAACAGCCAAAAGCAGCCACTGTTTGCAACCCAGGGAAACCCAGTCTCCCTGGTAAAGCCGCCCTCCCGCCCCGGCTGGCCGCCCGGCCAGGAGCAGCTCCACAGTAAGTGGAGCCATCAGGTCTGACCGCCTGAAAAAAGCGGGAAAAAAAAAAGAAAATAAGTACGCTCCATTAGAAGCTGAGGATGACGAAAGAGATATGGACTGAATTGCCTTGTGTAGTTCCGCTAATAATGCAGAGTATATGTAGAGTCCATTGGAACATACAAGGTGTCCACTCCAATCTAGAGGAGCTCCAGCTACTTTGCCATGACCTGCAGCTTGCTGTAGTGGCTTTACAAGAAACGTTAGTACGTGAAGGAAAGAGTTTTTCCTTGATGAATTTCAACTTTGTTCCCAAACCAGCACGACCTAAAGATAGAGGAGTAACAGGTGGAGTATGTTTGCTGCTACACAGGTCCGTTTTGTTTAGTTCTATTAATCTGAACACCGGTTTGCAAGCGGTGGTGGCAAGGGAATCTCTAAATTAGTAAATAAAGCAATAACCATTTGCTCTGTGTATCTCCATCCATCTGTTGCTGTTACAAAAGAACAACTGGTTGATTTGATTGAGGAACTTCCAAAACCTTTTTTTGTTTTTGGGCGATTTGAATGGCCACTCCCCGCTTTGGAGTAGTGAAGATATTTCAGCGCGAGGTCTCTTGCTGGAAGACGTCTTCTCCAAATAAACTTAAGCTGTCTAAACGATGGATCTCCGACATATATTCATCCTGCAAATGGTACACTTCCCTGTATAGATTTATCAGTGTGTGATGTTTCACTATGAGTGGAAAGTTCTGGATCTGCATGGAAGTGACCATCTTCCAGTTGTCTTAACAAATCCAAGCATTGGACTTGAGTCTCTACCAGAGCGCTTGGTTTTTCGCAAGGCTGACGGATTTGTTTGAGAGGGCTGCCCGGAGCGATTTGTAGGAAGAAAAGGGTCCTGCAGAGTGATGATCCAGTAGACACTCTAACGCAGATCATCCTGAGCTGTGCCAAACAAGCCATTCCCACGTCGTCAAAGAAAGCGCACATGCCTAAAACACCTTGGTTTACTTCAGAATGTAAACGGATAAAACAAGAACGCAAGAAAGCTCAACGTCGCGTGTTTCAAAGTCCATCGGCGGACAATGTTCGGGCTCATCAAAAACTGCGAGCAAAGTCAAGAGACGTCTTTAAAAGAAATAAACAACAGTCCTGGAGAAACTTCTGCTCGAAACTGACATCCCAAACCCCTTTAAAAGAAAGTCTGGAAAATTATCAAACAAATTAAATGGGAAAACACCTGTCTCTCTGTTCACCATCTGAAAGTGTCAGACTGTCTGATTACTGACAAAAAAAAAACTCTCTAATATGTTGGCGTCGACCATCGAAAAGAACTCTTCCTCAGCAAATAAATCGGCAGTCTTTCGGAAACACAAATCGGTGAAAGAAAAGAAAAAGCTTGTAACTTCGTCTCTGATAACACGGAAGAGTACAATCTTCCACTGACATTAGGAGAATTAAAAGACGCTCTTGTGACTTGCTCTGACTCTTCTCCTGGCTTGGATGAAGTTCATTATCAACTGGTGAAGCATCTCCCGGAAAAGGGTTTGAAAATTCTGTTGAAAGTGTACAATTACATATGGGCAACAGGATTCTTTCCTCCCTCATGGCGGAAAGTCCTGATCGTCCCTATACCTAAACCTGGAAAGGATGTATCTAACCCATCCAATTATCGGTCAATAGCCCTAACCAGTTGTTTTTGCAAAGTGATGAAGAAAATGGTCAATGAGAGACTGATGTGGAAACTGGAGAATGACGGCATCTTGGCCAAAGAACACTGCGGTTTTCGCAAGCACCGTTCCACAGTAGATCATTTAATTCGTCTTGAAACAACCATCCGTAATGCATTTCTGCAGAAACAGCATGTAGTGGCTATTTTCTTTGATTTAGAGAAAGCCTATGATACCATCTGGAAATCGGGAATTCTTATGGATCTACACGAATTGGGTTTTTGGGGTCACCTACATACGTTTATCCAAAAGTTTTTGGCCGATTGACAGTTTCAAGTGCGGGTTGGAACTACTCTGTCAGACATCCATGAGCAAGAGCTGGGTGTACCACAAGGGAGCATTCTCTCCTGCGCTGTTCAGTATCAAGATTATCAAGATCAACAACATAGTCAAGTCAGTACAGCAGGGCTAGGACTGTTCCCGTGTGTGGACGATTTTGCAGTTTACGCAAGTGGAAGCTTCTATGCAGGCGTTGAGCGGCGGCTGCAGCTGTGTGTAGATATAGGGTCCAGCAGTGTGCAGAGACAAACGGCTATACTTTTTCCGTAACCAAAACAGTGTATTCACTTTCATAACCTGCGAAAATTCTTTGCTGCTCCAGAAATTCGGCTGGGAAAGTGCATCATTCTAGCTGTAAAAGAAGCTAAATTTTTGGGCTTGATTTTTGATGAAAAGTTGAACTTTCTCAGTCATATCCAACATCTTAAAACATCGTGCCAGAAAGCTCTGAATATTCTTCGAGTTGTAGCTCATAAAGACTGGGGTGCCGACAAGAAAACGCTACTACACCTGCACAGAGCTCTAATTCGCTCTAAACTGGACTATGGCTGCATTGTATATGGGTCTGCGAGAGCGTCGTACCTAAAGGCACTGGATCCCATTCATCATCAAGGGCTGCATCTAAGTCTTGGTGCATTCAGAACAACTCCTGTGTATAGTTTGTATGCAAAGGCAGGGGAGCCTTCCCTGAGCAACGGTAGACTGAAACTAAGCTTAAATTTCTGTTTGAAACTGTTCTTTGAACCGGGAAACCCAGCTTACGACTGTGTCTTCAACCCCAGATTTGAAACTGACTTTGAAAAACATCCGAAAGTGACTCCTCCTTTGGGGCTGCGTATCCGACCCCATATAGAAAAGGCAGATATAAATTCAGCAGTTGTTAATGACTTCTCGAAATTTTCAGATAGTCTACCATGGACGTTGAAAACACAAAAGGTTTGTTTTGATCTTGTTTCCTTCCATAAAGACAGTACCAGTGCACTGGCGTACAAATCGTTTTATGCGGAATTGTGTGAAAAATCTCCGTCATCCCGCAGAATCTTCACTGATGGGTCCAAGTGTGATGGTGTTGCTGACGCTGCCTTCTGCTCCGAGATTCCCTATGGAGCATTTTCAAAACGTATTCCATCTGAAAGTTCTGTTTACACTGCTGAACTGACTGCTCTGATTTTGGCACTGAAAATGGTGTCACAATCCAAACGCAAATAGTTTCTCATTTTTTCTGATTCCCTTTCTGCTTTGCAGGCAATTGCTTGCCGAAACATTAGTCACCCTGAACTTGTGAAGTTCTTTGAACTGTATTCTACTCTACTCTTGCAAGTGAAGGTTACGAGATTGTTTTTGCCTGGATTCCTGGCCATGTTGGTATTGGAGGCAATGAAAAGGCTGACTACCTGGCCAAGAAGGCTACGATGACAAAGATGTCTTAAGTCCTTGATCCCTTACACAGATGTCAAATCGAAAGTACACAGTTACGTAAGAAATCTGTGGTAGGAGGATTGGAATGAACAGACAGATAACGTTTTCCTAATCCGCCCTAACCTGACAGAAATTCTCCCATCTGCTGCAGGAAACCATAAGAAAGACAGTGTTATGTAGGTTACGCACGGCTCACACATTCTACACTCGCTCGTACCTTTTGGAAAATGAAGTAGCACCATGGCGTATACCGTGTGATGAGCTGTTGAGCATCTGACACATCCTCCAAGATTGCTGGGACTTGTGCAATGTGAGAAAAAAGCACTACACGGCGGATTCCTTGAAGCTCTTCCAAGACGTCCCTCCTGATGCAATTTTCCAGTTTTTACAAGAGATCAATAGACTTCACTTGATGTGATTTTACGTGTTTTTCTTTAATGGCATTTTAGATTTGCAAGGTTGACGGTGAGCAAGGTTTATAACTGTTGTCTTTTATCTTAACGGGTTATTTTCTTTTTGACGTGGTGTTAGCCCTGATATGGCTCTAGTGGTCGGCTGGGCTATAAGCAATATGAAATGAAATTAAATGTCATTTCTATAATTTTCTGCCTTGCTGGTCCATTATCCTTAATTTGTTCTGTAAAGTCTTTCTTTCTGTTAGGATTGATAATTGGGTACATATATAATGTAAAAGTTTGGGTGCTTCGATGGAACACCTTCGTCTGGTAGGGACCGTCATGTGGCACAGGTGACACCAGACCGTCAGCCAGATACTGCGACCAAACTCAAACTAAAAAATACCAAGATTGCAACATGGAATGTGAGAACATTGCTGCAAAAGGGAAAATTATAGAGAATGTCAAAATGGAGATGGAAAGCCTTAACATTAGTATTTTAGGACTAGGGGAAGTGAGATGGAAGGGGGCAGGCATGATAACATCTGGAGAGTATACAGTGATATACTCTGGTGGAAACTCACATGAAAGAGGAGTAGGCATCATAATGGACAGGGACAAATCAAAAGCAGTCAAAGGATACTGGGCTGTGTCCGACAGTTTTGTTGGTCAAATTGGGAGGCAAACCATTTGATATCAACATCACCAACATCCACAAGAACTCAGGAAGACATCGACAACTTCTACGCAGTATTAGAGAGGGCCAAGGCCCAATGCAAATCACAAGAAGTTGCCATAATAATGGGAGATTTAAATGCTAAAGTGGGAATGGATAGGGTAGAGGATATAGTTGGACCTCATGGCCTTGGTACACAAAATGAAAGGGGAGGGAAACTTGTAGAATGGGCACAGATGAATGAGTTCATAGTAGGAAACACCTGGTTTGAGCAGCCTAATAGAAGAAAATGGACTTGGATGAGTCCAGGAGATAATAACAAAAATCAGATTGACTACATCCTGATTAATAAAAGATTTAGAAATTCTTTACTGTCAGCAAAAACACTACCAGGCGCAGACTGCAACAGTGACCACAATCATGTAGTGGGAAGATTTAGACTGAAATTGAGGAAAAGGAAACGGACCAAAAGCATCATCAAATTAAACCTTGGACTCTTAAAGACAGATGAAGTGAGACGTCAAAAACTTAACATACATGTTCAAAACAAATTCAGTGCTCTGGAAGACGTTAATGACAGTGAGGAACAATGGACAAAGTTGAGAAATTCGATAAATGAAGCTTGTGAAGAAATCCCTGTAGTAGATAGAAAAGCAAAAAGGAACTGGATGACAAAAGAAATTTTAGGCTTGATGGAGGAACGGAGGAAGGCAAAGAGAAACGAGGAAATATACAGGAAGATAAACAAAGAAATCAGATATAGGTGCAATGAAGCTAAGGAAGCTTGGCTGAAAATAAAATGCAAAGAAATAGAAGACCAACACAAAACGGATCCTCAGGGTATGTACAGACGAATTGAAGAAATTGTCCACAGGAAAAATACATGCACATCAACTGGTTGCTTAAAATCGAAAGATGGTACGATTTTCATGGAAAAAGACAAAATATTAGACAGATGGGGAGAGTACATTAAAGACCTATTTCAGGATGACAGAAACGCAGAACACATAAAGAACTTGAAGGACCACCTATAATGAAAGATGAAGTTAGAGCAGCACTGAAAAAGATGAAACCAGGAAAAGCCGCAGGACCAGACAAAATTACCACAGATGATTGAAGCCCTGGAGGAATTCGGTATAGAAAAAATAAGTCCTCCTAAATGAAATTTACGACACTGGAAAAATCCCCAAAGATATGTCAAAATCAATTTTCATTGCATTTCCAAAGAAGACACGGGCCGTAGAATGCGAATTCTATCGCACAATCAGTTTGAGTCATGTAACCAATATCCTATTAAGACTAATCATGATGAGGACAAGGAATAGAATCAAAAGAGAAATAGCAGATGAACGGTGTGGATTTGTGGAAGGGAAAGGAACTATTAATGATGTATACATCCTAAGAACTATCATAGAGAGGTCAATCGAGGTGAACAAGGATTTATATTTATGCTTTGTTGACTATACCGAGGCTTTCGATCGGGTAAGACACGAAGAATTGATCAACCAACTAGAAAGACTCAATATTGATGGAAAAGATCTACGAATAATCATAAATATGTATTGGGAACAAACAGCTGCAATGAAAATAAAAAACGATATAAGCTCTTTCCAAAACATCAAAAGAGGAGTCAGTGTTGTCTTTTGTTACCAGATCTGTTTTCACTTTACAGCGAAAACATCATGAGAAACCTAGAGGAAGACCCTGGATTAAAGGCTGGAGGAAAAATGATGAACAACATTCGATACGCAGATGACACCGTGCTAATTGCAGAAAGTGAAAGGGACCTACAAAACGTTGTGAATATGCTTGAAATAGAAAGCAAAGGTAAGGGGCTGGAACTAAACAGCAGGAAGACTGAAGTCATGGTGATCAGTAAAAAACATGAAATCCTCTCATGCAAAATAACGGCAAACGGCGCAACCTTGAGACAGGTTGATAAATTTAAATACCTGTGAACGATCATTTCACCAGACGGCAGATGCATGTCAGAAATATCCAGCAGAATCGGCCAAGCCAAAACAACATTCAAGAAGATGGAAAGCATTCTTACCATCAAATGCCTATCAGTTAACGTCAGGAAGAGAGTTCTTGAATGTTATGTAGAACCAATACTGTTGTACGGTTGCGAGGCGTGGACAGTCAACAAGCAAAGCCAGAACAAGATTGAGGCAGCCGAGATGTGGTTTCTAAGAAGAATGTTGATAGTTCCATGGACAGCAAAGAAAACAAACGAGACCGTCTTGATGGAGGCAGACACAAGGTGATCACTCATAAGGAAGATTAGGAAAAGGCAGGCAACATTCATAGGCCATTTTATGACAGGGGAATTGGAACACCTGGTCACAACGGGAAAGCTAGAGGGAAGGAGAGATCACCGGGTAGACCCAGGGAGAAGATACTAGACGGACTTGCAGAGTGGCTTAAGACGAGGAAGGTGGAAGAGATGCTTGAGGCAACAAGAGATAGACAGATGGAAGTCCATAATCGCCAACGCCATGCGGCAAGGCACATGATGATGATGAGACAAACCCTTGCCCTTTTAGTGACGAAAATTATTTCAGACTACAGTGGAATGTTCCTGCCATAGAATAATGCCATCATTTATGGAATTCAAACCCGGTTCACAGACACTTTTTGTACTTAAAACAGAGTACTCCTAGCTGGGTTATTCCAACCTGGTCTTGTAGAGCTCATTTCGTATCAACACAGGCGCTTGACTCTGTACATCTCCCTGCCCGAGTAATGTTTACCCTATAGACATTAATATTTAAAAAAAATGATAATAACGCAATTATATTGTATGTGTGGGTGTGTTTTTTGTATTTTTGTGCACGTGAGTTTGGTATCGCTATATGTCCCTGCCTCTGTGTACATATGTATATATACGCGCCTGTATCTTACACATGTACCTACACACATACATACATGATTATATATTTCACGGAGATTGCATCTCTCCCACCACCTCCCACTGCCCTCTGTCTCTCTCTATCGCCTCCCCCACCCCCCTCTTTGTCACGTCATCCCTATTTCATCATCGAATGATCTGTATTGTCGACACTTCTCGACCTTTCGTCAACATGTCTTTCTGCCTCACCCCAGTACTTCAAGTAGAGTGGACAGGCCTGGTGATTCATGTCAGTTTGAAGAGGCACTTCACAGCTCTGTTAGCAGGGTGAATGTTTCATCATTATAACGTGTTTGATTGCTCATGGCATTCCTGGGCCTGAAGTGATCTGTATCTAAGTCGGGCCTACTTGATTAGTTGTGCCAAAGATCAGGCCAGTCTTAGTTTGCTGGGACACTTAGTTTGGAGGAAACATCTTTCTTGATTATCCTGTCTGTGGCTGTGACCAGAGAAAACACTTCAAGTGTCTGTCCAGGTCTGATGTTTGCCATCTGTTGGATACCAGAAACCTGTCGTCTCTATATTGTCTGCTACAGGCACGTAAAAAATGAAAGAAAAAGAGAGAGAGAGAGAGGAGAGAGAGAGAGAGAGAGAGAGAGAGAGAGAGAGCTAGCTAGCTAGCTAGCTAGCGAGCAAGAGAGAGAGAGAGAGAGAGAGTTGTGTGGATTACTTTTCCGTGCTCCTGTGCTTGCTGTGTGCTGTGCTACCAAAGAACTACAGTTCTGACTTTGTGATGACACTTCCAACTACATGTGTTTGTCAAGATCAACATGTGGCTTGTGAAAATGGGAACCACTGGTTTTGGTAGCATCCAGAGATTCTGGCCAGCGAGGTAAACATGGTGATCGCGCAAGTTGCCTTTGTGTTTGACGACTCCGTCTGTTGTGAAATAAACGCTGTCATCATCATCATCATCATCAGGTGCCCTGCCGCATGGCGTTGGCGACCATGGACTTCCAACTATATCTCTCGTTGCCCCCAGCATCTCCCCCACCCTCTTCATCCCCAGCCACTCTGCAAGTCTGTCCAGCATTCTCTCCCTGGGTCTACCTGGTGCTCTTTCCCTCCAGCTTTCCCGTTGTGACCAGGTGCTCCAAATCCCCCTTCCTCATAAAATGCCCTATAAATGTTGCTCGTCTTTTCCTAATCTTCCGTACATTGGCTAAAATCCACTTCCGCCTCAGTCATATTCTTTCTTGCGTTAGGGTAAAACGACATATTCCTATAATATCTCATATTCTTTCTTGCGTTAGGGTAAAACGACATATTCCTATAATATCTGAGTACAGTTTCTGACATATTTGCCTCATTACTATGATTTTTTTGTAGGCCTGTCAAAAAGTCCTATAGCGAATCACTTTTAAAATGTTTTTTCACTTGTTCACTGTTATGGTTAGTCAATTCTTAGTTTTATTTTTTATTCATTTCTTCTTGATATTTATATAATTTTGTTTGTTAGTTTGTTTAAATCGTTAATTACGGTAACGTTATTTGTTAGTTTTACCTTCCCTTCCTCGAAACAGTTGCTTTCTGGATCATCTTTTCTCAAAACCAAAATTGACAATTTTCAAATATCCTCTTCACTCCTCCTCTATCACCTCCCCCCTTTTTTTGTTTTGTTTTGGTTAAAATCACTTTAGTGAATAGACATTAAATCAAAGACCACCACTTCCGCCTCAAGTCCCGTTTCACAGCACACTTTTTTCCTTGCCCTCGCCACTCGCTATCTCGCCACTTCGACCCGAGCATGTTTCCCTATCGGACATGGGCCCCTGTTTCTTGCCAAGTCATGCGTTGCATCATGACTTTGGCTTCTCGCAGACAGATCTTCAGTTTCTGCAACTTGTGGCCAGGGTATTGTCTTATTGTGGGACGAGTTACCCTAAAAACGTCAAGACCGCAAGTCATAGTCAACTGTGGGTACGCCTGAGTCCCTGTCAATGTAAACAGTATCTCCACTTTCAGGAAATTCTGTACTAAAAATTTCCTCTTTCGTCACTGTCTTTGTTTCTGCCTTTCTCCTTTGCTTTCTCGTATCTCCTTCATTTTCTGCCTTTCTATACCGTGTGATGAACCGTTGAGCATCCGACACCTCCTCCTCGATTGCTGGGACTTGTACGATGTGAGACAAAAGCACTACACGGCAGATTCTTTAAAGGAGCTCTTCCGAGACGTCCCTCCTGATGCAATATTCCAGTTTTTACAAGAGATCAATAGATTTCACTTGATGTAATTTTACGTGTTTTTCTTTAATGGCATTTTAGATTTGCAAGGTTGACGGTGAGCATGGTTTTTAAACTTTTTTATCTTAACGGATTGTTCTTTTTTTTTTGACGTGGTGTTAGCCCTGGTATGGCTCTAGTGGTCGGCTGGGCTATAAGCAATATGAATTGAATTGAATTCTGCCTTTCTGGTCCATGCACTATATGTGTTCTACAAAGCCTTAATTGTCTTAGGATTGATAATTGGCTACCTGTACTAAGTGCATTTTTGGCTCAAAAGAAGTGTGATGTGCAGAAGTAATTTTAGGTAATTTAAGCCAGTTTTTTGTATGTTTTAATGTCCTTAGTTATTTTTACACTTGCATTCAGGTTTGATTTTCTTAAACGATTGGTGATAAACAGGACGAACTAGTCAACGCCAGGGACATATCCTCCGATAATGTGTGTGAATGCATTGATATGTGTACCTAATTTTCTTAGATTTTTTTTTATAATTGAGATATTACATACGTTTCGAAATGGGTACGGTCTTGATATGGCTTGTGCAGTCGGCTGGGCTTTAAACAATACGACTAATGATAACGGGGTGAAAAACACAAAACACGGAACCACAAGACCAGGTCAGGTAGGGCAGTGTAACGGATTAACGCTTAACGTGTAACTACGGAAGACACTGTATCTGTGACCACCAACACTACCCACAACAACAATGATAAAAACCAGTCCGACTCAGTTCAGTTTGTTGGACCTACCAATATGCAGAACAATGAATCTTTTTAAATCCCAGGCACAACAAACTATGACCAGAATATATCAACTATAATTAGTATGTTGCACGTTCTAACGAAAGTTCCTGTGTCCGCAGGAAGCGACAGCGACTGTGATCCTTCTGCATTGTGCTACTAGTGAACAAGAAGCCCTGCACATCCATGACCTGTGTAGACATCCCAAGACGCTACGTTGTGTCGTTTACACGTTCACCTGCCGTCTGATCCATCTTCCTGACCTTCAGAGTGTCCTGGTAAGTAATCAAATTACACACATTTTACAAATAAGACAAACAACCGAAATAAAACAAAAAGGTGTTCCAAATCAGAACATGTCAGTGTTTCGTTTTCAGATACTTTTGAAGAAGATCGACGATACATTTATTAACTTATACAATTTTCTTACAGTTAAAATACCGTTGAATATTACTTACGGACTTGTAAGTTTCCCAACGTTTTTGGATGGCCCTGGACAGTGTTTTAAAAAATGTAAACTGTCCACAGTAACAGTGAATTTAGAACTAATTCGGTTTGGAACAGCTGGCCATGACATTTTATTCGCAAAACAGTTTGTCCACAGACGTAAAATAAACAAAATTACACCAAATATAGATCACTTTCTAGACGAGACAAACACAACATGCCACTGAAAAAAATGTTTTGTCTTTACATTTTCTTGGAAATGCCATGCAGTGATTTCTACCACAAGTGGAATCTACACCGAGCTCTTATCGAGTCAAACATTGGAAGTAAAGTTAGCATCTTAATGAGTTAAACTAAACACTCGCATTTACGTATGAATATTTTGGTGTTCACCTTCATAGTATGTCTTTTGTTCTTCTGCAAATTATCACTTTTCTCTCATTTGCATTTTTCTTTGTATTTTATTCATTTCATGAATTCTACAAATGTTTGCCATACAAAAAGATCAAATTGAACAATGGTGCGAGCGGACAGATCAATAAAGAAAAGAAAGAAAAAATTGCCACGCCCATCCGACCTTTCTGCCCATCTTTTGCTAAGTGTTGGTTGGTCAGCTCCACCCGACCCATCCATCCTTCCGGGAAAAAAAGTCCTCTTTCAAGACATTTCTTTTATCGAAAAAGAGATCGTACGGATGTAAACAAGTACAACATAGGTCCTACATATTTTTGAAAGAGAATGTGAACAACATAAGGTTTGAAAGTTAATCGAACTGATATTAGACTAATAAACGAAGAATTGATATCAGACTAATAAAAACAAAATACAGCCATTGTAGTGCAAGCGCACATTTTGTTGTGGATCCCATTTACAGCTATGCTGTAACCACTGTTTTCCAAACAGGCACAAGAAACGTTGTGTCAATACAGACAAGTGTCGTGGACCTGGTGTCACAGGAATGTCAACTGATTGCCATCACGGGACACGGTCAGCTGTTTGAGACACAATACCACAGGTAAGTCGACATGTGCACATGCAGCAAACAACAGTAACAACCAATCCTACAGAAAGTCAGTTAGGATTTAGTTTTATGTTTTCAGTTCAAAGATTTATCAAGGTTATTGTCTCCACGCTCGGAGAGATTCCGCATGTACTGATGCCACTAAAGTCATGTGATGGAAAAGAATCCCAAAAGTCTGTATTAGCGATCAGCTACACGCACGCACTAGCAATGTCCTCTTTTGTTATTTATTTATTTTTTGTCTGCCTCGCTCCTTTGCTTTCTGTCATTTCTTTTATCTGCTTGGCTGACCCATTTACCTGTACGTATCCACAAAGCCTCAGATTATTTCTATTAGGGCTGATAAATGGCTACATGTATTAAATGCATTTTTTGCTCCAAGGAATGTTTCTGTTAGGGCTGATAAATGGCTAGATGTATTAAATGCATTTTTTGCTCTAAGGAATGTTTCTGTTAGGGCTGATAATTGACATGTATTAAATGCATTTTTTGCTCCAAGGAATGTTTCTGTTAGGGCTGATAATTGGGTACATGTATTAAATGCATTTTTTGCTCTAAGGAATGTTTCTGTTAGGGCTGATAATTGGCTACATGTATTATATGCATTTCTTGCTCTAAGGAATGTTTCTGTTAGGGCTGATAATTGACTAATAATAATAATAATAATGTTTATTTGTATAGCGCATATTCCATATAAAAACATGCTCACCAGCGCTTTACATTTCGCAAGAAAGGCAAAAGGTGATAAAAAATGTTCACACTTACATACACAATAAGATAACAACAAACATTAAAGCTATACAAGTAAGAAGACACATAAGAAACCACGGAATATTAAAATTTAAACACTTGACTTATGTAATGAAGAAAGATTAACAGATTTTTCATATGAATAAAGAGGCATACTGTGTTTATATATTGCTGCGTGTGTGTGCTTGCGTACGTGTGTGTGTACATGTGTGTGTGCGTGCGTGTGCGTTGCTGTGCGCGTGTGTTTGTAAGAATGTGTGTGTGTGTGTGTGTGTGTGTGTGTGTGTGTGGTGAGGTGTGTAGTAGAGAGAGAGAGAGAGAGAGAGAGAGAGAGTGTGTGTGTGTGTGTGCGTGTGCTATGTTTGCATGCGTGTGTGTGTGTTTATGCATGCAATAGTTGTACATAAAATTATAATCAATATTTTGAATGAAGATAAAAACAGAAAAATTCTAATCCATATACAGGAAAAACATTACAACTTCAGTATTACAGCATTAACACCTTGACAATTAAAATTCCTCACAAATTATGAACTATTCGCATATCATACATCGCAATTTACATACAAACAAAGATTTGAAAAAGTTTCTTAAAGTATTTCAGTCTCTTTCCCACTCAATTTTCTCCCTATCCCTTCCTCAGCTGTACACATACAGTGATACACACACATGCTCACTCAAGCACACATACACATACACACACACACACACACACACACACACACACACACACACACACACACACACACACACACACACACACACACACACACACACACACAACACACACACCATACATACACACATGCACGCACACACACACCTTGCTCTATAGGCCCTTATACAAAATACTGTTATACAGGCAGGAGAGATTAGTCTGATGACAGACTTGCAAACTAAGGCTCTTCAGGTTAGATGAGTTTGAAAGAGGTGGGTTTTCAGGTGCCGTTTGAAGGTTGAGAAACACTTAGTTTTTCTGAGAGACAGTGGTAGAGAGTTCCATACATTTGGGCCAAAGACAAAGATTTTTTACCAAAAGTGTCTAGAGAGAAGCGAGGAACAGTCAACAGTGAGGTGTCAGAAGAGCGGAGCGTTCGAGAAGGTTTGTAACTCTGCAGGAGGTTGACAAGATAGGATGGCATGTTCTCGTGATAGATACACTGAAAGCAAAGACGGGCAACTTTATATTGAATCCTAGCCTTTACCGGGAGCCAATGAAGTGTTCTAAGCAGAGATTTTGCACTCTCACGCCTGGGCTTGCGGAGAACAAGGCGAGCCGCGTGGTTCTGTATGCGCTGAAGTTTAGATAGTTGATTGTCATGGAGACCTGCGAATAGAGAGTTACAATAGTCCAGTCTAGATAGTATGAAAGAGACAGCAAGCTTGTTGATAGCATCAGTGGAAAGGAAGGAGCGAATCTTACCAATTCTGCGTAGCTGATAGTACAGAGTACGGCACAACTGTTTGACATGGGCTTCCATAGACAGTGTTTCATCCAGATAGAAGCCAAGGTTTCTAACAGTTTGTGAGAAAGATACATCACAACCAGAGATAGACATGGGGGCATGAGTAACCTGATTGACCTTTGACTTAGTACCAGTAACAATAAGCTCAGTTTTATCATCATTCATCTTCAGCTTGTTTTCACTCATCCACTTGGAGACATCCTCTATACAATCTCTCAGACTGCACGCAAGAGCGTCAAAATCTGATGGGGCAGAGGAGCTATGCAGCTGTGAGTCATCCGCAAAGAAGTGGTATGAGTGACCTGACTGATGAATGATAGCGCTGAGAGGTTGTATATACATAGTGAACAGGACAGGTCCCAAGACAGAACCTTGTGGGACACCACATTTCAGCACAGATGGATTTGATTTGTGGCCAATGACAACCGACTGGGTACGGCCAGTCAAATAGGAGGTAAACCGGTCCAGAACCGTTCCAGAACAGCCAAAAGTGGTACGCAACCGCGTTATGATGATGCTATGGTCTATGGTGTCAAATGCTGCTGACAAGTCAAGCAGTGACAAGATAGACACACTCCCATTGTCTGAAGCCTGAAGGAGGTCATTAACCACACGCAATAGAGCGGTTTCTGTGCTATGGCACTTACGGTAGGCTGACTGGAATGGCTCTAGCAGGTTGTGAGATTCCAGATGCTGCAGAAGCTGTTCTAGTACAATACGTTCCAACACCTTTGATAGGAATGGTAGATTGGAAACTGGACGATAATTCTTCAAGCAGTCTGGGTCGAGATTTGCCTTCTTCAGAAGGGGCTTGACAAGAGCGTGCTTAAAGCACTGAGGCACAACACCAGATGACAAGGACTTATTCATAATATACGTGACAATTGGAGTAATTTCATCTAGACAATCAAATAGGATAGAGGCAGGGATAGGGTCAAGGTCACATGACTTCTTTGGCATTTTCTTCAGTATCTCTCTCACACAACCCTCAGACATAAGCTCAAAATTTTCTAGCTGTGTACCAGAGAACACAACAGCATCAGTGGGGCATGGTGTATCAGGGTCAAAGCTGCTTCTGATCCGTTCAATCTTTCCAACAAAAAATTCATTGAATTTATCAGGAAGAGACTCTGGGGGATGTTAGAAGGAAGCACAGTATCTCCAGCTTTTCCCAGCAACTGATCACTGAGGTGGAAGAGTTCTCTGGAACTATCAGCGCCTGCTATCTTACCACATATGTACTTTTTCTTTGCTTCACGTATCATATTTGTAACTATGTTACGCTGCTCTGCATATATTTCTCTATGAACGGTCAGACCGGACTCACGCCACGCACGCTCAGCGGTACGTCGTAGTACTTTAGCATGAATGACTTCAAGTGTCATCCAAGGGGCGGATATACGGTCTGACACAGTACGCATAACAAGAGGGACGTGTTGGTCAAGCAGCTGACGCAAGCATGTGTTGTAAGTACATATGGGATCAGATGAATTGGACTGACAGGCTGACTCAAGTGCTGTATGAACATCAGTCTTGAAAACATTCTTCTCAATAGCCTTAAGATTGCGTGAAGCGATTTTCTTTGTTGCTTTGCCTGGTTTTCTAAGAGATAGTTCAAAGGAGATGACAAAATGATCAGATAACAGCATGTCACGAACAGATAAATCAACTACATCAGAAACACAGTTTGTGATTAGCCAATCTAAAGTATGGCCTTTGCGTTGAGTAGGTACATTGATCATTTGTTGCAGACTAAAATTTTCAAAAACGGCATTTAAAGCAACAGTACAACGATCAGAGGGATTATCAAAATGGACATTTATATCACCAACAACAAACAGCCTTTCGTAGGTATTGTACGATTCGAGCAAGTCAGGGAACTGGTCCAAGAACATTGATATCTTGAGTTTGTTTTTGACACTAGGTGGGGGACGGTAGACACAAAGAAACACAGACTACATGTATTAAATGCATTTCTTGCTCTAAGGAATGTTTCTGTTAGGGCTGATAAATGGCTAGATGTATTAAGTGCATTTTTTGCTCTAAGGAATGTTTCTGTTAGGGCTGATAATTGACATGTATTAAATGCATTTTTTGCTCCAAGGAATGTTTCTGTTAGGGCTGATAATTGGGTACATGTATTAAATGCATTTTTTGCTCTAAGGAATGTTTCTGTTAGGGCTGATAATTGGCTACATGTATTATATGCATTTCTTGCTCTAAGGAATGTTTCTGTTAGGGCTGATAATTGACTAATAATAATAATAATAATGTTTATTTGTATAGCGCATATTCCATATAAGAACATGCTCACCAGCGCTTTACATTTCGCAAGAAAGGCAAAAGGTGATAAAAAATGTTCACACTTACATACACAATAAGATAACAACAAACATTAAAGCTATACAAGTAAGAAGACACATAAGAAACCACGGAATATTAAAATTTAAACACTTGACTTATGTAATGAAGAAAGATTAACAGATTTTTCATATGAATAAAGAGGCATACTGTGTTTATATATTGCTGCGTGTGTGTGCTTGCGTACGTGTGTGTGTACATGTGTGTGTGCGTGCGTGTGCGTTGCTGTGCGCGTGTGTTTGTAAGAATGTGTGTGTGTGTGTGTGTGTGTGTGTGTGTGTGAGAGAGAGAGAGAGAGAGAGAGAGAGAGAGAGAGTGTGTGTGTGTGTGTGCGTGTGCTATGTTTGCATGCGTGTGTGTGTGTTTATGCATGCAATAGTTGTACATAAAATTATAATCAATATTTTGAATGAAGATAAAAACAGAAAAATTCTAATCCATATACAGGAAAATCATTACAACTTCAGTATTACAGCATTAACACCTTGACAATTAAAATTCCTCACAAATTATGAACTATTCGCATATCATACATCGCAATTTACATACAAACAAAGATTTGAAAAAGTTTCTTAAAGTATTTCAGTCTCTTTCCCACTCAATTTCTCCCCTATCCCTTCCTCAGCTGTACACATACAGTGATACACACACATGCTCACTCAAGCACACATACACATACACACACACACACACACACACACACACACACACACACACACACACACACACACACACACACACACACACACACACACACACACATACATACACACATGCACGCACACACACACCTTGCTCTATAGGCCCTTATACAAAATACTGTTATACAGGCAGGAGAGATTAGTCTGATGACAGACTTGCAAACTAAGGCTCTTCAGGTTAGATGAGTTTGAAAGAGGTGGGTTTTCAGGTGCCGTTTGAAGGTTGAGAAACACTTAGTTTTTCTGAGAGACAGTGGTAGAGAGTTCCATACATTTGGGCCAAAGACAAAGATTTTTTACCAAAAGTGTCTAGAGAGAAGCGAGGAACAGTCAACAGTGAGGTGTCAGAAGAGCGGAGCGTTCGAGAAGGTTTGTAACTCTGCAGGAGGTTGACAAGATAGGATGGCATGTTCTCGTGATAGATACACTGAAAGCAAAGACGGGCAACTTTATATTGAATCCTAGCCTTTACCGGGAGCCAATGAAGTGTTCTAAGCAGAGATTTTGCACTCTCACGCCTGGGCTTGCGGAGAACAAGGCGAGCCGCGTGGTTCTGTATGCGCTGAAGTTTAGATAGTTGATTGTCATGGAGACCTGCGAATAGAGAGTTACAATAGTCCAGTCTAGATAGTATGAAAGAGACAGCAAGCTTGTTGATAGCATCAGTGGAAAGGAAGGAGCGAATCTTACCAATTCTGCGTAGCTGATAGTACAGAGTACGGCACAACTGTTTGACATGGGCTTCCATAGACAGTGTTTCATCCAGATAGAAGCCAAGGTTTCTAACAGTTTGTGAGAAAGATACATCACAACCAGAGATAGACATGGGGGCATGAGTAACCTGATTGACCTTTGACTTAGTACCAGTAACAATAAGCTCAGTTTTATCATCATTCATCTTCAGCTTGTTTTCACTCATCCACTTGGAGACATCCTCTATACAATCTCTCAGACTGCACGCAAGAGCGTCAAAATCTGATGGGGCAGAGGAGCTATGCAGCTGTGAGTCATCCGCAAAGAAGTGGTATGAGTGACCTGACTGATGAATGATAGCGCTGAGAGGTTGTATATACATAGTGAACAGGACAGGTCCCAAGACAGAACCTTGTGGGACACCACATTTCAGCACAGATGGATTTGATTTGTGGCCAATGACAACCGACTGGGTACGGCCAGTCAAATAGGAGGTAAACCGGTCCAGAACCGTTCCAGAACAGCCAAAAGTGGTACGCAACCGCGTTATGATGATGCTATGGTCTATGGTGTCAAATGCTGCTGACAAGTCAAGCAGTGACAAGATAGACACACTCCCATTGTCTGAAGCCTGAAGGAGGTCATTAACCACACGCAATAGAGCGGTTTCTGTGCTATGGCACTTACGGTAGGCTGACTGGAATGGCTCTAGCAGGTTGTGAGATTCCAGATGCTGCAGAAGCTGTTCTAGTACAATACGTTCCAACACCTTTGATAGGAATGGTAGATTGGAAACTGGACGATAATTCTTCAAGCAGTCTGGGTCGAGATTTGCCTTCTTCAGAAGGGGCTTGACAAGAGCGTGCTTAAAGCACTGAGGCACAACACCAGATGACAAGGACTTATTCATAATATACGTGACAATTGGAGTAATTTCATCTAGACAATCAAATAGGATAGAGGCAGGGATAGGGTCAAGGTCACATGACTTCTTTGGCATTTTCTTCAGTATCTCTCTCACACAACCCTCAGACATAAGCTCAAAATTTTCTAGCTGTGTACCAGAGAACACAACAGCATCAGTGGGGCATGGTGTATCAGGGTCAAAGCTGCTTCTGATCCGTTCAATCTTTCCAACAAAAAATTCATTGAATTTATCAGGAAGAGACTCTGGGGGGATGTTAGAAGGAAGCACAGTATCTCCAGCTTTTCCCAGCAACTGATCACTGAGGTGGAAGAGTTCTCTGGAACTATCAGCGCCTGCTATCTTACCACATATGTACTTTTTCTTTGCTTCACGTATCATATTTGTAACTATGTTACGCTGCTCTGCATATATTTCTCTATGAACGGTCAGACCGGACTCACGCCACGCACGCTCAGCGGTACGTCGTAGTACTTTAGCATGAATGACTTCAAGTGTCATCCAAGGGGCGGATATACGGTCTGACACAGTACGCATAACAAGAGGGACGTGTTGGTCAAGCAGCTGACGCAAGCATGTGTTGTAAGTACATATGGGATCAGATGAATTGGACTGACAGGCTGACTCAAGTGCTGTATGAACATCAGTCTTGAAAACATTCTTCTCAATAGCCTTAAGATTGCGTGAAGCGATTTTCTTTGTTGCTTTGCCTGGTTTTCTAAGAGATAGTTCAAAGGAGATGACAAAATGATCAGATAACAGCATGTCACGAACAGATAAATCAACTACATCAGAAACACAGTTTGTGATTAGCCAATCTAAAGTATGGCCTTTGCGTTGAGTAGGTACATTGATCATTTGTTGCAGACTAAAATTTTCAAAAACGGCATTTAAAGCAACAGTACAACGATCAGAGGGATTATCAAAATGGACATTTATATCACCAACAACAAACAGCCTT
This sequence comes from Monoplex corrugatus, assembly GCA_030674185.1. NCBI lineage: Eukaryota > Metazoa > Mollusca > Gastropoda > Littorinimorpha > Ranellidae > Monoplex > Monoplex corrugatus. Next base: position 184,064 of record JAPXFY010000014.1, on the reverse strand, counting down.
TCGTAGGTATTGTACGATTCGAGCAAGTCAGGGAACTGGTCCAAGAACATTGATATCTTGAGTTTGTTTTTGACACTAGGTGGGGGACGGTAGACACAAAGAAACACAGACTACATGTATTAAATGCATTTCTTGCTCTAAGGAATGTTTCTGTTAGGGCTGATAATTGACTACATGTATTAAATGCATTTTTTGCTCCAAGGAATGTTTCTGTTAGGGCTGATAAATGGCTACATGTATTAAATGCAATTTTTGCTCTAAGGAATGTTTCTGTTAGGGCTGATAATTGACTACATGTATTAAATGCATTTTTTGCTCCAAGGAATGTTTCTGTTAGGGCTGATAAATGGCTACATGTATTAAATGCATTTTTTGCTCTAAGGAATGTTTCTGTTAGGGCTGATAATTGACTACATGTATTAAATGCATTTTTTGCTCCAAGGAATGTTTCTGTTAGGGCTGATAATTGGGTACATATATTAAATGCATTTTTTGCTCCAAGGAATGTTACTGTTAGGGCTGATAATTGACTACATGTATTAAATGCATTTTTTGCTCCAAGGAATGTTTCTGTTAGGGCTGATAATTGGGTACATATATTAAATGCATTTTTTGCTCCAAGGAATGTTTCTGTTAGGGCTGTTTCTGTTAGGGCTGACAATTGGCTACATGTATTATATGCATTTCTTGCTCCAAGGAATGTTTGTTAGGGCTGATAATTGGCTACATGTATATGCATTTCTTGCTCTAAGGAATGTTTGTGTTAGGGCTGATAATTGGCTACATGTATTAAATGCATTTTTTGCTCTAAGGAATGTTTCTATTAGGGCTGATAATTGGGTACATGTATTAAATGCATTTTTTGCTCTAAGGAATGTTTCTGTTAGGGCTGATAATTGGGAAAATGTATTAAATGCATTTTTTGCTCTAAGGAATGTTTCTGTTAGGGCTGATAATTGGCTACATGTATTAAATGAATTTTTTGCTCTAAGAAATGTTTCTGTTAGGGCTGATAAATGCCTACATGTATTAAATGCATTTTTGGCTCCAAGGAATGCTGTTAGGGCTGATAATTGGCTACATGTATTAAATGCATTTTTGGCTCCAAGGAAACATGATGTGCAGAAACAACACCCCCGTGGGGATACCGGGGGCTCTTTCAATATAAATATTTTCGCCACCTTCTGGAAATTCTGTGATAGAAATTTCCTCTTTTCTGTCACTCTTTGTTTCTGCCTTGTTTGTTCCTTTACTTTCTGTCATTTCTTCCTATCATTTTCTGCCCTGCTGGTCCATTCACGTGTATGTATTCTATAAAGTTTTATGTACGTTCTCTTACTATTGATAAGTGGGTGCATGTATTCAGTGCAGTTTTGGCTCAAGGGAAGTGAGATATGCGGAAGCAATTTCAGATAATTCAGGCCGTATATATATATATACTACACGTCATTATTGAAGGGCCAGGAACGTTTTTGAGTCAATTTTTGAAAGGAGAAATAACCTATTTTCTCTTACTCTTTTCTCCAATTCGTTGCCGTAACTGAATGGATAAGAGCTCAGACAACATTGCAGTTTCCTTTTGGCACGTGTTTGGGGATTTGCCGATTTGCAATGGGCGGCCCAAGGAAGACAATTTCCACACGAAATTGTCGAATCTTCAGCAGGGTCTCTCTGACGACGCAGGCAAGGTAGCGACAAAATTCGCTTTGCACGTGCAAGGCAAGCCCTTTTTGAACACTACTCCAGCCAAAGTTGCCCGCAGACGAGGATAAAAAGGACCCGTTCTTGGTTCGTTTTAACCATGCTTGCAAGACGACGGATGACGGATGAGCAGCGGGGGAGAGCCCTCGCTCTGCTTGATGAAGGCCTAGCGCAGCGGGAAGTTGCTAGACGACTTGAAGTGTCGCATTCCACAATCCAGAGACTGCTGGAGCGCTTCAATGAGACTGGAGCAGTCCAGGAAAGGCGTCACACGGGTCGACCCAGAGTAACGACAAGACAGCAAGACCGCTACCTTGCCCTCTCCGTCCTGAGGGAAAGGGCATCCACTGCGGTGACCTTGAGGGGTCAGCTGAGGGACGCAACAGGTGCTAACATCAGCTGCAGCACGGTGAGAAGACGGCTACATGAGGCAAACTTGAGGTCACGGAGACCGGCCGTCCGACCCGTGCTGTCACCGGTCAACAGAGTGCGCCGCATGACCTGGGCCAGGGAGCACGTGACCTGGACAAGGCAACAGTGGGCCCGGGTCTTGTTTTCGGATGAGTCCAGGTTCACCCTGACCTTTAACGATGGCCGGGCTCGGGTGTGGCGACGTCAAGGGGAGAGGTTCGCTGACGCCACTGTCCAAGAGCATAACCGGTACGGCGGCGGGTCGGTGATGGTGTGGGGTGGCATGAGCCGTGGTACCCGGACCCCCCTGCTCCCTATTGACGGCATCCTGAACGGGGTCCGGTACCGGGACGAGGTTCTGGCGGCCGTGGCACTGCCTGCGCTTGTGGGCCTTGGTCAAGGCGCCATCTTCCAGGACGACAATGCACCTGCGCATCGAGCACGCCTTGTGACCGACTTCCTGGAGCAGCATGAAGTCGTCCGTATGGCCTGGCCAGCGTGCTCACCTGACCTGAACCCAATTGAACACCTCTGGGATGTGCTCGGGAGGCGCATCAGGGACAACCACCCCCCACCGGGCACCCTGGCCAGGCTGGTCGACATCCTGCAGATCGAGTGGGCGGCCATCCCTCAGGACACACTCCGTACCCTTGTGGGGTCGATGCATCGGCGCTGTGAAGCATGCATCCAGGCTCGGGGCGGACACACGCGATATTGAAAACAGATTGGCCAAATCTGACACTTTCTGTTTTTTGAAAAGGGGGGGATGTTCCTTTAAATGCATGTGCTGTTCACTAATGGGTCATTGTGCTAATTTCTTTTTCCAAAACAGGTGTGGAAATGATGAAATAAAACATAGAATCAATTCTAAACATTGTCAATTATTTCAACTTAAAATTAGAGAGGAAGGAAGAAGTGGCCCTTAAATTATGATTAGGAGTATATATGTTTTAGTGTCCATAGCTATGTTTAAATTTGTATGTTTTTTTTTTTAATCCACTGTGCGATAAATTGAACGGAGCGGTCAGCACTGGGGGGTAGGAGTGGGGTTGCATCTCCTTAGATTATGTGCGCGAATGCATTACTATGTGTACTTAACTTTATTTCTTTTTTTTTCTGTTTTTTATATTTTTGTGCGTGTCCTGTTCAAGTATTGGATATGTTTTGAAACGCTTATATCCGTGATATGGGTCTAAGCAGTCAGCGAGGCTTTAAACCCACCCACCCACCTCCCCCCCCAAAAAGAAAAAAATAAGATAATGCAGAAGCAATTTCAGTTCATTACCTTTTAGTTCATTTAGACGATTCTTTATAATCTTTGTACGTAGGTATTTAATACATTTGTGTTCAGGTTTGTTTTTCACCCCCTGGTCATAAATTAGACAGAATGATCAACACAGTACCATATCCTTACATTATGTGCTGACTGTTTTGTACCATATCCTTACATTATGTGCTGACTGTTTTGGTAGGTGTACTTTTCTTTTCCATGTTTTTTTTCCAGTATCAACGAGGTGTGTGTTTAGAGATGGTTATGGCTTTGATAATGGCCCTGCACAGTTGGCTGGGCTTTAAATAATAATGATGACAATGATATTGATAATCATAATAATGTGATGATAATAATAATGATGGTGTTTATGATGACGACGATAATGAGAAACCTTTATTTTACCATTTTCCCATTCAGCCTGTTTCTACCCATCGGGATTTTTTTCACATTTTTGTTATTCATTTTTGAACAATGAATAGACAACAAACAATATAGTAACAAAAAATAATTTCAATTCATACACATAAGAGGAACTTTTTAGACACACAACATACAGAAGACAGAAAAACATTTCATACATGGGAGATTTCAAAGTGAACATCAAGATTTCAAACATGTCAAAGATGAATTTGTCTGTTAAGAAAGCAGTGGTTTATAGTTATTCCATTGAGCATTTAAAAAAAAACGGACAAATGAAAGTCCACTCTGGCATTACATTGTCCTATTCTGAATCTTATTTAATACGTCTTTGAAAAGTACGATTATTTTTCAAATTGGAAGTTCAAAAATGAACACTAAGATCTAACGCATGTCATTTCTCCAATGACTCATTTCAAAAATTACATTCTTTTGCTTAACGATAATCAAGCAACATCCAACAATGTGGCAACAGAAATTACTCAGTTTAGACTCTATACAATAGGGCAATAATTGTTTACATAAAAACAAAATAATAATAAAAAATATAGATTACAAAACATAAGACAATGAAGGAACCAGAAGAACAAGAAAACCAATGTAAGCGCGTATCTAACAAAACGAGACAAAACAAGCGCAAATTTTCGGCCAACCGGTCCCTTTTTATCCACTGGACGAGGCGGCAGGGAAGTTTTTAGTCCTGTTTTTATTATCCGTTGTTTGGTGTTTGTGGTCTGTGACCGTGCGTTCGCGCTTGACAAAGGCCGGTTGGCTGAAAATTCGCGCTTGTTTTGTCTTTTGTTAGATACGCGCTTACATTGATTTTCTTGTTCTTCTGGTTCCTGTTTGCTTGGATGCGGGCAGTCGCACTTGTTTTGGATCTTGTAATATAAGACGATATTCTAATCAATGTTGGTTTTATTATGTACATCAGTATTCAAGATACATGTCATGAAGAAAGTCTGTTTTCTACACGGAGAACATTGCCTATAGTTGTTCCACTAAGCATTAAGAATGGACAAGTGAAAGTTTATTTTGGCATTATATTGTTCATTTTTGAATCTCTGGTTTAGCATTCTTTGGAAAGTATGTATATTCGGAACATACTTGTCTACTTTGCATTTATATGACTAAGTGCCAAAAGGTGGAGTGCTGAGAGGGTGTTCATGAAACTGCAATAAAAACATTTTCACATCTGAAACCCGTGTTCTCCTTTTGGTTTGTGTGGAAGAATGAATGTACTGATAGAGATAACTTCAAGCCTAATTATTTTTGCATTTTGCTCTACACGTGCAATATTGTACAAAATTGTCTTAAAAATCATGGCGTCGAAAACGGACATTTCGTAGTCAGCACTAAATAAAGATGCCGTGCTCAGCCTAGGTGTGATTAAAGCTCTTGAAACTAAGCATGTGAGCAAAATATACCTCGTTTAACATACACAAACTTGCCGAATGGATCGGAATTTCTTGATGCGTCTTTTCTGGCCGTTCAAATTTTTGGTGTCACAAGTGGTAACGTGTTGTAAGACCGCCGTCGAAACTTCGAGTGTTTTCTTACAAATGTTTTGGGTTAGAGATTCCAAAATGGTGTCATTTGTTAATCATTATTTGAGTGAAAAGTATTGAGCGTATTCTTATCTGTTTTTTAATTGCGATTGTTACCGTCGCGAAAATGTGTTGTAATTTTTGACGCCAGACACCCAGCCCAAAATTTTCTTTCTCATTTCAACGATATCGCAAAAATCCAAGTGATTCCAGCACATTTGTTTCCAGTACAAAAAAAAGCAAAATTTTTCCATACAGTATTATATACAATGAATTGTTTAGTGATATGTACTTTTCTAAAATATATCTCATGATCTGAAAAGATTAGGACAAACATGTATAACAAACACAAACTATACAGATACAGTGAACAATTATATATTTATATGAATATACAGTTTTCTCAAAAGTTGAAAAAACTGAAGTTAGGTATGACAGATTTCCCAACGATAAAGGTAAAAGGATCGATTGTGAAGCATAATTAAGCATATATAGACGTGCACAGACATTAACTCTCCTTTCATATTGGATTGGCAAATTCTCATGCAAGTAGTCAGATCCCAACATCCAAACAAGCATGTACATACATGTCTCTACACACGTACGCGCGTGCTGATGTCAATAAATCCATTTGCACACACATACGTTTCCGAAATACACGAACACTCACTCACTCACTCACTCACCCACCACACACGCACACACACACACACACACACACACACACACACACACACACACACACACACACACACACACACACACACACACACACACAACACACACACACACACACACAATATATATATATATATATATATATACACTTACACATCTATGTTACCACTTAGAATAATAATGTGTAAGTTTGTTTACTTCGTAGCTGTTCGAATTTAAAGTAGGTAGTTTTGTGTGTGTGTGTGTACGTGTATGTGCGTGTACCATTTTTGTACGTACGTGTGTGCTGGTGTGCGTATAAATGAGTGTTTATGTTTGTTTACTGTTATATATGTGTGCGTGCGAGTGCGTGCGGTTTTCATGTCGGTGGGGCACGCTGGGGTGGAGCAATGAGATTTGGTGTTCGGCGTTGGGATTGGGATGGGGGAGGGAGGAATGGGCAGGCGTCTCGTGTTGTTGAAAAGAAAAAAGATTGGATTACTCTGTGAACAGTTTTCATTCAAAAATGTTTGATGTGCGTGTTCATTCCTGAATAAACACTCCCCTGAATAAGGCCACTGGCCGAAGTACTGGGCTCAGAACTCTAGTTTCTTGTCTTGTTTCTTTGGTTATATAGATATATTATTACAATACTACTACGACTACAACAACAAGAATCAGAAACCCAAAATAGAGCAAAGACAACGGTGCAGAAGCACAAACCTACTCAAAAACAAAGGAATACAACCAGAAAGAAAAACAAAATGCAATATATGGCAAATCCATAATTATTACTAAAGCACAATCAATAACGACAGCGTCACTACAGATAAACGGACACAGAAACAAAAACGATAACTACGAAAAATAGAAGAAAAGAAACAGAGCAAAAGAGGGAAGAAGCAGAACAAGAAACGAAAAAACATCTGTGATAACATTAGCAACAAAAACACCACCAGCAAATCACCAAGAAAAGCACAAAGAAGAAGAGTGAAAGAAAAACAAAGAAAAAAAAGTACCTCAAAAGGAAGAGACATATAACAAAGAACAAGATCAAGAATGGACAAAATTGAACGAAAAGTACATAACTAGGGGCAAAGTCAAAAGCAACAGGAAAAAAATATATAAAGAAAGCAACATGAACAATGTACGGAAAACAAAAGAAAAAATGCACACGCACAAAAATCAAAGCCCCACAAAACCAAATCAGTAGAAGGGAAACAAAGAAAAAGAGGATTAGTGACAAGAATAACAAGAACAATGCGGAGAACATAAAATCATAAGCAAATACAGCAAAATCTCACAGAACCGAAGAAAACAACAACAGCAAAGTCAAGAAAAGCGGAACAAGCACATCACAGAACTAGAACACCAAAGGCACCCAGGAACAGCAACAAACCAAACAAATTCACAGCAGAACTAATAACAACAACATAAGACAAAAGAGAACAGTAAGAGCAACAAGAACAACAAAAACAAGAACAAGAAGAACAAAAACGAATCACCAGTAATACTGAGAATAAAGAAAACTTAATGCAGAACAACAAAAAATCCAAAACAAAACAAACAAAAACAAAGGGGAAAGTAACAACAAAAACACGCGAGCAAACGCAAGAAGAAAAAGCAAACAAACGAACAAAAAACCAAACAGAATAGCCATCCAAAGAGCAAAATCAAGAACAAAAACAAAGACGAGTACAATTCAAAACACAAAATAGCCATGCAAAGAGAGCAAAATCAAGAACAAAAACAGACGACTTCCACTCAAAACACAGAAGCATCAAGAGCACCATACAATAAATCCACAATATGCAAATAACAAAACGAAAAACAAACCCCAAACTCAACAGAAAATAAACAGCACAAAGAATAGCCACAGCAGAGTCAACAAGAACCCGAAGAAACAAGGACAGAAATAACGAGATAAAAACAGCAAAAACAAGCTGGAACTTAAGAATAATGTCGACTTATAACGGAACCACAACACTAAGAGCATAAAAAGCGCAAATAATAAAAACTACAGAGCAGAACAGAAAGAAGGCAAAAACTACAGAGCAGAACAGACAGAAGGCAAAAACTACAGAGCAGAACAGAAAGAAGGCAAAAACTACAGAGCAGAACAGAAAGAAGGCAAAAACTACAGAGCAGAACAGAAAGAAGGCAAAAACTACAGAGCAGAACAGAAAGAAGGCACAAACTACAGAGCAGAACAGAAAGAAGGCAAAAACTACAGAGCAGAACAGAAAGAAGGCAAAAACTACAGAGCAGAACAGACAGAAGGCAAAAACTACAGAGCAGAACAGAAAGAAGGCAAAAACTACAGAGCAGAACAGAAAGAAGGCAAAAACTACAGAGCAGAACAGAAAGAAGGCAAAAACTACAGAGCAGAACAGAAAGAAGGCAAAAACAACCACAAAACGGGAGAACAGAACAACAAAAACTACTACCACAACTACAACTCAAAACAGAAACCCAATGCAAAGTAAATCACCAAGAAAAGGACGAAGGAAAAAGTGAAAGGGAACAATGACAAGAACGAAAGGTACATCAAAACGAAGAAAAACATCAACAAAAACAGGATCAAGATAAAAAAAAAAAAGACGGAACGACTATCACAAGGAAACAATCAAAAGCGACAACAAAGCAGAAACAAACACAGCTTACACAGTATAAAGAAAGTCAGCAACAACAAAGCAGAAACAAACACAGCTTACCACAGTATAAGAAAGAAATACAAACAACAAACAATCAAGAAAACAAAAACACAAGCTACACAGTATAAAGAAAGTCAGCAACAACAAACAGAAACAAACACAGCTTACACAGTATAAAGAAAGTCAGCAACAACAAAGCAGAAACAAACACAGCTTACACAGTATAAAGAAAGTCAGCAACAACAAAGCAGAAACAAACACAGCTTACACAGTATAAAGAAAGCGAGCAACAACAAAAGCAGAAACAAACACAGCTTACACAGTATAAAGAAAGTCAGCAACAACAAAACAGAAACAAACACAGCTTAACAGTATAAAGAAAGTCAGCAACAACAAAACAGAAACAAACACAGCTTACACAGTATAAAGAAAGTCAGCAACAACAAAACAGAAACAAACACAGCTTACACAGTATAAAGAAAGTCAGCAACAACAAAGCAGAAACAAACACAGCTTACACAGTATAAAGAAAGTCAGCAACAACAAAACAGAAACAAACACAGCTTACACAGTATAAAGAAAGTCAGCAACAACAAAACAGAAACAAACACAGCTTACACAGTATAAAGAAAGTCAGCAACAACAAAACAGAAACAAACACAGCTTACACAGTATAAAGAAAGTCAGCAACAACAAAACAGAAACAAACACAGCTTACACAGTATAAAGAAAGTCAGCAACAACAAAACAGAAACAAACACAGCTTACACAGTATAAAGAAAGTCAGCAACAACAAAACAGAAACAAACAGCTTACACAGTATAAAGAAAGTCAGCAACAACAAAACAGAAACAAAACAGCTTACACAGTATAAAGAAAGTCAGCAACAACAAAACAGAAACAAACACAGCTTACACAGTATAAAGAAAGTCAGCAACAACAAAACAGAAACAAACACAGCTTACACAGTATAAAGAAAGTCAGCAACAACAAAACAGAAACAAACACAGCTTACACAGTATAAAGAAAGTCAGCAACAACAAAACAGAAAACAAACACAGCTTACACAGTATAAAGAAAGTCAGCAACAACAAAGCAGAAACAAACACAGCTTACACAGTATAAAGAAAGCGAGCAACAACAAAGCAGAAACAAACACAGCTTAGACAGTATAAAGAAAGTCAGCAACAACAAAACAGAAACAAACACAGCTTAAACAGTATTAAGAAAGCCAGCAACAAAATAGGGGGAGGGAATGAACACAAAACAAAAAGCACAAACAAAAACAGAAAAGGGAAAGCAATACTGACACAGAAAGAAATTATGGCGTTAATAACAAGAACGATAGAGTAAAAATACCAACACAAGGGCAGACAACAAGAAGTCGAAAACAAAACAAAAACAAAGACGAAAAACAAATAAACAAAAACAAAGGAAGGAATAACATAAGAAGAACAAGAGAAGGAACAAGATCAGGACGAACAAGTACACAAGAGCAAAAAGTACACCAGCAAGAATACATCAACAATATCAACACATGACGAGAGCCACAACACCAGCGCCACCGTTTGTTCTTCAGAGGAGAACCAAAACAAGGAAAAAAAGAAAAGGAACAAGAGCAGCAAGACCAAGCACAAACAAATACACAAACAAATACACAAACAAATACACAAACAAAACTAATGAAATCAAGAGCAACACCAAAGTCAACAAGATGAAGAAAATGAACAATTACACGAATAATAGAAATAGAAAAATAAACATGGACCCCCCCCCCCCAAACAAACAAACAAACAAACAAACAAAAAACCACTAAAACGAAAAACCACAACAGTATGAACATAAGAACAATGTCAACACATGCTACAACTAAAACGCAAAGAGCACGAAGAAAAATGTCAAAGCAAAAAGAAAAAGACAACAACAACAACAACAAAGAAAAACCACCACCACTGATAAGAGCATTAAGAAAAAGATAAGCAAAAACAAGAGAATAAATGTCATAACCAAACTAAAATAAAATGAGTAAAATTACATTGCTGAACAAAAAGACAAGAAAAACAGCAAAATACACAAGGAAAAAGAACAACAACAACAACAAAACAGAAACAACAACAACAAAACAGAAAAATATCCAAAAAGAACAAAATCAAAAACAAAGACAAATACTACCCAGGACAAAGTCTTGATGAACCACTTCGATCTGCCATACAGACTGCTGCATAATTGTCAGCTTGTCAAGAAGCACATCTTCCCCCATTCCTGTAAATAGCTGCAGGAACACCATAGGCGCCTGATGTCTTTCCAGGTAAGTGGTTTGCTTAGGTGCTTCATAATCACGGAACTGGCACAGGGGTGGGGGGTGGGGTTGTCAGCCAGAGAATCGTTTATCGGCATTTAGGGAGGAGTGCTTGTAACGGCATCGATACTTGAAAACATACACATCAGTTCATCAATTCATGCACGGTCATCACTCTGACCATCCATCATCGCTACTGTCAAACGTCAGTGTCACTGTCGGTGATGTCTCCTGGATCGACGATGACGCAAAGGAAGGCGGTGGACCTGGACATAGAATACGCCCTTTGTAACCAGCCACCGTGTTTCATATCCCCCACCGCGATCACCACCCTCCTCTCCAGCCCCAATACAGTGAAACGATGCGCCACGATCAGCTCGTCACAGGTGGGCACGGCCAGCTCCTGGACGTCATCATCGGAGGGAGGATGGTCCACCACTCTGACCGGTAAGTCATGATACATACATAGCCGCTCTACCATGGCGTCTTGGTCAGAGGGGATGTTACGACATACCGGTCTTCCATGGCGTCTCGGAAAGAGGGGATGGTTTCACCATACAGAATGAAAACGTCGCTGTAGTGCAATGAGGTGTCTGAAACACACACCGTGAACAGGAGGACGGTAACAACCAACACCCACACAACCAAAGACCATCACCACTTACCAAACACGTGTATCAACTACATCATCACGAACATCATCAACACTAACATAATCTTTCTCACCATCACTACCAACGTCACAAACATCACCATTATTACCATCACCACCATCACTACCATCACTATCATCACTACCATCACAACCATCACTATCATCACCACCATCACTTATCATCACTACCATCACCACCATCACTATCATCACTATCATCATCACTATCACCACCATCACTATCACCACCGTCACTACCATCACCACCATCACCATCATCACCACCATCACTATCATCACCACCATCACTATCATCACCATCACTATCATCACCACCATCACTATCATCACCATCACTATCATCACCACCATCACTATCATCATCACCATCACTATCATCACCATCACTATCATCACCACCATCACTATCATCACCATCATCACTATCATCACCACCATCACTATCATCACCACCATCACTATCACCACCATCACTATCATCACCACCATCACTATCATCACCACCATCACTATCATCACCACCATCACTATCATCACCACCAACACTATCATCACCACCATCACTATCATCACCACCATCACTATCATCACTACCATCACCACCATCACTATCATCACCACTATCATCAATATCACCACCATCACTATCATCACCACCATCACTATCATCACCACCATCACTACCATCACCACCAACACTATCATCACCACCCTCACCACCATCACTATCATCACCACCATCACCATTATCACCACCATCGCTACATCACCACTATCATCAATATCACCACCATCACTACCATCACTATCATCACTACAATCACCACCATCACTATCATCACCACCATCACTATCATCACCACCATCACTACCATCGCCACCATCACTATCATCACCACCATCACTATCATCATCACTATCATCATCACCATCACCACCATCATCACTACCATCACTATCACCACCACCATCACTATCATTATCATCCCACCATCACTATCATCACCACCATCACTATCATCACCATCAACACTATCATCACTATCATTATCATCACCACCATCACTATCATCACCACCATCACTATCATCACTACCATCACTATCACCACCACCATCACTATCATCACTATCATTATCATCACCACCATCACTATCATCACCACGTCACCACCATCAATATCATCACTACCATCACTATCATCACCACCATGGGTTTATGTGCGGGCTTAAGGCTTGTGCCATGATCACCATACACATGGCACCTGTGACGTTAGTCATATGGAATTCATTCCGAGTACGGAGACGTCATCTGGAGAAACTGAAACTAAAACTGAACCTCAACAGTACCTGACTGACCGACACCCAGTTCCCTGAAGACATCCACTATGCTGTCAGCACAGGACGGACAATCCTTTGGAAACGCCCCAGTGTGACCAGGCTGGTTACAGTGGTACAACCACCTCACGGCTGGTCCTTCTGTCGGCGCAGGCTGGGCCAGTGTGCTGTACTTGGGACAATAACTGATTTGTTCACCTCGAGGGTGATGGCTGGTGGACACCTCAGAGAAGACCGTATCGTCTGCACACACATTCTGGGAGGTGGTGCTTCCAGTTTCGTCCTCCCTGCTGCCCACACAGACACCGTGCTCGCTTTGACGCTGATACGTTTGACGAAGTGCACCGAATCTGTGTGACATCCAATAATGTAATGTATTGAGAGGGAGTTACTTGAAACTGTTTTTATGACATACAATAATAAACCGTATTGAGAGGGAGTTAGACTGTTAAAAATGTTTGATCTGGCCAGTCATGATTTATGGCTGCAAAGCCTGGACTCTGAGAGGAAAAAAATCTGATTGCAGAAGAATTAAGGCAGCAAGATGTAGTCTTATCGGAGATTACTACGTGTCAAATGGACAGATAGAAGAACTAATGAAAGTGTCCCGGAAGAAATTAATACCATCAGAAATCTGATAGCAGACATCAACAACAGAAGACTAAAATACATTGGCCATGTGTCACGCACCAAGAACACGGACCTCGTGGCAACCATCTTTCAAGGAAAAACACAGGCAAAAAGGAAGAAAGGCAGACCTCCAATCTTACACATCGAGAACATAACCAGCATCTTCAGTGGCCTGAAATTTCAAGTACTGTCTACAAAAGTCAAGACTGAGCGGCCTGGAGGGAGATGGTGGTGTCAAAGTGTGCAGCGGCCAACACCAAACCCGATGACGCCGACAGGTGAGACAGGTCAGAGTGAGAGGGAGATTCAGACCTCAGATGTCAGAATAATTTATTACTGAAGGAAAGTGGCGTTAGATCCCACTGGACCTGTCTTACAGCTAGTCCTTTCTGTTCTGCACATACATAATAGGTGTATATAGATAGTATTACGTGCACGTTCGTCTTCACACACATTGTGGGAGGGGTGTGTGTGTGTGTGTGTGTGTGTGTGTGTGTGTGTGTGTGTGTGGTGTGTGTGGTGTGTGTGTGAGTGTGTGTGTGAGTGTGTGTGTGGTGTGTGTGTGTGTAGTGTGTGTGTGGTGGTGTGTGTGTGTGTGAGGTGTGTGGTGTGTGTGTGTGTGTGTGTGTGTGTGTGTGTTAGGTTTGTACTGAGGGTGGTTAGGTCTGTGACTGTTTAGTATTTTGTGTCTAGTGTGTTTAGTGTGTGTATTAGTGTGCGTTGTGTTCACAATTGTGTGTGGAGGTGTGTGTGTGTGTGTGGTGTGTGTGTGTGTGTGTGTGTGTGTGTGTGGTGTGCGTGTGCGTGTGGTGTGGTGTGTGTGTGTGTGTGAGTGTGTGGTGTGTGTGTGTGGTGTGTGTGGTGTGTGTGTGTGGTCTTTGATTTAATGTCTATTCACTCAAATGATTTTAGAACACAACACAACAACAACGACAAAAAGTGAGGATACATGAGGAGTGAAGAGGAACCTAAAAATGGTCAATCTTCAGGAAAAACATGAACCAGAAAACAACTGTGCCGTAGACGAGAAGGAAAAATTCACAAAATTATGTATTAACGATTGAAACAGCAAAATTGGCTAACCATAACATTGAACATTGGAAATAACGGCGTGTTAAAGATAATTCGCTACAGGGACTTTTTGTCAGGCTAACAAAAAATTTATATGTTAAGGATGGTGAGGCAAATATGTCAGAAACTGTCTTCGTTGATAGCGTAGGTATACGTCGTTTTACCCGAACGCATGAAAGAATATGACTATGTGTTATCTTCTTTCATACAGACATACTATATGCTGGTGTATTTTGTTTTGAATGCATCAAGTTTCCACCTATACATAAGGGACTATATAATTCTGCCGGCAGGAAACTGCTTAGTGTTTTGCTAATTTCAAAGTTCATGTAACATTTTTCGTACTTTTTCTGTTTATCTTAAAACCGCTTCCATACGTAGGTGTCCACTAAGATATAACACTCATGCAATGAGAGGGAAAGCTGTATATTATTTGAATTGGCACGCTCTTTGCCCCGTCTTTGGCAGCCCTATCAACCATATCATTCTAATTTGTGGTAAATTTGTCGACATCTCATTGGAAATTGCATCGAATCCTACTGATGTCTTTTATTTGGAATGATTTATGGCATCTTTTAATTCTCGGAGTGCGTTATCTGGGGCAGGATCCCTATACACGTCGGTCTTTTCTTCCTGTACCCTATAATTTCTACTAGAGGCAGGAAGTCCTTCTACTCGACCAGACCTCAGCAAACATGTTTTAAAAAGTTTCTGCTTTTTCCTGTGAGCTAGGTAAAGGGTTGTTTTCTAGTTTTACTGGAATTGATGGCAACTTGATCCCATTTGTCATTATTTTCAGTTTTTCCCAAATCTTTTGCATATCTTTGTGTCACTTACTTCATATGTACAAAAAGATATCCAATATTGTTCTTTACCTTGTTCTATGACTGTTACAATTTATATTGGACTTTTCATTGCCGTTGATTTTCAGGTGAGCTATTTGCTTTATATTGTTTGTATTTTTCTTTCTTTCCGTTGACTGCCTTTTCACAATTTTTATTCCACCAGACGTTTCCATGATGTTTTCCTGTTTTTGACGCTTTAAGTTCTGGAACTGACTTTTTGTAGCCCCTAAGAGTGAATTACAGAAATCTGCGTACATATCGTTTAAGGTCATTTTTCAGATAGATCTGTTCTTGTAGTTCGTAGGATAGCTTTAAAACTGGCCCAATCTGCGTATTTATAGTTAAACTTGGGTAAACTATCTTGTGGCATTGCATCTATTTCAGTGATAAGGTTTAAGGTAAGAAGTATGGGGATGTGATCTGATCCCAACAAGTCATCCTCTGTTTGCCATGTGGCATTTGGTGCTAGCGATGGTGAGATTAAGGTAAGGTCGATAGCTGTGGGTCTGTGGGTTGGTATATCAGGGACACGGGTAACGTGTCCGTTGTTAAGTAAGTATAAATTGGAATCTACAATATTTTCAATCAACCTGTTGCTAGTTATGTTTTTACAATTTTTGTCCCAAAATGGGGCATGTGCATTAAAATCACTACCAATTAATATCCGCTTGTCACGTTGATCATGAAAATGTTTCAGCCACTCAGTATTCATAGAATCCGGATGTCTTGGTAGATAAACAGAGGCCAAATTCAGAACTAATGATGATGAAAAGTTTTAATGATTGCACATGAAGAAATAGATGGGACGATTTTGGTACTGGCGATGTTCTTTCACAGCAGTTCAGTCCTTCACGAACACTGTGTGTGTGTGATGTGATAGTGTAGTTGTGTGTGTGTGTGTGTGTGGTGTGTGTGTTTGTGGTGTGTGTGGTGTGTGTGTGTGTGTGTGTTTTGTGTGTGTGTGTGTGTGTGTGTGTGTGTGTATTATGTGTGTGTATGTGTACGTTATGTGTGTGTGTGTTACGTGTGAGTGTGACTGCTCTAGTGGTTGTGTGTGTGTGTGTGTGTGTTTACGTGTATGCCTCTGTGTGCTTTTCCTGTGCAGATGCGTGTCCACGTGCGAGCGCGTGCGTGCCTGCGTGACAAAGTTTGGGTATGTGCATGCAAATGTATGTAAATCTGCTGAATGTGTGTACCTGTGTGGGTGAATTCTTCATGTTAGCGATTTTACACATACTTGGAAAGTAAGAAGACAGACAGATAGACAGGCATGATGCAGGCAGACAGACAGGCAGACAGACAGACAGAGAAACAGGAACATAAAGAGAAGCGTTAGCGTGTATTGTGTGTTTGTGAGTGCCTGTGCACGCGTGCGTTTGTGTGTATGTGTGTGTGTGTGCCGCGCGCGCGTGTGAGTGTGTATGTATGTGTGTGTGTGTGTGAGTATGTGTGTGTATGTATGTGTGTGGGTGTGTGGTGTATGTGTGGTGTGTGTGTGTGTGTGTGTGTGTGTGTGTGTGTGTGTTGTTGTTGTGTGTGTGTGTAAGTTTGTGTGTTGCTGTTGTGTTGTGTGTGTAGTTGTTAAGTTGTGTGATGCGTTAAGTGTGTGTTGTTGTGTGTGTGTCGTGTGTGTGTGTGTGTGTGTTGTGTGTGTGTGTGTGTGTTGTGTGGAGGGCGGGGGTTGTAGAGGTTCCTGCATCCAAGCGAAAGAGAAAGTATACAAACAAATGTACTCTCTCCTCTCTCTCTCCTCTCTCTCTCTCTCTCTCTCTCTCTCTCTCTCTCTCTCTCTCACTCTCTCTCTCTCTCTCTCTCTCTCTCTCTCTCTCTTCTCTCTCTCATCTCAGAGATATTCCTATGAATACGTAAAACGTGTCACAACTACATAATATACCCGTCTTTAAAATAGAACCTGTACCGGCACTACAACAGCCTCATCTGCGATGACTGCCAGGTGTGGATTGCGACGGACCAAGGCCACCAGCTCACAGCACAGCTCATTTCTGTCATCAGCTTGTTCGAAATTATAAAAAAGTTGATGAATTTGCTTGTTGCTGCTGCCCCAACACTGTACAACAACTGCTCTCGCAACAAGGTGGACACGGCGGACCACTGTGGCTGGTACTGACCACACACACAGCCAGCTTGATGCAGCCATTGCAGGCCCTTCAAGACCAGGACCACAGTCTTGCCGGTGCCGGGGGGTCCCTGAAAGGTACATGTATTGTGGTTCGTTCTGCGGGTCGAGCAGCTGACTTGTTCAGGTGTCAGGGCCAGACTTGAGAAGCGGAGGCCTGTTTCTGCGACGGCCTCACCCAGCGAGCGGATCACCTTACGTGGAGAGCCGGCTGTTGCTACATCAGATGGTTGTGGCTGGGCCACAGAACCTGAACACACCAATCCATCAACGACATTGATAGACACATTGCAATAATGTGTGTGTGTTTGTGTGTGTTGTGTGTGTGTGTGTGTGTGTGTTGTTTGTGTTTTGTGTGTGTGTATGGTTGTGTGTGTTGTGTGTTTTGTGTTTGTGTGTGTGTGTGTGTGTGTCTATTGTGTGTGTGTGTGTTTGTTGTTTGTGTGTGTTTGCTGTGTGTGTGTGTGTGTTTTCGTTTTGTGTGTTTTGTGGGGTGTGTGTGTTGTTGTGTTGTGTGCGTGTGTGTTGTTGTTGTGTTTGTGTTGTTGTGTTTGATTGTTGTGTGTGTGTGTTTGTGTTTTGTGTGTTTGCATGGGTGTTTGTGTGTTGTGTTGGGGTGTGTTTGTGTGTGTGTGTGCGTGTGTTGTGTGTGTGTGTTTGTATTTTGTGTGTTGTTGTGTGTGTGTGTGTGTGTGTGTTGTGTTGTGTGTGTTGTGTGTGTTGTTGTTGTTGTATGTTGTGTGTGTTGTGTGTGTGTTGTGTGTTGTGTTTGTGCTTGGCGGTGATACGCTTGCGTTTTGAATTGGCTACACGTGAAACTGTTCTGCGTGGAAATGTTTGCCCGTTACCGTTGTCAGGACCTGTTGGTGTGTCCGGTTTTTGTTTGAGTAATATGTTCTCGTGAACTAATTTGTGTGTGTATGTGTGTGTGTCACTGTGTGTGTGTGTGTCACTGTGTGTGCGTGTTAGGTGGGGGGGGGGGGGGTTGTTACGTATATCTGTATATTCTTCATCTGTATGTGTAAGTACACACTTATAATATATATATATACACGATGTGTATTCACAGTAGTAGTTATGTTCACAATGCATTCTAACGTATGGAACAGATCTTTTTAAGGCATTTATGTTATCATTTTGGGGTTTTTTTTTGTTTTGTTTTTGTTGTTGTTGTTGTTTCTGCCGGGTGATCTTCAAGACACGTCGGAGACAACATAATGGAGAGTTCTACATACAGTTGACACAACAGAAGTGACTTTTTCATTCAGCAGTACCTGTTTCCTGATCACTAGACACTGAACATTTGAACAAATTGGACTACTTTGGTCTGAAGTCCAACATCACTGGCCGATATTAGCATGTATAACTGTTACAAATACGCAATCCGATATGCAGGCAATCAGATAGACAAATATTGACAGGAAAATGAAAGAGAGAGAGAGAGAATGAGAGACAGACAGACAGACAAAAAAGAGAGACAGAGATCGAGAAACAGAGAGGAGGAGGAGAGCAAAGAGAGAGAAAGAGAGGGGGAGAAACAGACAGAGGTAGAGAGATAGACATACCGACAATCAGAGACAGAAAGACACAGAGAAAGACAGAGAGACAGTCATATAGACAGACACAGAGAAAGACAGAGAGACAGTCATATAGACAGACACAGAGAAAGACAGAGAGACGGTCATATAGACAGACAGAAAAACAGAGAGATAAAGACAGAGAAAGACAGACAGACAAACAGAGGCAGAGAGAGGGAAACAGACAGCGAGACAGAGAGAGAAATAGACAGAACAGACAGACAGACAGACACACATAATGAGACAGTGACACAGAGAGAAGAGCAGTCAATCAACTACAACAAACTGACAGACAGGCGACTCGTATACCTGGCCACAACACGTTCATACTGATCATCTGTGAAAAGGGGACGTTGGCCGAATGGTCATCCACCAACCGTCAGGTTTGGCCATGTCGTCACTACACAAACATCTCTCCACAGCCTGTGTAATGTCTGTGCTGTTAAGGCACAAACACAGGTCTGTTGCCACGTTCTGAAACAGCAAGAGTCATGGCGAGAACATATTGATTAGAATGTTTATGTATTCACCGCTACCTTATACATGTATATACATACATATATATAGGCCTATATAAAAACAGAATCAGTTATGGCGTGACCATACTGATCCAAATCTGAAATACCAAAATTAATCACAATGTTTATATATTCACCGCCATCCAAAATATATATATATGTATATGTATATAAAGAGATAGATAGATAGATAGATAGATAGATATGTATATATTTAAAAAAAAACATCAGTTATGGCGTGATCAATTGATCACAATCTGAAATATCAATATGAATCAGAGTTTATATATTCACCGCTATCTAAAATACATAATCGAAAAAAAAGCATCAGTTATGGCATGTTGATATTGATCCTAATATGAAATATTAATGAGAACTTATATATTCACTGCTATCTAAAATATTAAAAAAAAACAAAAACATCAGTTATGGTGT
Organism: Monoplex corrugatus; assembly: GCA_030674185.1. NCBI lineage: Eukaryota > Metazoa > Mollusca > Gastropoda > Littorinimorpha > Ranellidae > Monoplex > Monoplex corrugatus. The sequence continues at coordinate 163,879 of JAPXFY010000014.1, read as the reverse complement.
GATTATACTGATCACAGTCTGAAATAACAATATCAGAGTGTTTATACGTTCACGGCTATCTAAAATACATGTTTTAAAAAAAAGCATCAGTTATGGAGTCATCATACTTCTCACAATCTGAAACACCAAAATTAATCAGAGTGTTTTTACGTTCACTACTATCTGAAATGTGAACATTTATCAGTGTATTTATATTTAGCACAATCCGAAATACCAATGCATATCTGTGTATGTTTATCAAAATCTGAAATGCCAACGTTTGGCAGTGTGTTTATATTCACCACAATCTAAAATGTTAACATTTATCAGTGTCATTATTCATCAAAATATGAAATATCATCATTGCTCATCGTGTTTATATTCACCGCAACCCGATATAAACACTTATCAGTGTGTGTCTATGTTCGTCACAACGTGAAATATCAACATTGATCAGTGTGTTAATATTCATCAGATTCTGACATATCAACATTCTTCAGTGTGTTAATATTCATCACAATGTGAATTATCAAAACTTATCAGTGTGCTAATATTCATCACAATCTGATATATCTACATTTATCGATGTTTACTATTGATCAATATCTGAAATATCACGATTTTATTGGTGTTACATGTAATATCATCACAATCTGAAATATCAATATTTATCACTCAGTTAATATTTATCACAATCTGAAATATCAATATTTATCGCTCAGTTGATATTCATCACAATCTGAAATATCAATATTTATCACTCAGTGAATATTTATCACAATCTGAAATATCAATATTTATCACTCAGCTAATATCTATCACAATCTGAAATATCAATATTTATCACTCAGTGAATATTTATCACAATCTGAAATATCAATATTCATCACTCAGCTAATATCTATCACAATCTGAAGTATCAATATTTATCACTCAGTTAATATTTATCACAATCTGAAATATCAATATTTATCACTCAGCTAATATCTATCACAATCTGAAATATCAATATTTATTTTCTTACGATGTGCATGCTTACAATTATACTTTGTCGTTTAAAGTTTGAAAAAAAAATGTTATAGTCATCACACTGGGATAAAGCTGGATCGTGTTCATCAGGTTTTTCGTTTTATTAAAGAATAAAACAAGGTCCTATATGGTGGTAGTAGTTGGATACGGTTTGCTAGGATTCGACTTTTTATCAGACACAATCTGTTTTGATTTCTGGACCACTTGTAACTCACACGAACAAACTACACCTGCTTTTTCTGTCTGTGACCAATCATCTTGCTATTTACCGTCACACGGCCACTCTACAAGCTTTGTGTGTGTGTGTGTGTGTATGTGTGTGTGTGTGTGTGTGTGGTGGTGGTCTTTGATTTAATGTCTATTCACTAAAGTGATTTTAGACAAAAAAACAAAAATAAAAACAAACAAAAAAGGGGGGGGGGGAGGGGAGTGATAGAGGAGGAGTGAAGAGGATATTTGAAAATTGTCAATTTTGAATTTGAGAAAAGATGATCCAGAAAATAACTGTTTTGAAGAAGGGAAGGTAAAACTAACAAATAATGTTACCATAATTATCGTTTAAACAAACAAACTAACAAACAAAATTAGTAAATATCTGGAAGAAATGAATAAAAAGTAAAACTAATAATTGACTAACCACAACAATGAACAAGTCAAATAACATTTTAAAGGTAATTCGCTATAGGACTTTTTGACAGGCTAACAAAAAATTCATACAGTAATGATGATGAGGCAAATATGTCAGAAACTGTACTCACAGATAGTGTTGGAATATGTCGTTTTACCCTAACGCAAGAAAGAATATGACTATGTGTTATCTTCTTTCCACACAGACACACTATGTTATTGGTATATTTTGTTTTGAATGCATCAAGTTTCCATCTGTACATAAGGGACTGTATAATTCTGCTGGCATGAAGCTGCTTAAGTATTTTGCTAACTTCAAAGTTCATGTGACATTTATCATACTTTTTCTGTTTTAATTGGAACTGCTTCCAGACGTAGTTGTCCACTAAAGTGTAATTCTCGTGCAACGAGAGAGAAAACTGGATATTGTTTGAATCTAGTGAGTTATTAGCTCCCCGTTTGGCAGCCCTGTCAACTTTATTATTATAACTAAAAGAACTATGAGAAGGTATCCAGCAGAAAGTAATATCAGTGCCTCTTAAAGATAAATTATGAATAAAGTGACTTATTTCCAGAATCATTTCTGATCTTGTTTGTAATTTTGATAATTCAAGAGCCTGAAGTACTGATTTTGAATCAACGCAAATAGTATCTGAAAAATTGTCCTAGGAAGACTTATCAGAAAGTTTAAAGCCATTAATATTGCAAAGAGTTCAGCTGTAAAGATAGATTTATCAAGTCCTATGTAGAAAGATTTTTCAATTTTGAGAGCAGGTATTAAAAACGCTGAGCCTGCTTTTCTTTCAATTACTGACCCATCAGTGTAAATTTTCAAATGATCAGAATATACGTCGTCTATATGACATTTAACCTGACTTGCCAGTAAGTTTATATTGTCTCCTTCTTTTAAATTAGTGTGGTGTACGTCAAATCGTGCTCTTTGGAGTTCCCAACTGGGTACTGGCGAAAAGGAAGGTCGTATAGATACAGGATCTACGTCTAGATCAATTCCTGAGCCTTTCATGACGTCAGATGTGTATGTTGCAAGTGTGACCTGTGAAGATATTGATTTAGCTCGTTTTGGAAAGTCAGTATCTGATCTCAGTTTAATTTCTGTTTCTGAGATGTTTTCTACGGTGGTGTTTCTTAACAAAAATTTAGTAGAAGCGACTTTCCTTTGCTCATCAAGTGGCAACAGTTTGATTTCATTATATGTCCGAAGACAGGAAGCATGCATTGGAAGACCCAGTGCAAGTTTGAAACCTTTACAATCTATGCTCTGCAGTTTGTTTTAGTAAGTGTTTCGGTGCACTGAAGAAGATTTCTTGAGCATAGGTTAATTTAGATCTAACAAGCGATTTACAAAGATGAACAAGTGTTGATGAATCTTGACCCCATGTCTGTTTGCGAACTATTTTTAAGAAATTTAAACTTTTTTGAGCTTTGGTTAATAAGTATTCAATATGCTGATTCCAAGATAATTTTGCTGTAAGGAAAACTCCTAAGAATTTAATCGACTCGTTAAACTGAAGAAGAGTATCTCCCAGTTTGAAAGTGGGAATATTTACTGGGTTAGCTCCATTATTAAATAAAACTATTTTTGTTTTTTCCAGGGATAGATGTAACCCATTTTCTACCATGTATCGCGCTATTTTATCAAGTTCTAATTGGTAGCATTTGCGTGTATAATTGATACAGCGCAAAGGAGTTTTCTTTTTCATATTTACCTGCATCCACATGCATAAATCGTCAGCATATTGAGCTAAAACCACATGCTTAGGTACTTTACTGGGTAAGTCATGCATTAATATCATGAAAAGAAGGGGAGCTATAACGGATCCCTGAGGGATACCCATTTGAAGAATTCGTTTCGTGGAATATACATTTTCAATCCTCGTTTGAAATACTCTGTTTTCTAAGAAACACTTAACATAGCCAAAAATGTGACCTGTCAGCCCAATACTTTTAAATTTGAATAACAATCGGGAGTGCCACACTTGATCGTATGCTTTCGTTATATCAAAAAATGTAGCTAAAACACATTGACGTCTTGCAAATTGTTGTTTTATATTAGTAGTTAGCTTTGTTAGGATTTCTACTGGTGACCTGCCTTTTCGAAATCCTGCCTGATTTACTGGTATTATTTTATTCTTTTCACAATAGTGCATCAGTCTCTTTAAGATTATTTTCTCCATTAGTTTACATACATGTGATGTTAATGCAATTGGCCTGTAGTTTTTCAAATCGGTATTACATTTACCTGGTTTTAATACAGGAACCACTATTGTTTCTTTCCAGTTGTTAGGCATTTTCCCACTATTCCAGCATTTTTGAAATATGTCATGTAGCAAGATTATAAAATTTTCTGGTAAATTTTTCAGCATCTCATTGGAAATTGCATCTAGTCCAACTGACGTTTTTTTACTTGGAAGGGACTGAATGGCATCTTTTAATTCTTGAAGTGTGAGTGATGCATTTATGTAGTGAGTATTGTCAGAGGCAGGATCCTTATATACATCTTTCTTTTCATCTCGTTCCATATAATTTCTATCAGAGACAGGGAGTCCTTCTACACGACAGGCCTCAGCAAACACGTCTGCAAAAGCTTCTGCTTTTTCTAATGAGCTAGGAAAAGGGTTATTTTCTAGCTTTACTGGAATTGATGCCAACTTAATCCCGTTTTTCATTAATTTTAGTTTTTCCCAAATCTTTATCGTGTCTTTGTGGTTATTTACTTCACATTTACAAAAAGATGTCCAGTGTTGTTCTTTGGCTTGCTCTATGATTCTGTTACACTTAATGTTGGCACTTTTCATCGCTGTATGATTTTCAGGTGACCTGTTTGCTAAATAAATTTTGTATTTTTCTTTCTTTTCGTTCACTGCCTTTTGACAGTCCTCATTCCACCAGACATTTCCATGATGTTTTCCTATTTTTGACACTGTAAGTTTTGGAATTGAAATGTTAGCAGCCCTTAAGAGTGAGTTACAGAAAACTTCGTACGTTTCGTTTATGTTCATTGCTTCAGATAGATCTGTTCTTGTCTTTTCAAGGATTGCCTTAAAACTGATCCAGTCAGCGTTTTTATAATTAAACTTGGGTAAACTATCTTGTGGCATGGCGTCTATTTTAGTAGTATGGTTTAGGGTAAGACGTATGGGGATGTGATCTGATCCCAACAAGTCATCCTCTGTTTGCCACGTGGCGTTTGGGGCTAGGGATGGTGAGATTAAGGTGAGGTCGATAGCTGTGGGTCTGTGGGTTGGTATATCGGGGAACGGGTAACGTGTCCGTTGTTAAGTAAATATAAATTGGAATCTACAATATTTTCAATCAACCTGTTGCTTGTTATGTTTGTACAATACTTTTCCCAAAATGGGGCATGTGCATTAAAATCACCTCCAATTATCCACTTGTCGTCCTGATCTTGAAAGTGTTTTAACCATTCAGTGTTCACAGAGTCTGGGCCTCTTGGTAAGTATACAGAGGCCATATTCACAACTAACGATGAGGAAAATTTTATAATGATTGCACATGATGAAATAAATGCGGTAGATTTAGGTATTGGCGATGATCGTTCACAATAGTTCAGTCCTTCACGAATGTATAGAGCTGTTTGTATACGGCCACCGTCATTTACAGAGTCACATATTGGTGGATAATAAAAACCGGATATTTTAGGTAATTTGGTTTTGATGGTATTCAGCGATTGTAGGAGCATGACATGGACGTTTTTAGAAGAGAGATAGTTACTCAAATATGAGATGTTTTTAACCTGTGTGTGTGTGTGTGTGTGTGTGTGCGTGCGTGTGTGTGTGTGTGTGTGTGTGTGTGTGTGTGTGTGTGTGTGTGTGTGTGTGTGGTGTGTGTGTGTGTGCGCGCGGTGTGTGTGTGTATGTGTGTGTGTGTGTGTGCGGTGTGTGAAACTGTTCTACACATAATGGCTGTGTCCTTACCTGTCCGGATGAAGGTTGACAGGTGTACAGGGCTTGCCGCAGTCGACCAGACTTGATGTTTGGCAGCATTAGGATCTTTGTTATGGGGATGGGGGCCACACCACTGGTGACCCTGACGTTGTTCACGTCAGACAGCAGGTGTTTCACAACGGTCTCCTGATTGTTGAGTTGCTTTAACGCCTTGTTAACCACTTTAAGCACTGTCCGCTCCTTGTCGCTGTCGGACAGTGTGGAGAAGTAGTCACTGCCTCCAACTGACTTCACCTCCCCGATGATAAAGCCGTGGTGTCTGTGGATGATCAAAATGTCACACTCACCATCGGCGAGTTTTTGATCAGGGAGGGACTTGACGTCCGGCAACTTGGTCATGGCGACGGCAGTGGGGCTGGTCACGTTGTCCAGATACTTTCTGAACATCAGTTGTGACACAACCACCATGACTTGTGGCAGCTCATCACACAGCTGGTGCAGAAAGTCAAGGCATTTTTTAGTCGCTTCATCGTCCTGACGATCAGAGTCCTGAATACGCACAGGGTCCAGCGTGGCAGGGTTTTCGGTGTACACTCTCCCTTTCTCCCAATCAGAATCACGACGATTGGGGTTCAGACGTTTGGGGCCACCCACAGATGGGTTATCAAGGACGCGGACCGTCTGGTCCTCTATGGTAGCTACGTCGTGACACTGGTGATTGAAGTGTACGGGTGGTACGAAATAGGCATTTGTTTTAAGATCGGGATACCACTCTCTGACAGCAGCTATCCAATCGTCTTCTGGAGTGGCCGGGTTAACTCCACCCTGCAAGGAA